>CANTUT010000161.1:2500-480000 GCA_947687605.1 Reutealis trisperma | reverse complement strand
TGTGCTTTCATGAAATTCATATGCTATGTCATTTATGAGCAAGTGGCATCTTAGACTAGTTTTAATATGCATAATATGAATTTTTAATATGAAATAGGTGTTTTATGTGAAGTGCAAATGTATAAAATGATTTATTGCATATAAAGTGAATTTTTATGCACAAAGCAATTTTTAAGCATAAAATAATTTTTATGAACTTTTTAAAAATATTTTAAATTAAATATTTTTGGGAGAATTTTAATGAAAACAATAAGCAAAATATTTTATTTTTAATACATTTAAATTAGCCCATAAATTGGATTAAAAGACCAACTCACCAAAAGCCGAAGACACCTAAGCACTCCAAACCTAGCTCATTAATGGTAAACTTGTAATTTTGAGCCAAAACCCTAATAATAACCTAAAATTTGGTCTCCCCTTGTTGTGGTAGCCATCATTATGTTATTCATCATATTTTTACAGAATTTTCTCTCAAAAATTCTCTCTTGACAGAAAACACAAGGTCCTTCCAAACCTTGCGATTTTGTGATCTTCTTCGCAAGTTTTTCTCTTCTTTCAAGTTACTTTTTGATTTCTATGAAACTATCCATGAATAATCTGTATGGGGCTATATGTTTACTATTTTCTTCTTATGAAATTCAGCCTAGGTTGTTCTTGGAGGAAGAAATCGATTTTCCAACCATAAACATAACTCTTTCCTCGTAATCCATCAAAGGTGAACCCTAAAACCTAAAAGTTAGAATTTTCATGCATATGAACATACGGGGGGCGCAATTTTTGCATTTTGATGTCCTAGATTGATTTTTGTTATGTTTACATGAAAAATATTAGTTTAAATAATGTATTTACATATTACTGTAATGATCAGAAATGATGAAAAACAAGAAAATCCATGGTTTTCCATGGCAATATAGATTCGGCCTACATTGGGATTTTGATCCCAAGGTCTATAATTTTTGTAAGGTACATTTTAATGATTGTTGACATGTGTATATGACTTATGTATGATTTAATTCGATGATGATTGGAGGAGTAAATCTAGGAAACACCTAGAGTGATTTAGCCATACCTAGGGTTTCCAAAATCCTAATTGATATGTTTGATTAATATGTGTACATGGTTAAGTGGCATATGAATGAGGTTTTATGATGTGTTAATTATGAATTAATGATCTTAAATTGACTATGAGATTGATTATATGAATCGGTCAAAGGAGATAAGTATGACTATTTCAAGGCTTAATATGGAAAGTATTAAGTGTGCCAAGTTGGAAGTTAAATTGAATTGATATTAAGATTATGATTTATTCTATTTGGCTTTAGAAAAGTCATGGTCTAAATTATTATGTGATTTCATATGAGCCTAAGAAGGCAAAGTATATAAGACTTAAAAGGTCAGTATGTTATGTATAAGTAATGAGTACAACTTGGAGTATATGTGTATGATCTATGTGCATGGGGTAGTTATGGGATAGGATAGCATGATATTAAGCTAATGCTAAGTTTTGAATTATAATATTATGTTAGAGCTTGATGATGTTAGATGCAAGCGCTATAGGCATTAGGAGCTAAGGAACCACAAGGTGTGTAAACATTATGTTCATGTTACAAATATAAGTTATTATGATATGTGAACCTTTGAGATTCTTGAAACCCAAGTTCCTTTCTATTTTCAATTATAACTATATGATTTCTTTATTAAACTTGGGTTGCTAAAGGATAATTGGTCCAAAACCATTATTGATTATTCAGTGCTAAGAAAGAACCTTTGTGATTATTGCCTTACCTTTATTTCTTTCTAGAACCACACTATTGTTTATCCTTCACTCAATAAGCTAAACATCTATTGCTATTATGTTACAAGCGATTGCATTCTTTAATGCTATTGTTATAAGTGATTGCCATTAGCTTTAGCTATGGCACCTATAAACCCTTTTATGCAGAAATCCTTATACCGATGTGGGAAATCATCAGAACCTGTGCACATGGTCTTAACTCGATGGATAGGGGTAGAGTATCCACCTCAGCTAGAAGGGGCAATTCTAGCCGTAGAGCCTGATTAGTTTCTTGTTTCTTTATGAGATAGGAGTTGGAATTTGGTTTGATGCCACCTCTCCTTTATGAGTTTGAGTGAATACAGTAGTGGCCTTTACTTTATGTATTATAAGTTATATGTTTGATTTCTGCGAACCTTGCTAAATTGCAAATTATGAACCATGAACTATGAATCATGAGTTTTGAATAATGAATTATGAGACATGATATATGAACCCTTTTAAAAGGATATGTGTTATTGTTTAAGCTGTATTATTTACTTATTGGGATCATTTATCTGACCTTTTTTCTCATGTGGTTTTTAGGTGAGCATTATGAGGAGATAAGGTGATAACTCAAGCAATCTACTCTGCTTAGGGGATTTCCTTATCTGAGTCTATTTACATATTATGATATGCAAGATCGCTCTTAGATGCTCGGGGAATTCTTATTTGGGAGTTTATTTTGAAACAATATTTATTTGACGATCTATTGGAGTCTTAATTAATCTTTTGTTATGCATTGTATTCAAAGTTTATTAAAGTATTCTTTCACTAGTTAAAGATTTCTTTTATTACTGGTTATTCAAGTTAATGCATGAGGTGTTGGTACGATCCTAGGTAGTGTTTAACCATGCATGAGAGGGTCCTACAAGCTTGAGTGACCTTATGTCTCCTCATGTTCTAGGATTGTCATATCTATGAATTCAGGATGTGATAAAGTTCGTATCAGAGCCTAGTTTTAAGTCTAGTTTAGACTTATCTATTTAGTGGGTTGATTAAGTATAATGCTGGAGCATAGGGATTTTTCCTTTTATGTCAATTGTAGTCTATTGCTAGTATACTTCCATGAAATCCTAATAGACTATAGTACTCTTTGTTACTATTTTGTGTGCCTTATGATTCTCTTATCAGATGACCAAAAAGATTACCCCTGCTAGAGGACCCCGACTTGAAGCACCTTGCGTGATGTGCAAGAGGTCCTGGCCAAAGATGTTCGAGAAGGTCATGCCTATGATCCACCTCAAGAGAGAGAATACTCTTGATGAGGAAGACCTCATGGAGTGTCTAGATTATGACTGGATTCATAGTAAGATTCATAAGTTAGAAGAAGGCTGCTTGGACCTAGCAAGGGAAAATCATAATCTTAGGTCCCTAAAACATACTTTAAGAGAGGACGTGGAGCATATTAAGGCTAGAAGTGTTGGACAAATGGGAGACTATGCACCTAGAGATTCCTGCTACTCGCCATCTAGATCCTTGTCTTTGACTGGTTGCAAGCTGGATAGAGACCTTCTTTGCTTTTGATGTGGTGGCATCAGTCATATTGCTCTCGACTGCCATCTTATTGATCGCTAGCCTATTAGACCCTGGAAGTAACCTGATGATCAACTCAATGAGGGATATAACTAAGACTTGCACTAGTATTTGGTAATTATTAGCCTAGTGGCATAGGACTTACACGATATGAATGATATATTATACGACTACTTGGTTTCTTGATTTGTGATTGATTCTTTATTGCCTATGAAATGATTAACTTTTATATGATATGAGAGTTTATTACACTATAAGTTATGTGTTACATGATAATGATACATGATATATGCCATGATATGTGATATACGCTATGTGATATGTGCCCTATGATGTGATATGATATGATGTGTGCTCATATTAAATGCATGGTAAGTATGATATGTTTATAGTGGGGAAAAATGGTTAGAAGTAAATTAGCACTGAATACCCTTACCCGTTATAGCAGAATGCCCCCTAAGAAGAAGGTCCACACAACTGTTCGACTTGTTAGGGCTAATAAGAATGTGGTATCGAACACCACTTTAGATACTGCCTTTGCATTGTTGAGGTCAAGAGAGAGGTCTGACTCGAGAGTATCGACTATGGGTTCTAATGCAAGATGTTTGATAGATTCTGGTGCTAAGCACTCATTTGTGTCTCCATGTTTTATTAAGAGTCTTGATAGAGATAAGGAATTAATGAATGAACCCCTAGTAGTGTTGAATCCTTTAGGAGAAATGATAGAAGTGAAGTATGTGTTTAAGGACTGTGAGGTAGACATTGATGGATGGAAACTTCCAATGGAGTTATTATAACTTGATGTACTAAAATTTGATGTGATATTAGGAATGGATTAGCTATATAAGCATAAAGCTCATATTGACTATAGAGAGAAGCAAGTAGAATTTCAAACCAAGGATGGGAGGAAATTTATATAGCAAGGAGATACCTATAATTAAGGCCCACTAGTGTAATCATAGAATAGATGAGTGTACTTGGGAAGCTGAGGAAGGGATGTGGCAAAAACATCCCCAGCTCTTTAAGAACATATGAGTAAGTATCTTAATTCAAGGATGAATTTCTTTTAAGGGAGGGGAGAATATAACAACCCATACCTGAGCTAGGAGTTTCATGATAAACTGCTTGATTTTAGGGCTATTGTGACAAAGTGTGTGCTTTCATGAAATTTTATATCCTATGTGATTTATGAGCAAGTGGCATGTTAGACTAGTTCTAATATGCATAATATGAATTTTGAATATGAAATAGGCGATTTATGTGAAGTGAAAATGCATAAAATGATTTATTGCATACAAAGTAAATTTTTATGCACAAAGCGATTTTTAAGCACAAAATAATTTTTATGAACATTTTTAAAATATTTTAAATTAAATATTTTTGGGGGAATTTTAATAAAAATAATAAGCAAGATATTTTATTTTTAATACATTTAAATCAGCCTATAAAGGCCTAACTCACCAAAAGCCCAAGACATCTAAGCACTCATAACCTAGCTCATTAATGGCAAGCTTGTAATTTTGCACCAAAACCCTAATAATAACCTAAAATTTGGCCTCCCATTGTTGTTGTAGCCTAAATTCTATTATTCATCATATTTTTATAGAATTTTCTCTCAAAAATTCTCTCTTGACTGAAAAACACAAGGTGCCTCCAAACCATGCGATTTTGTAATCTTCTTCCTAAGTTCTTCTCTTATTTCAAGTTACTTTTTGATTTCTATGAAACTAACCATGAATAATCTATATGATGCTGTATATTTACTATTTCTCTTCTTATTAAATTCAACCTAGGTTGTTCTTGGAGGAAGAAATTGATTTTCTAACCTTAAACATAACTCTTTCCTCACAAATTCATCAAAGGTGAATCTTAAAACCTAAAAGTTGGAATTTTCATGCATGTGAACATGGGGAGGGAGGGGGGGGGGGGGAGAGATTTCTATATTTTGATGTTCTAAATTGATTTTTTTTATGTTTATATGAAAAATACTAGTTTAAATCTTTCATTTACATATTACTATAATGATTAGAATGGATGAAAAAAAAGAAAATCCATGATTTTCCATGGCAATATAGATTCGGCCTACATTGGGATTTTGATCCCAAGGTCAATAATTTTTGTAAGGTACATTTTAATGATTGTTGACATGTGTATATGACTTATGCATGATTTAATTGCATGATGATTGAAGGAGTAACTCTAGGAAACACCTAGAGTGATTCAGCCATACCTAAGGTTCCCAAAATCCTAATTAATATGTTTGATTAATATGTGTACATGGTTAAATGGCATGTGAATTAGGTTTTATGATATGTTAATTATGAATTAATGATCTTAAATATACTATAAGATTAATTGTATGAATTGGTCAAAGGAGATAAGTATGACTATTTCAAGGCTTACATGTTAAGTTGATGGATATGGAAAGTATTAAGTGTGCCAAGTTAGAATTTAAATTGAATTGATATTAAGATTATGATTTATTATGTTTGCTTTAGAAAAGTCTTGGCATGAATTATTATATGATTTCATATGAGCCTAAGAAAGAAAAATATATAAGACTTAAAAGGTTGATATGTTATGTGCAAGTGATGTGTGCACTTCTAAGTGCAACTCCAAGTATATGTGAATGATTTATGTGCATGGGGTAGTTATGGGATAGGATAGCATGATGTTAAGCTAATGCTAAGTATTGAATTATAATGTTATGTTAGAGCTTGAGGATTGTTAGAAGTGCAACAGCTATATGCATTAGGAGCTAAGGAGCCACAAGGTGAGTAAACATTATGTTCATGTTACAAGTACAAGCTATCATGATATATGAACCTTTGAGATTCTTGAAACCGAAGTTCATTTCTATTTTCAATTATAACTATATGATTTCTTTGTTAAGCTTGGCTTACCAAAGGACAATTAGTCTAAAACCATTATTGATTATTCAATGATAAGAAAGAACCTTTGTGATTGTTGCCTTACCTTTCTTTTTTTTTTTTTTATGGTACCACACTGTTGTTTATCCTTTGTTCAGTAAGCTAAACATCTATTGCTATTATGTTACATATGATTATATTCTTCAATGTTATTGTTACAAGTGACTACCATTAACTCTATTTATGGTACCTATGAACCCTTTGACGTAGAAATCCTCACACCGATGCAAGAAATCATCAGAACTTGTGCACATGGTCTTAACCTGATGGATAGGGGCAAAGTATCCACCTCAGCTAGAAGGGGCGATTCTAGCCATAGAGCCTGATCAGTTTCATGCTTCTTTATGAGATAGGAGTTGGAATTTGGTTTGATGCCACCTATCCTTTATGAGTTTGAGTGAATACGGCAGCAGTCTTCACTCTATGTGTTATAAGTTATAAGTTTGATTTCTGTGAACCTTTCTAAATTCCAAACTATGAACTATAAACTATGAATCTTGAGTTATGAATAATGAATTTTGAGCCATGATCTATGAACCTTTTATGCCGTATTGTTTACTCATTGAAATCATCTATCTCACCCTTTTTCTTGTGTGGTTTCTAGGTGAGCATTATGAGGAGGCAAGGTGATAGGTCAAGCAATCTGCTTCGCTCGGGGGATTTCTTTGTCTGAGTCAGTTTACATATTATGATATGCAAGAGTCGCTCTTAAATGCTCTAGAAGTTCTTGTTTAGGAGTTTATTTTGAAATAATATTTTTTTATGATCTATTGGAGTTTTAATTAATCTTTTCTTATGGATTGTATTCAAAGTTTATTAAACTACTCTTTCGCTGGTTAAATATTTCCTTTATCACTAGTTATTCAAGTTAATACATGAGATATTGGTATGATCCTAGGCAATGTTTAATAGTGCATGAGCGGGTTCTACGGGCATGGGTGACCTTATGTCTCCCCATGTTCTAGGATCATGATATCTCTGAAGTTGGAATGTGACAAGGCGGCAAGCTGACAGGTAGGGCAGCATACTGGTGCTACCGGTAGCCTATCGGTCAGCCAAGTAGCATGCCAAGGATGCCGACTAGTTAGGCGATATATAGATGTTGCCGTCTAGTCTTGGTTCATACCTAGTTTGGTTTCCTACTGGTTCAACCTGATTTCAACCTATTTTGGCTTG
Source organism: Reutealis trisperma (assembly GCA_947687605.1). Taxonomy (NCBI): domain Eukaryota; kingdom Viridiplantae; phylum Streptophyta; class Magnoliopsida; order Malpighiales; family Euphorbiaceae; genus Reutealis; species Reutealis trisperma. The sequence goes on along the minus strand of CANTUT010000161.1, from coordinate 472,545 downwards.
TTTTAGCCCTTTTTGATCTAATTTGAGCCCAATTTAATTTTCATAGGTTTGTAATCAATGTTGATCATCTGGAGGTACAAATTTTACTTGAAAATTTTAAACAACTAGGGAATGAGACAAAGCTCAGTGAGTACATAATAATACAATATATATATGGTGAATACAAGGACCATTATTAAGAAGGGCTCTTTATGGTAATGGAGCATATTTAATCAATATACATATTATGATTCAATTTCTCATTGAAATGGAAATAACATCTTTAGCATAAATAATACTTTCTTAGAAGCAGACTGCTTACACACTTATAAATTGAAGAATGGCAGCCTAAGTCTTGGTCACTCACATATATCACATTATGCAAGATTGATCAGGTCTTACGGTGAGGCATTCCCCCCGAATAGAGGTTGGGTACTCTTGCCCTGCTCGTAAGCTTATACCAAGTGCATATGGTATGGTGTATTTCCTCACACCAAAGAGGATTTTTGCTTGTCTTTTGGCATTAATAGAAAGTTCATATAAGGTTTATAATAGAGGATTTAATGATTCACATTATGAGTTCAACATGAAGGTTTCACAATAGTCAAATGTCATCAAGGAATATCATATCAAATGGTTTACTGTTCAATAAACAATTCATGCTCATCAAGGAATTGTAATATTTCAATGATTATAGTTTGAATAACAAAGGTTGAAAGCAAATGGTTCTAGTCATATTATATTATTAAGTACTCACCTTAGACTCCTTTGCTCCTATTTACGTTTAACTTTGATGCTAGTAATGCTCCTCACACTCTTAGACAATATCTTTGTCCTTGTCTTTAGATTCTACATATTGTATTTCAATTACACATTAATCACTTCTTTGTTATGTCATTAATTTAAATTTAGCTTAACTTGTTAACACTTTCATTTTGTTTATTATAGTGCTCCCTTATTACTTTTAAGGTCAAGACATACTATACATATACTTGTTACTCATTTCAATACTTTCCTTTAGTTGTTTTCCAATGGCTCATTTAGAGAAAGATAATTCCTTTCCTTCTAATTTTCCATTTCAACTTTCATAATAGTCAATTAGAATCAATTTAAGTAATTCCCAACATTTAATAGAACTAATTCCACTTCTACCATCAAATTCCATAAATGAACCTAGTTTATTAATTTTAGGGAAAATCATGCCAATCCATTGGATTTCAAAATTAACATCACACAAATTATGTTAGACCATTCTTAAACTTAATTTCCCTTTAATCTCATGAATTCAAGTTCAAATTCCAAAATCCCCAAATTTTCCACAAACCCTAAAATTTAGGGAAAACCACCAATTCCTCAGCCAATCTTCAAATTGATTATAGATTCATCAAATTAACACATTACAAAACCTATTTGATCCTTCAATTATCAATATCTAGCATTAGAACATCAAGTTCCCTTTTAGACCAAGTTCATGCTATTAAGACTTTCAAGTATTGAATCGAGTTTCTAAAATTCATTTTAACACCTCTATATCATTTTCTTTTTATCTAAAATAACATAGATGTATCTAATTACAATTTAGGACACTCTTTTATTCATTCACTATTATGGTCGAATTTTTCCTTATGGTGTAGAAAGGATTTCATGTAGCTAAAATACTAAAATCAATCTTAGAACATAGAAAAGTAAAGATAAATAAGATTTCTCACCTTAATTAACTTTGATTTGTTAAGGTTCTTGTTACAAGTGGTGTAGAGAGAATTTCCTTTATTAGGGTGAAACTTTGTGTAGAGATAGGCTAAATGTTATTTCACAACATAAAATTTGCATATATATAAATATGATGGGTTGGATGGTGAGGATTTGATCAAGTTTAATCCAATGGATAAGTTTTTATCTTGATGGATGACTATGATTTGATCAAGTTAGATGGCTACAATTTTCTCGACAATGGTGATGATCATCATATGGTTTTGGAAATAGCAAAATGAATGTAGACTTGGGTGTGGATGAAGTGAGAATTCAAGTTGGAAAAGGAAATGGACTTAGTAAAAAATGGTGGCTTCTTAGTCATATTTTATGGCTAGCTTTTCCAACATCAAACTTAACCTTGATTAACCATTTCTAACTCTTTTTAAGGCTTATGTTCATCCATTTATGGGCCCAATGAGCTAGCCATCCAATGGGCTTGGGCCTTAGAGTCCAAGAGCCCATTAACAAATCCATATATGCACTTTCCAAACTTGGTAATTTAATAAATCTTCCATTTCATTTTTTTTGCTTTAGTATACATATTTCTACATTTTAATGTCACTACACACTCTAGACATTGCTAGATAAATTTTATACTCATTATAATGCATATTTACTGGCTCTTCGATTGCATTGTTTAAGTGTGTACATCATGTAGACTTATTGGGTCAAACTAAGTTTGACTTCCATTGTACCATTGTAACATTAATTGAAATTAACTTTTTAGGTCACTATTATCATCTCCCTATGACTTAGGAGATGTTAATACCCATTTACTAGCACTTTAGATTCATATTTCAAATAAGCAATTAATGTAGTCACATTAAGTCAAACTCAATTTGACTTTCATTTTATCATAAAAGGGCTTATCAAAATTGATTACATTTTTCACTCATTGTCATATTATTCATTTAGAATTTGCTTCTTATGATGTTCTTATGGTTTTTGATGTGCTAGCAAGGCTTTGAATGGCACGTTACATAAACATTATGGTGTCTTTATTGCTAACTCTAATAAGGTAGGGAAACCTTGGGTATTACAGTTATCTCGATTGGGATGACTCCTTGTCATCATCCTGTATGGATGCAACATTAGGTGCTGCGTCTAGAGTGATACTCTCAGCTTTTTGAGATCTTTGTCTCCCTTATTATTCTATTATATGAGGTAGCATCTAAGCTAGAAATTCAATAATACCGTTCTTTTAGCTCTTATCATATATATCTCAATATATAAAATATATCTAAGTCATTTGTAGTCATACTGACTAATTTCGAGCATTATCTTTCATTTTAAGGTATTATACATAACATTTAACAATTTCATAAACATATATCATTCAACAATTTTACATATGATTTAATAATTTGTTTACACATGTCACAAATCAAGCCATTGTCACATATATAACTTTCATATAACATAAAATCATACATATCTCTCTTTATGTTCTTGACATATCAAATTTTAAGTTGTTTTACATATTTATTAGGTGTTTATTTTTGGTAGACAACATTCATCTAGAAGTTTTAAATTCAAAGATTCAAGAATGCCTTAAGTTATGAAATGAGCATTTGAATCGTAAGCGTTACACAAACTTCACGATCGCGATTTATTATTCGACTGCGATCGAAATGGTCATGATTGAGACTAATTTAAGGGAAAATGCATCAAATTAGACTGTATTTCATGACCTCAATTGTGATTGCAACCTAGGGCATTATAAGACAGCCACTACCATAATGAACAAATCTCAACCGCAACAACCTAAAATAAATTCTAACTCCAATGGTTAATGAACATCTCCCTACATAGCACACAAAAATGAATATGGTTCTTTCCAAACTTTCATACAACAGTTACATATTGTACGTATACAAAGGGATTATATATTCTAATGGTTATCTTTCATATTAGGCTATCCATTACATGTACATACATGCAATCTATTTCACTAAAAACCTAATCAAAATCCCCCCATTCTTATCCCCATCTTCCCTAATTTCTCAAACCCCACTAACTATTATTAGCTTCACTTTCTCTAGGGTCCATAAGTCTATGGGCTATGGATAATAAAGAAAGAGATAACATACTACTCTTAATAGGACATCTTTCCTTCGAATGATCAAGCCTACCATAAGTCACATATAAGTGTTCAGGAAACCCTAGCATCATGTCTCAAAGTGGTGTGATTAGTTCTACCCTTGGGCTTTTATGCATATAGCTGACTCGAGCCAACTCCCATTTCATATCACTAATCATTCTTCTCAAACTCCACACTTCTTCTCTTAATACACAAAGCTCCCTTATTGCCTCTTTATACTATGTTTCCATTCTCACTACCCAAACTAGGTCAAGATCCTCCTTTGGATCAGTCTTTTCAAATTCAAGCGAAGAAGCAGAAGCGGCATCTGACACTTCCCTTTCTCTAACAAGATTACGAATTTGCGAAATGTACATAATACAACCATAAAATACAATAATACAATAATTCACACATAAGGCATAAAGATAAAATGATACCTTAACATATAATGTTAATGCAGACCTACCTTAACAATACATTTCAACATGGCAAATGTAACACCCTACTTAAAGATATCAAATTTTAAGATCTAATGTGCATTAAGTATAGTATAATATGACTTATTTTATGTTCAAAATATGTTTAGGATGTTTAATAATATAATGAATAAGTTAGGATAATAATAGGGGATATTTCGACTATAGGGATGTTTTAGTCATTTTGACCCTAAGACAGTGGACCAGGGGTATTTGAGTTAAAAATCAAGAAAATACTAAAAATAAATCCCAAATATTACATAAAATGAAATGCTTTTCATTTGAACGAAAAAGAATAAGAAACGGAAAAGTTACCATGAAAATACCCAAAATAACCCTAGCAGCTGCCACTGATCAGGGGTATTTTGGTCATTTGACCAAAGTTGTAAATAAATATACCAAATGAAAGTTAAGAATATTTGGAACCAAAGTCCAGTTGAGCATTTTTCCAAATTCTCAACAAAAACACAAGAAAATTGCATCGAAACCTAAAAATCGGTATTTTATTTTTTAAAATTAATAAAATAAGAAAAAAAAAAAAGAATACCCTAGAATTGAAAGTGACCAGCAGCCGCCTCCCTCTTCAATTGCTGCACATGCCACTTTCATTCTCCAAAAGAAAAAAAAAACAAAACAAACTTCTTCTTCTTCCTTTTCTCTCAATCAATTCAAGAATCAACAATATAGAAGCAAGATTTTTACAAGGTAAAATTCCTCTACATTAAATCTTATTAATTCTCATGGACTGATTATTTCTGCATCTGCTGTAAAACAATGAAATTAAAATTTTTATTGTTCAATCTTGGAAGGGTTGGCTAAGGCTAGTAGAAGGGGAGTGAAATTATCCTTGTGAATTAAGGTGAGAAGAATTATTTTCTCAATTTAATTTATTTTATTTTATTTTTATTTTTTTACAGCAATTAATAATGTTTATAAATCATGGCAATGTGTGTTGGATTGAATTAATTTGGTAGAATAGGATAGGTATTTGTTGAATTAAGAAAAGAATTGTGCCTATGAATGAAAAAGGGAATTGATTGCAAACAAAAGTATGGTTGATGGTGAAGAACATGATTAATTGAAAAAAAATAAAATTTATGCAGGAACTATTCAGCCTAGAAGGGGAAATTAATTCCCAAATTCTATAGTTTTTTTTAGTAGATTTTGGTTGAGTTTAGAACCAATTGAACATAGAAATTGTTGGAAGTAAAATCTGAGTTCGAATTATTGATAAATCCAAAATGGAATTTTAAAATTGTTCTTAAACATCTATGAACAATTTAAATTTGGGAACTTTCCAATTTAAGTTAATTAAGCCTAGTTTTAATTAAAATTATGTAATTAAATAATTAAGCAATAAAATTTGAAATTGATAACAAGAACTCAAGCAATCGAATGATGGGCGAGTTGAAATCTTTTGAGGGGTGAACTCTAGACCTAAGAATTGAGTTTCTAAATAAATTAAATATAAACATCGAATTAAGGATATAATTATATAATTAAATAAATAAATTCAAAATTTATGAAGTCAATTAGTATGAACAAGTCAAACATTAAGACTTTCATTAGGGTGTACCTTTAGTATAGGGTTGACCTTAAGAAGTCAAAGTCAAAAGTTTGACCATGACCTAAGATGAATTAAAACATATTATTAAACATATTAAAATAATATTAAGACATTAAATCATCAAGATTAAATGTCAAAATAAGGAAAAATGTTAAAGGTTGACTTTGTTTGATAAAAAATTCATAGTGGGACTAGGAGTCCTAGTTCAAGTCAACCACTTAAGTTAAGTAAGAATATGCATAAATATGATAAGTTATTGACTATATGAATTAAATAAGAACTATTTGATTTATGCTATAGAGGTTAAAGAGGTTCAAGCCCTGTGGTCCACTTAGCTTGGTTAACTAGGAGCATAGGAGTTTAAGGTGAGTTGTAATGCACACTCTTATTTCTTTATAAATATGAAATGGTTTCTTTGAGATTGAATGATTTCCTTCATGATTCCACATCCATTGATTGACTATGATTTCATAAGCTATGTTTGTTTAAGAGTCCCACCTTAAGTAGGACTCTTTCTTAAGTTGATTGTTTGAAACCAAAACTCACATTAAGCTATATTATGACATGTAATGACATTGTGAACCTTAAACCAAGTCTTTCAAGCTAAGTAGGACTCTTTCATAAGAGTCCTAATATAAGTTAAACTCTTGCTATGTACATGTTATTGTTTACTTTTCCAAGCCTGCAAAAACACCCCTTCTCAATGTGGGGTGAACATTGGACTTGTACACAAGGTATGCCCATGGATAGGGTAAAGTATCCAGACCTCGGCTAGTAGGGGCCCAATATTGCTAGCCATAGGACCTAATCAGTCTTATGCTATAAGTTGAGTAGAGAAGGCAATAGCCCTTACTCCTAAGTTAATATAAGTTATAAGTTGTTTCTGTTACCCTATTGTTTATTCCTTATTTTTACAACCAAGCTATATTATTGAGCCCATGTTATTTTCTTACATACCCTATGTGTGCATCTACTCTCACTGAGTCTTCTACTCACCCTTTTATATGTTTATATATTTCAGGATGGCAAGATTGATCAAGGTAACTAACTCAAGCCTGTTCCTCCACTTGAGTGGTTACTTTGCCTAGAAGATAATGGAGTTCTCTTTAATCATTTATATTGGTGAACTTCGGTTTAGTGCTCCGGGGGTAATAAGCGAAGTACTTGAGAATCGATCGAAAATTGATGTTTTGTGGTTTTAAGTTTGGGATTATTTGGACTTTTATTTTGTTGAGTTATCTTCAAATGTTTTCCTTTTACTTTGGTTTATAAGAACTATTTTTAAGATGTAAGAAGTTTATGGGCCTATTCCGCAAATTTTATAAGTTTTTATTTAATTGAATAAGATATGGTTATTTGAGTAGTAATTTTACATAAGCTAAGGATTCTACAGGTGTGGGTGGCCTTATGTCTTCCCGTGTCCTAGGATCATCATAGCTCCCTAAGTCGGGCTGTGACAGCAAAGAAGTGATATTAGCCAAAATTGGTCATTTTAAATTAAGAATACATTTTAGCAGAAATGATAATGTATTGGAAGCGAAAAGCTTCCTACACGTAAAATATTAAAGAGTAGTGGTCTAAGCCTTTCCCACTCAAATGCATCACACTATGCAAGATTGATTAGGTCTTATAGTTAAGTTTTCTCCCTTAATAGAGATTGGGTACTCTCGCCCTACACACAGGCTTAACTAAGTGCATAAGATCTGATGCATTTCTTCACACTAGAGAGGATTCTACCTAACAATAGGTATCAAAACAAAAGACATATATAATTTCCATATTTAGAATTCAATGGAAAATAAAATGGTATAGCAATGCTTCTCATCATTGTTCACAATAAATGACCAATGTAGGAGGCTCATAATGGCCAATGTCATACAAAAAGCATATTGGATTCCAATAGTTCTACAAGCAATAGGCAATATATGTGAAACATCAAGTCAAGGTATATTTTAATAGGTGGTAATTCAAATAGTGGTTGTATACAAGTATGGTTCAATCATATTGTATTATTAAGTGCTCACCTTAAACTCCTTTGCTCCTATTAGTGTTCCCTCTTAGTTAAAATAATGTCCTTCATGGTTTTGAGCAATGTGCCTTGAGATTCTATACCCATATTATTTTAATTACATATTAATTAGTAATAATAATGTTACTAATCATAACTTATCTATCCTATACTTGTTTCATTATTTCAACTCACAGTGGTGTGAGGCCTTGCTTGAGCACCGGTCCGATCCGCTAAGTAGGATCAACATGCTCATTTGGATTTAAACTCACAATAGAATCCTTGGGTTTAGATTGACTAATTTTGAAAAGAGTCACTACCTTAATTTTGTTTTTTTATTTGGGAAAAAGATTAAGGAAAAAAAAACCTAAATTGACTCCAATTAATATCCCAAAAGAAAAGATCACTAGCCTTGAAACCAAAGAGGATTTGGGGACTAGGTTCTTTGCTTATTTTAATAAAATTAGTTTGGCTATTTTAATATAAAAGTACTTAAATAAATTTCATCAATATGTTACATAATGCATGAACAATTATATAATGCATGAATAAATAAATAGATAAATATTCATTCAAAGTGAAAAAAAGTAAAGCAATCAAGTAAAGAAATTTAACTTTAAAATTAAAAACAAGAATAGGGGACACTTCCTCTAGCCCTTGTGGGATATAGGGAAGTCATATATTCCCCAAAATAATTCCAAAGTAACGAATAAAAAAAAGGAACAAAACCAACATCATAATAAAGAAAACAAAATAAAAGTAAATAACACAAAGAAAAATAACTAATTCATAAAAGAATATACAAGAGATGGATTATTATTTATTTAATTGGATTTGATGCTTAAACAAGTAAGCCTATGTATCCCTTTGAATGGGAATCAAAATCTAGGTAGTTTGCCCTTCTTACGAAAGGGGTTTGTTTAGTCTTAGTGTTTTATCATATTTCAATTTATTAATTAAAAGGTGGGTTAATTGATTAAATCAAATTGATTGGTTACCAAGTTGTTAATTAGGTCAGGATTTAATTAATATATAGTGTCAATTCAAATCATTTACCAAGTTAATTAAATTAGATTATAATCAACATGCCTCAAAATATTGAAAGAAAATGATAGAACATGCAAAGTAAAGAAATAATAAATGAAAAGAACAAACTAACCAATCCTAAGGGAAAATAACAAAATGAACAAAGCAATATAAAGTAAAAAAAAAAAAAATTAAAACCAAGCAAAATAAGAAAATAAGAAAAAAGGAAATAAATACCTTACAAGGACGAGGCTTGGGGATGTAAGGCAGATGAAGTGGGCGACCGGATCGCAATTCCACCTTTTCTGCTTGGCAGAACAACAACCTTTTAACAATGACTTGAATAACATTATTGGAGCTTCCTCAGAATGATTTAAGGAGAGCTACCTCAAACCGACCACCCAAATAAAATTTTAAACTAAAAGTTCATTCCTTTCAGACCAAACTTGTGGAGATGGTTCGCTTGATGCAAAGGCTAATCAAATAAACCAAGAGGTCAAGAGGTGATAAAAAGGAGTGGGAGGACCCTTATACAAAGGGGAAAGGTTAGGGGAATGTTTCATGCACTTCCAATGTGGGATAGGTGCACAAAATGAAGAAAAATTGAAAAAATATTGAAAAATACTACTGCCACCTTGTGGAAGCCCGCGGCAGCCACCGATACATTAGCACAACCGCAGGGGCATTTATGACAGCCGCTTTAGCTTCGATGGTAGTGGTGGGTTGTCCGATGGCTGCTAGGCCTAACTTTACTCATTTTGCAATTTTGGCCCATTTCTCATCCATTTTAGATCTAATTTACACCCAGTTTGATTCTACGGGTTCGTAATGCAGTGTCGATTATTTGGAGATGCAAATTTTAGGATTCACAAGTGGAGGTATATCAATAATCCTATATTTATAGGTATTCCCATTTCCAATCATTTCCAAGCTTAATTTCTTATTCAAGTGTATGAATTCAAGTTTCAATCTCAAAATCCCTAAATTTGTCCATAAACCCTAGAATTTGTGAAAAATCATCAGTTTTCTTTTCAAATCTCAAATTGACCATAGATTCATCAAATTAACACCTAGGCAATCAATTCTCATCAATTAATTTGAAATAAACCCTTTGGATCATAAAACCTTAATTCCCAAAATTTTAGGACAATATGGGGAAAACCTATGATTTCTTACCAGATCTCCCAAATAATCATAAAAATATGAAATTAACATAATAAGAAACCTATATGATAATTCAACCATCAAAATCAAGCATTTAGAGCACTAGTTCTTCCTTTTAATTAAGTTTATGTCATTAAGATTTTAAAGTCATAAATCGAGTTTTCATGGTTCTTTAACACTTTTAAATCATTTTCCTCCACCTAAAATAGCAATAGATGCCTTCAATTAAAGTTTAGAACACTTTCTTGCCACTTTCTTATGTTGGCTGAACCATACCCCTAAGTTCATTTAGATAAGTTTCATTCTTTCCTTGTCTATTTTCCCATATTAAGCCTTTAGTTCTCAAACCAACTTCCATGTTTAATCAAAGGATATGCAAAAAAATTCCCCCTAACTATAACCCCTTGGTTGAATTCTATGTATAGAAGAAAAGAAAAATTTTAGCAACTATAGTACCTAAATCATGTTTAGTACAATGAATAAGGAAGATGAATATAATTTCTTACCTTAGATAGTTTTGAATTTTTGAGGTTCTTTATTGATGCTAAAGTGGAGAGGTTTTTCCTTTTGTTATTGTAAAATTTTAAGGTAGAGATAAGTACATAATTTTTCATTTAAATATGAAAGGTTGAATGGTGAGGATTTGATCATCTTTAATCCAACGGCTAGGATTTGATCACAATGGATGGCTATGATTTAATCAAATTAGATGGCTATGATTTCATCTAAGTTTGTGATGTTCGTCGTGTTGGTATGGAATTACTAAAAATGCACCTAGACTGTCATATAGGAAACATAAGAATTCAATTTGCGTAAGGGTTAGACTTAGTCAATTTTGGTGACTACTAGGTCAAATTTGGTCGTTACTCTCTAACTTAAAAGCTTTGATGTTTATTCCATCATAGGCCCATGGGCCAGCCACCTTTTGTTAGGCTTGGGCATTTGATTTTCATAAGCCCATTAACAAACTTGGAAAAATTTCTTTTGACTTTCTTTCTTTCTTTTCACTTTGACTTTCTAATTTGTATTCTCCAACTTTTTTATAGACCTCATTAATTATCATATGAACTTTATTTGATTCACTAGAGCACTATTTATCATGATAATATCATAACCTAGACAAACATTTCAAATGATGTCACAAGGTTCGTAACTGATTTCCTTTCATTTCTATGCTATGCTAACATTTAAAGATTTTATCCTATAACATCATTAATGACTAGAATGAGCTATTAAATCCTTGGGTATTACACTATCTTAGCAGGTGTCAAGCTACAGTTGAATCATAAGAATGTAAAACTGAGGGTTCATAGCTATAAGGTTGAGTTTTAATATCTTGAGGATTATGCTACAAGCTTAAAGAGAAGCAACCCAAATAATTTTATAGATATTTGTTTACGCAAAAATGTTAAAAAGAAGGGGTTATGAAATTTAGGTGAATATTTGTTTGTCTTAATGTTTTGAAAGTAGGTTGGTATCACGACCCACTTATTAAGCCATAACGGTCCTAGGGCATAGGGAGACATAAGGTCACGTAAACCTATAGAACCCCATTTAACTTATAATCCTTTACCACTCATCAAGTAGGACCTTATCCCAAGATCATAACCTGATTACCTTCCTTGTTACCCATTGCCTACTTATCATTTCCTAGTTAACTTATAATACTATTTACAAACACAACTTGTAAAATTTCTAAAATTTTCATTTCATATCAATAGCCAAATGTACATTATTTCATATATTATTGTAATAGTAACAACAATATAATTTACAACAAATGTAAGCCTGATAATGTTTTTGTGCTAAACCTTCCACTACCATGGAGCTCTAAAATAGTAGTCTTTATAGTCAAGAATCACAACACTTGAATTTAGCAGAGCAACTTCTAAGTAGAAGAATATAGCTTGAAATTTACCTTGCTGACTCATCAACCTTGCCTGAAAAATTTAAACCACTAAAGAATGAGACAAAGCTCAGTGAGTACATAATAATACAATATATATGGTGAGTACAAGGATTATTTTTAGGAAGGGCTCTTTATAGCAATGGAACATTTTCAATCAATATTATCATTGTGGTTCAATTTCTCATTTAAGATGGAAACAATATCTTTAACAGAAGTAACATTTTCTTAGGAGTAGGATGCTTCCCACACATATAAATTCAAGAGTGGCGGCCTAAGCCTTGCTCACTCACATGTATCATGTTACATAAGATTGATCAGGTCTTACAGTTAGGCATTCCCCCCTAACAGAGATTAGTTACTCTTGCCTTACTCGCAGGCTTATACCAAATGCACAAGGCCCGATGTATTACTCCACATCATAAGGGGATTTCTGCGTATCAATAGGCATTCAATAGGAAAGTTCATATAAGGATCACATTAAGGAATTCAATGATCACATTATGAATTTAACATGATAGATTCACAATAGTCAATTGTCATTAAGAAGCATCATATCAAATGGCTTAATATTCAACAGGCAATTTAAGCTCATCAAGGAATTGGGATACTTTGATGATTATGGTTTAAGTAATAAAGGTTCAAAGCATATAACACAAGTCATATTATGTTATTAAGTACTCACCTTAGACTCCTTTGCTCCTATTTACATTTAACTTTGATGCTAGTAGTGCTCCTCGAACTCTTTGACAATATCCTTATCCTTGTCTTTAGACTCTACACATTTGCATTTCAATTATACATCAATCACAACATTTGTTTAATTTAGATTAACTTGTTAACATTTCTATCTTGTTCATTAAAGCACAACTTATCACTTTTAAGGTTAAGATATACTATACATATACTTGTTACTAATTTTAACATTTTCCTTAGTTGTTCTCCAAGTGGCCAAAGCTATTCATTTAAGGAAAGACAATTCCTTTCCTTCCAATCTCACATTTCAACCTTGAGTAAAATCAATTTAAACAATTTTTAATATCCAATGGAATTAATTCTACTTTCACCATTTAATTCCATAAATGAACCTAGTTCATTAATTTTAGGGAAAATCATTTCTATCAATTGAATTTCAAAATTATCATTATACAAATCATATTAGACCATTCCTACACTTAATTTCCCTTTCAATTTCACAAATTCAAATTCAATACTCAAAATCTTCAATTTTTTCATAAGCCCTAAAATTTGGGGAAAACTATTAATTTCTCATCCAATCTTCAAATTGATCATAAAACTATGTAATTAGCATAACATAAAATATATATGATCATTTGATTATTAATATCTAGCATTGAAACATCAAATTCCCCTTTTAAACTATATTATGCCTCTAAGATGTTCAAGTCTTAAACTAAGTTTCTAAAGTTCATTTCAACACTTCTAATTCATTATTCTTCATCTAAAGTAACCGTAGATGTATTCAATTAGAACTTAGAACACCTCTTTGATCATTTCCTAGTGTTGGCCAAAATTTATATTTTGTGTATAAGATATTTTATATAACTAAGATACTAAAATCAATCTTAAAACATAGATATCAGAAAGTGAATATGATTCCTTACTTTGGTTAGCTTTGGTTTTTCTAAGGTTCTTGTTGCTTTTAGTGTGGAGAGAATTTCCTTTGTGATTGTGGAATTTTGGTGTTGAGATAAGCAAAATGATGATCATAACATAAATTTTGCATATATATATATACATATATATATATATATATATATATATATATATATATATATATATATATATATATATATATATATATATATATATATATATATATATATAATGGGTTGGATGGTGGAGATTTGATCAAGCTCAATCCAATGGCTAAGATTTAATCTTGATGGATGGCTATGATTTGACCAAGTTGGAGGTCTAGGATTTTCTCTACAATGGTGATGATCATCATTATATGGCTTGGAAAGAGCAAAATGAATATAGACTTGGGTGTGGGTGAAGTGAGAATTCAAGTTGGAAAAGGAATTGACTTAGTAAAAAATAGTGACTAGCTTTTCCAACATCTAACTTAACCTTGGTTAGTTATTTCTAACTCTAGTTAAGTGTATATTCATCCATCATTAGGCCTTATGGGCAGGTCATTCAATAGGCTAGGGCTTTCGAGTCCAAAAGCCCATTAACAAATCTATATATGAACATTTCAAGTTTAGTAAATTAATACATTTTTCATTTTGTTTCTTTCACTTTATTCTAATGTCACCACACACTCTAGACATTATTAGATAAATTATATACATATCATAATGCATATTTACTAGCCCTTTGATAGCATTGTTCAAGTATGTATATCATGTAAGCTCATTGGGTCAAACTAAGTTTGACCTCTATTATACCATTGTAACTTTGATTGAATTCAACTTCTCATATCACTATCATCATCTCCCAATATCTTAGGAGTTGTCAAAACCTATTCACTAGCACTTTAGATTCATATTTCAAATAAATTATTAATATAGTCACATTAAGTCAAACTCAGTTTGACTTTCACTTTATCATAAGGGTACTTATCAAAATTTGATTGCATTCTTTAATTGTTGTCACATTATCTATTAAAAATTACTTTTTATGATATTCTAATGGTTCCTGTGGTGTCAGAAAGGCCTTGAATGGCATAATATATGGACATTATAATGTTTCCATTGGTCACTCTAATCGATTAGGAAAACCTTGTGTATTATAGTTAGATGAAAGGGTATAGGCCTATTATAGGTTAAGATGGGTGCTTTCATAAGGGGGTGTGCAAAGGATAAGTCTTATGTGTAGTTGGTAAAGATGGTGATGACTTGATACATCTAATAACTTGGGTTATCATATATAAAGAAAATTAGAAGAATTAGACCTAGTTCCTATAGTGGCTAGTTAAAGCACTAAATCTTGGAGATTACAGCTGATTGACTGTCATTTTTGATATGCAAAAGGTTAGTAATTTATGTGATAATTAATTTTATATGTGTTTATTACTGAATTAGTTTAAATGTTATTAGTCTAATTGTATGTGCCATTTGATCCTCATTACCATATATATATATATACATATTTTCAGGGGTTGATCAAAGTTGTTTTTAAGGTGCTATCTCATATAGAGCATATATGGTGTGCCATACATATTTATGCCAATTGGTCAAAACAATAAAGAGTGGAAGCATCGAGGAAGCATTCTGGATATATTAATAGAGTGCAAATGATGAAGAATTTAAAGACAATTTAAAGAACCTTAGTGTGGTCAGCAGGACAACAACATCTAATTTGGCTAAGTATGCTCCAATAAATGGTGTAGAGCATATTTCTAGCAGTAAAAGCAAGTGCCATATGGTAGATAATAATATTGCTAAATGTTTTAATAGTTGGATTGCAGATGCAAGACATAAAGCCATTATTAGCATACTTGAAGATAATAGGCTTTTGTGTATGACTAAGATGAAAGATACCAAGATTGTAGTGGATAGTTGGAGGTATTCACTAAGTTCAACCTACATGAGTATATACTAAGACAACAAAGAAAAGGCTACTCACTATGAGGTTATGTTTAATAATGAAGTGGAATTTGAGATTGAAGATGGAGAAGACAAATACATTGTCTTCTTGGACAAAAAGTTATGCACCTATAAAGCATGGGATCTTATAGGGATTGTATGTGCTCATGCAATATATACATTGTACAATCTAAAAAGTGATCCAATGATTGAGATTTCTTTATGGTCGATAAAGAGTAAATACTTAGAAGCTTATGAGACTCCACTCTAACTTGTACTTAGGAAGAAATTTATGAGAGTTGAAGAATATGAATCAATGGAGCCACCACAAGTTAAGAAGATGCCTGAAAGACTAAAAATGAAAAAGATTAGGATGATAATAAGCCAAATAGTAATTACAAGGCTGGTAAACTATCAAAGAAAGGGTGCGAATAGACATGTGGGATTTGCCATGCAGAAGGATATAATAAAAAGACTTGCCCTAACAAAAATGTTGGAAGTCACTTAAAAATTTGTTTTATTTCATTCACTCTTTCATAGATTTATAAATACTAACATTTTTAATGATTTTCATTTATTATAAGCCATAAGAAGACACCACAAATGAAGCTCTAACCTGTACCATGCCAAATTTTCCACTATAGAACCCAACCTATTCCCAATGCCTACTTCCACTAGTGCTAACATAAGGACTGATCCTATCTCCATTACTTATTTAACAAGGAAAACCAATTCTATAAGGAGAAATATGCAATTTGTTGTGAACCCTTAATTTTGTACTCTCGTGATTTAGTTGCAATTTAACACCTGCTAGGATTAATGCATTATGCACAATTGATATAGCAGTCCCACTTGCCGATTAGTGATGTGCCAAAATGCACACTAACAATCTGCAAGTGCACAGGTCATTATTAAGTAATAAAGTAATCTATATATGAGTATCGTCTCCACGAGGATAGTGTATAAGTACTAGCACAAACTTTGATTATTGTCTAATTGATCAAGATATAGATTGATTAAAATAAGCTAAATTAACTAAGCTAATAAAAAAAAGCAAGTAAATGATATTAATGGAAATAATCTAGGCAAAGCTAATCTAGATATAAATCCCCTTAGTAGCTTATGAATATCAAATAATGGATTGAATTGGACTCTCACTAAATTAGATAAAAACCTTTCTCAAGTGATTAAATCCTTAACTTCCTAAGTATTATAGGGGAATCTCTTCTCAACCTATAATCAAATAGAAGCAGCATTAAGTTTAAGAGATTAACATCAAAAAAAGTTTTATAGGTCTATCTCTAGCACCCCAATCAAATCTCTATTCCCATGAGTGATCTATCTATACTAGGGTATTTGTACTCGTCCATTATAGAAACAATATCCAATCAACAAGCTAGCAATTGCTAATTAGAATTATAAGATTTATCATGAAAATAAAACAACCAAAGATGATTTGATTAAAGTTTAAATCCTTCAATCTATACAATCAAAACTAGGGTTCATTACAAATATAATTAGTTCATATTAAAATTGAAGAACAAAGATGCAGAAAATAAAAGAAGAAGAAATCTCAAATAAATCTTGAAGATGTTCTTTGAAATCTTCTCTTCAATCTTCCACATCCACTTGGGTCTTGGTCTTTGATTCAATTAAGCCCTCAATATCTGTAGCCTTCAATCCTCGCCCGTGACTCTATGACTTAGCCAACCCTTAGATTTTTGTTTTCTACTCTGTGGCGGCTCTCCTTCTAAAATGTTGTCTGATTTATTTTATTTTACTGTAATTTAACTTCACATGGCTGGACCTATGGTTGGGGTTCCAGTCGTGCCAACGATAGGGCCAAAGAACCTAACTTCCCACAATTGAGATACCAGCCATGCCTCTACTCGTAGGAGGCTATTGGATGAATTTCCATTTTGCTCTTATCACATGGTTGGAATCTTAATCGTGGCTCAACCCATGGCAGCCTATGTTCTTCTAAAATTCAGCATTTTGGTTTGGATCTTTCATCATTCTGCATCACATTTGGTTCATGGCATCATTTGGCACCGGGTTAACTAAAAGAACTCTGGAAAAGCACTAAAGAAACAAATCAAACTCAATTTAAGGATAAAATATATTAAAAACAAAGGGTAAAGTGTAGTCAATTAAGTACTTATCAATTAGCAAGTAGGAGTCAAAGGGCCAGTGCCCATTGAAAAAATGAATTTCCTTAATTTTTCATCTCATATCATCATTCAACTCTAATAGACACTCATCAAAGCTTGAAAATTAAAATGGGTTGAAAAAGGCCAAAAAACATGTAAAAACCACTAAAACCGCAGTGACAAGCTAAGAACTGCACGTGGCCAATTTGTAACTACACGTGTGGCATGTGATACTAAAGAGCACACGTGTAGTCATAAAATTACCACATGCAGTTGCTCTATTGTCATGACTGATAAGCACTTAATTGACTACACTTTACCCCTTGTTTTTAATAATATTTTATCCTTAAATTGAGTTTGATTTGTTCGTTTAGTGTTTTTCTAGAGTTCTTTTAGTTAATCCAGTGCTAAGTGATGCCATAAACCAAATGTGACTCAGAATGGTGAAAGATCCAAGCCAAAATGCTTATTTTTGGAAGAATATGGGCAGCCACGGGAGACCACATGGCTAGAATTCTAGAAGTGTGATAAGAGCAAATTGGAAATTCATCCAGTAGCCTCCCACGGGTGGAGGCACGGCTGAGGTTTCACCCATGGGAAGTTACGTTCTTTAGCCCTGTCGTTGGCACGGCTGGAACCCAACCGTGTGTCCAACCGTGTGAGGTTAAAATTTAGTTATATAAATCATATCAGATAGCATTTTAAGGGGAGCTACCACAGAGCAAAAATAGAGATTTAAGAGGGTTGTCCAAGCCCTAGAGTCATAGGAAAGGCTTAAAGGCTAGAGATATTGAGGATTTAATCGAATCAAAGAATAAGATCCAAGTGGATGTGGAAGATTGAAGAGAAGATTTGAAAGAACATCTTCAAGATCTGTTTGAGATTTCTTCCTCCATTATTTTTTTGCATCTTTGTTCTTCAATTTTAATATGAATTAATTATATTTGTAATGAACCCTAGTTTTGATTGTATAGATTGAAGGATTTAAACTTTAATCAATTCATCTTTGGTTGTTTTATTTTCATGATAAATCTTATTATTCTAATTAGCAATTGCTAGCTTGTTGATTGGATATTCTTTCTATATTAGACAAATAGAGATACCCTGATATGGATAGATCACTTATGGGAATAGAGAGTTGAATGGGGTGCTAGAGATAGACCTACAAGACTTCTTTAGATGTTAATATCTTGAACTTAATGCTGCTCCTATTTGATTATAGGTTAAGAAGAGGTTCCCCTATAATACATAGGAAGTTAGGGATTTAATCACTTGAGAAAGGTTTTTATCTAATTTAGTGAGAGTCCAATTCAATCCATTGTTTGATATACATGAGAAACTAGAGGGATTTATATCTAGATTAGCTTTGCCTAGATTACTTCCATCAATATCATTTACTTGCTTTCTTTTATTAGCTTAGTTAATTTAGCTTATTTCAATCAAACTACATCTTGATCAACTAGACAATAATCAAAGTTTGCGCTAATACTTATACACTATCCTCATGGAGACGATACTCATATACTTACTACTTTATTACTTGATAATGACTTATGCATTTGTAGTTTGTTAGTGTGCGTTTTAGCACATCAAGTTTTTGGCGCTATTGCTGGGGATAGTTTTATAATATTAGCAATATTAATAGAGATTATTGATCTAGTTTTTATCTTTATATTTTTGTATTTGTTATTGTTTTTGCTTTTCTTATTTTATTTGTTTGATTTTTACTTTTTTTTTCTATTTTACGTTTTTATTTTGTTTTAGGTTTGTGTTTCTAGAAAAAAAAAAAAAAAGAAAAATTTCTCCATGGCTGATCAAAACTATCAGGATTGAAACTTTTACCCTAATATAGAATGGGGATACCAAGGAAATCAGTATCACGATCATGGGTACATCTATCACACTGATTTCCTAGAGGAATATGGATGGGAAGCACCAACAGAGAAGTCATCCCTTGAGCTTGCATTAGAAAGATTCATGGCGTCTACGGAGAATTAGGTTGGGGAATTGGACAAAAGAAATGAGGCATTAGCAATTGACTTCCTAACTCAATTTGAAATGGACACTACACTGGAGGATGACGAGCATGAACAAGAGGAGCAGAGGTTGGAAGAGATGTTTGTGACTTTAGTGGGAGCTATAGAGAAAAGATTTTAGAGCATCGAGACAACTTTGGAATACCAACAGACTTCTCTTCACCACTTAGAAAATTTCGTTGGGCAGATTTTGGAATTGCTAAGTGAGAGATTTGAAGACAATCTACCCAACAAAACCAAAGCCATTCTGGAAGAGCAACAAAAGACCACTACCATCAATTGGTTTTGGGATGATGAAAATGAAGAAGACGAGAATGGTGAGGCAAATTTGGGAATGCTACACAAAGAAGTTGAGAAGGATGATTACCTAAGTGAGCAACCCCATTTCCAGCAATGGGGCATGAATGGAGTGGAATCTAGTGTTGAAGAACTCTCTTTTGATGATAGTGAGTTATATGAATGTATGGAAGGGGAAGCTATGCATGCTGAAAATCACACCTTCCCCATTTTTCTAGCCCTCCCACTTTTTTAAGAGAATAATAATAACCCACTCACAACCCTGATACCCACCCTTCCTTTACCCTAATTTCCATCAAATGAACACCTAGCCACACATGATCCCATACCTTTACCACCTTTCTTTTAGTGTATATTTGTTAAAGAATTCAGTATGTGGCCAGTACTTGTAGTCTCTAAATTTTCTTTGGAGAGGAGAATCTATTTTGTGGAGGTGTTAAAGCAATAGGTTAGTGAATTTGGGTAGAGCATCTTGGAATTACAAGAGGTGGCTACCATTGGCAACGTACATGCTTTCTTTAGTGCCAAAACTGAAATCCCTGCATTTAGTCTATGGGTAAGACTATTCGACGATGGTTCTAAACCTGGCAAGCTCAAGTTTGTAAACAATGGAGAATCAAAAATAATTTTTATTGTTGAAAGAAGGCTATGCAAAGGCCATAACCTTTGCATATTCCTTTTTATCTTGGTTTATGGAGGTAGACAGCATAAGGAAACCTTTGAGCCATTGGTGGAAAATGAATAACAATACCATCCAGCTAATACGACGTTAAAGAAGCGCTGAATGAGAGGCAACCCATTGATGGTCTATTTTAGTTTTTATTTTTATTTTCTTTTTGTTTTCTTTTATTTTTATTTTACTTTGAATGGATCTCACTTTGATTGTAGTTTGATTTTTCTCTATGCATAAACATTGATCATGGTACATTCTCACTAGAAGGAGCACCAGTATGATTCATGTGGTATATCATTCAGGGTAGTTAATTCTCTCTTTTACTTTTTCATTTTCCTTGCTTATAACACATTGGGGACAGTGTGTTACTTAAGTGTGGGGGAGAGGTATATTATTATGCCCTATCTTTTATTGAATCTTGCGATTGAGTAAATTGAATTGTGGTGATGGTTTGATTTGAAATTAACTTTCTCTAGTGATAAATTGGTCTAATTTTGCTATGACAATGACTTGTTGCCTTGTGGATTGAATGTGGTGGTCATGATTAGGAAATTAAATTTTGCAAATCTTTTTGCCTGAAATTTGAATCTTTAGTTACACTTTTTGAGCCTATTTTATTTCACTATTACTTTTGTTCTAGTTTAGTAGAAATGCTTAATACCTTAGATGGCTTGACTATTTTTCTTGAAAAAAAAAAGAACTAAGTATATATATTAAAAAAAAAAAAAGGATTGTGCAAAGGAGCTTTGAAAATGTTTACATATTCCGCTATTCTTGACTCTTTAAACATAAGGGATTGAGAATATGAATAGTGCTAGTAGCCATTTTAATGTGTGATTCTAGTTTAGTAAATGGAGACCGGCACCACAAGTGTTTGCATTTTCGTAAAAAAGCTAGGATGAAAATTTAAACAAGTTGGGCTCCTTAGTTAATTAAAAAGAAAATATGAATTGAAATGCATAATCAATGAAAAGTCAAGGGAGTAGTCAAGCACTTATGGGAAATACCCTTATAAATCTATTTTGCTTGAACTTTTGTTTCTATGGAATTATTTGCTCAAACTTGTAACTTTAGAATTTAAGTTTCAGATTTTTGAGATTTGTTTTAGAGATTTCTTGATTTGGCTACCATGTTTGAGCCTTGCTGATTTCAAGTTGTTATAAATCATTTTGAATTTCTTTGACTAGAGAGGGTAGGTTTTATCTCTTACTGTTGTTACGATTTAATTTGCTTGAGGACAAGTAAATACTCAAGTGTGGGGGAATTTGATAAGCACTTAATTGACTACACTTTACCCCCTTGTTTTTAATAATATTTTATCCTTAAATTGAGTTTGATTTGTTTGTTTAGTGTTTTTCTAGAGTTCTTTTAGTTAATCCAGTGCCAAGTGATGCCATGAACCAAATGTGACTTAGAATGGTGAAAGATCTAAGCCAAAATGCTAATTTTTGGAAGAATATGGGCAGCCATGGGTTACCACATGGTTGGAATTCCAGACGTGTGACAAGAGCAAATTGGAAATTCATCCAGTAGCCTCCCACAGGTAGAGGCACGATTGAGGTTTCACCCGTGGAAAGTTATAATCTTTGGCCCTATCATTGGTATGGCTAGGGTCCAGCCATGTGAGGTTAAAATTTAGCTATATAAATTATATCAGACAACATTTTAAGGGGAGCTGTCACAAAGTAAAAATAGAGATTTAAGAGGGTTGGCCAAGCCCTAGAGTCATGGGAAAGGCTTGAAGGTTAGAGATATTAAGGATTTAATCGAATCAAAGATCAAGATCTAAGTGGATGTGGAAGATTGAAGAGAAGATTTCAAGGAACATCTTCAAGATATATTTGAGATTTCTTCCTCCTTTATTTTTCTGCATCTTTGTTCTTCAATTTTAATATGAACTAATTATATTTGTAATGAACCCTAGTTTTGATTGTATAGATTGAAGGATTCAAACTTTAATCAATTCATCTTTGGTTATTTTATTTTCATGATAAATCTTATTATTCTAATTAGCAATTGCTAGCTTGTTGATTGGATATTGTTTCTATATTGGATGAGTAGAACTACACTGATATGGATAGATCACTCATGGGAATAGAGAGTTGATTGGGGTGCTAGAGATAGACCTACAAGACGTCTTTGGATGTTAATCTCTTGAACTTAATGCTGCTCCTATTTGATTATAGGTTGAGAAGAGATTCCCCTATAATACTTAGGAAGTTAGGATTTAATCACTTGAGAAAGGTTTTTATCTAATTTAGTGAGAGTCCAATTCAATCCATTGTTTGATATACATGAGAAACTAGGGGGATTTATATCTAGATTAGCTTTGCCTAGATTATTTCCATCAATATCATTTACTTGCTTTCTTTTATTAGCTTAGTTAATTTAGCTTATTTCAATCAAACTACATCTTGATCAACTAAACAATAATCGAAGTTTGCACTAGTACTTATACACTATCCTCATGGAGACGATACTCATATACTCACTACTTTATTACTTGATAGTGACCTGTGCACTTGCAGTTTGTTAGTGTGCATTTCGGCACATCAATGACCCACTCTTAAGCCGTGACAGTCCTAGGGCATAGGGAGACATAAGGACACCTAAACCCATAGAACCCCCCATTTAACTTATAATTCTTTACCATTTATCATGTTCAACCTTATCCTAAGATTAGAACCTAATAGCCTTTCTTTATTACCTGTTACTGTTTTATCATTTTAAATATTACCAAAGACTTATTAATACCATTTGCATATTCATTTCATATAAATTCCTAATTTGTATTTCATGTCTTTATCCATATGTTCATTACTTAATACAGTAACATAATAATAATTACAGTACAATTTACAATACATATAAATTTGATAACATATTAATATTAGACCTTTGGTAACCATGGAGCTCTAAAATAGTTGTATTTATAGTCACATAACAAAAATTGATAACACCCAAAATTAGCAGAGTAATTTCTAAGCAGAAGGAATAGGCATGGAATTTACCTTGCTAACTCATCAACCAAACGTAAAAAATTTAAACAATTAAGGAAAGGGACAAAGCTCAATGAGTAGTAATAATACAATATAAGGCATGTATATGGGTCATTTGTCAAGATAGGCTCATTGTGACAATGGAGCTATGTTAATCAAAATTGTCATTATAAATCAATTTCTCATTTAAGATAGGAATAATATCTTTAGCAGAAATAGTAAATTCTTAGATGTGATGTGCTTCTGTTGACCTGAATTATTTCAAAACTTAGTCAATCTCTATTTTGATCTTGTCAATCAAATTGAAAGCTATTTAATGTATGTTTAAGTGTTTATTTTGCAGATTATAACTTGTTCAATTGATTAGATTTAAAAAAAAGATTGAGATCTCCCTAAGTATGTTGCATAGCTTTTGAGTTGTGACCATTATACTAGAATCATGACCATGACCTCATTATCATGATGAAGATCTTTAGAAGGTAATTAATTCAAATTCATATACAGTAAATCGCGACCTCCCTTTGTGACCATGACTCTAGGCGCGACATTGGATTCATGACCACCAAAATGTAGTCCCGACTACAACTTTCATACTGAATTCAAATGCTGTAATAGACACATGGAGGAGTTAGCTAATAAGAGCCACATGTCACTAGTCATTGTGGAATTTAGAGATCATGACCGTGAAGATTAATTCTCGACCATGAAAACCTAGTCGCAACCGTGAAATGAGGGTAGCGACCATGACTTTAGTCAAATTGCAAATTTGAAGTAAGATTTTAAAGCTGTCATGAAATCATTCACTTCATACTATTTCTAATGGGAAATTGAAGAAGAAAATCATATAAATACCTTCTTCAAATATCCTAACAAAAAAATATAACAACATTTATTGAGAGCTAAATCTTTGCAATTTCAAATCTCATATCTTAATCTTTCATTGTTATTATTTGATTTTTGTAAGAGCATTGATTGCTTAAGTTAGGTTTAGTGTTAGCCTTGAAAACACAAGTATTGGGTTGAGAGTGAGCCATTAGAAAACTCTTTTATAGGTTTGAGTGTGAGCCTTAGGGAAACACTTGATAGGGTTATGTGTGAGCCATTGAAACACATTATAAGTTTGGAGTGAGCTTGAAACTCCTTGTAAGTATCAACTAGTAGTAAAATACTCAATTGAGATTGGGGAGTGGACGTAGGGTTCATTAATACCTGAACCACTATAAAATCGATTGTGTTCATTCTTTTTCCCTATCTCTCCTCTATCTAAATTTTTAATTTCTTACCAATTTAACCCCCATTCTCGGTGCATAAGGGCAAACAAGTGGTATTAGAGCTTTGGTCTCATTCTTTAAACTTAATTGTGTGAGAAAAGATCAAAATGGCTAATGAAAGGATGCATCACCTCAAGCCGTACTTTAATGGTACCAATTATGCACATTGGAAGTTTAGAATGGAGGTATATCTTGATAGTTGTCTCGTTGATGTATAGGATTGCATAATCAAAGAATGGAAACCTCCATCAAAAATAGTTGATGATGTTGAAGAATTGGTTCTTAGAGAAGAATGGGTGGAGGCACAAAGAAAAGCCAATGGTAAAAATAAAAGAGCCATGGCAATTCTTCTTAATGCACTCTCAAGAGAAGAATGTGGTAGAGTTCAACATTGTTCAAATGCATTTAGCATTTGGAAATCCTTACAAAACTACCATGAAGGAACTCAATAAGTCAAGGCTAAGAAGATTTAGTTGTACACAACTGAATATGAGCTCTTCAAGATCAAACCAAATGAAAGCGTCACTAACACAACAAATAGGTTTTTAGCCCTTGTCACCAATATGAAGAAATTGGGCAAAGTATACACCTTAAATGATATAAACTGTAAAATTCTCAAAACTCTTCCAAGGAAAGACTATAAAGCTAGAATTGCTGGCATAGAAAGCTAATGAGGATCTTGGAAAGGTTCCTGCCGATATCCTCATTGGAAAACTCCTTACCGAGGAAATGTCTCTATTGTTAGGGAAAGAAGAGAATCAAGAGAAGGAGAAAAAGAAATCCTTAGCTCTTAAATCCTCCCTTAAAAGCAAAAAGGAATGTGAGAGCTTAAGTGAAATGGAGGAAAGTGAAGATGATGATGATGAAGAACTTGCTATGCTCTCAAAAAGGGTCAAAGCTATCATCAAGAGAAGAAAGAAAGAAAAGAGGCCCTTTAGGAGATCATCATCAAATTACAACTCCAATTCAAGAAAAGAAAAGAAGAATGACATTACTTGCTATGAATGTGGCAAGCAAGGTCATATAAAAATAGAATGTCCTAACATTAAGAAGAAAAAGAAATGGGACAAGGAGAAGAAGAAGAAGGGTTTCAAAGTAAAATGGAATGATATTGATGATATGCATGATGAGGATAAGCTAATTAAAGCGATTAATTTAAAATGCAAAAAGTATTAATCAAAAATGAAATTTTTTAAGGAAAAGCATTCTAAGTTGGAGGAGAATTTTAAAGAATTAGAAAAACTTGTTTTAAGCTTAAAAACCTCTAATGTTAGTTTAAAAAGCTCATTGGAGGAAATCACTTCTAAAACCTCTTCTTTTAATTCTTTATATAAATAAAAAAAATGCTTTGAAAATTGAGGTTGAAGAATTAAGAATGAAAATTTCACAAAGGAAAAGAAGCCTTGGATACTCTTAATGTATCACAAAGGCCACCCCTTGTGAGCATGGTCTTAGCTTTGATAGCTCATCTCCATCCACATCCTCACCTACTATGTTCATAAAGACTATAACTTGTTAAACCTCTATCATTGAGATAATTAACAAAGGAGTGAAAATACACACTCAACCTCCAAGTCCTAAAAGGACTCAAAAGGTTACACTAGACTCATGATCTAAGCATCAAAGAGTTAACCATGCATTTATGTATCAAAGGAGGTATGCTCAAAGGCACCCACAAGCACAACATAATACTTGTTCATGTATGCATTCAAGTCATAATATTGTGAAGAGACCAAAATTTCATAATAATATGGCAAATTTCAAAAGGACCTTCAAATCTAAACTCAAGTGCCATTATCGAATGAAAGATGGTCATATAAATTTATTTTGTTATATAAGGAAGGCTCAACTCACGCTTAAGGATTCTTCCAAGGCTAACCCTTAAGGACCCAAATATATTTGGGTACCTAAAACAAGATGATTAATCTTTTCTTGTAGGTGTGTCTCAAATTCACTACCAAGGAAAACAAATGGCATGTAGATAGTGGATGTTCAAGGCACATGACCAGAAATTCAAAACTCTTCACAAATTTGAAAGAAAAGAGATGTGGAAACATCACATTTGGTAACAATGGCAAAGGTAAGATAGTAGGCATTGGTACCATTGGTAAGGACAATCATTCTCTTATTGAAAATGTTCTTTTAGTTGATGGTTTAAAATTCAATTTGCTAAGTGTAAGCCAATTATGTGACAAAGGTAATAAGGTCATCTTTGACTTTAAAGCATGCATTGTCACCACTATAGGTAATGATAATGCAATTTTTAAAGGTGAAAGAGAAGGAAATACCTACATAATTGATTTTAATGATTTGGCTAACTAAGATGTCAGGTGTTTCATGTCTATTGGCAATGAATCTTTGCTTTGGCATAGAAGGCTTGGACATGCAAGCATGGAACTTCTTCATAGTCTTTGCAAGGATGAGCTTGTTGAAGGACTTCCAAAGATCAAATTCTTAAAAGACAAGACATATGGACCTTGTCAAATGGGAAGGTAACACAAACCATCCTACAAATCAAAAAATATTGTAAGTACTTCTAGACCCCTTCAACATATTCATATGGATTTGTTTGGACCTAGCAGAGTTGCTAGTTTAGGTGGAAAAATTTATGCCTATGTGCTTGTTAATGACTACTCTAGATTTACTTGGGTTAGCTTTTTTACTCACAAGAGTGATGCTTTTGATGCATTTAAAAGTTTTGCAAAAAGAGTAAAAAATGAGA
Organism: Reutealis trisperma; assembly: GCA_947687605.1. Classification (NCBI taxonomy): domain Eukaryota; kingdom Viridiplantae; phylum Streptophyta; class Magnoliopsida; order Malpighiales; family Euphorbiaceae; genus Reutealis; species Reutealis trisperma. The sequence goes on along the minus strand of CANTUT010000161.1, from coordinate 444,882 downwards.
AAGGCTATTTCATTTCCAAAATTAGAAGTGGTCATGGAAAAAAATTTGAAAATGAACTTTTTGAAAATTTTTGCATTGAACATGGAATTTCATATAATTTTTCCTCACCTAGAACACCTCAACAAAATGGTGTTGTAGAAAGGAAAAATAGAACCTTGATTGAAATGGCTAGAACCATGCTTAATGAATATGGTTTACCAACTTATTTTTTGGCAGAAGCCCTCAATACTTCATGATACATTTCAAATAATAGTTTTTAAAAGATCCATATTGAATAAAACTTCTTATGAGTTATGGAATGGAAGAAAGCCCAATATTTCATATCTAAGAGTATTTGGTTGCAAGTGCTATATATTAAATACTAAGGATAATCTTGGAAAATTTGCTTTTAAAATTGATGAAAGCATTTTCCTAGGATATTCCACCATTAGTAAAGCTTATAGAGTCTTTAACAAAAAGACTATGGTAATTAAAGAATCTATGAATGTTGTATTTGATGAATCTAGTAAACTTGATCTTGGGAAAGGTAGTGTTCTTGATGATCTTGTAGGTGAATTTGAAAAGCTTGGATTAGATAACGATGAGACTCTAAAGGAAGTTGAAGACGAAATGGAAAACCAAGAAGATCATGAGGATCAATCAAATAACTACCTAAGGAGTAGAGATACCCCAAGAATCACCCCAAGGAGCAAATTATAGGTGATCCATCTAAAGGTGTAAGTACTAGATCTCAATTTAAAGCCTTAGATGATAATCTTGCATTTGTTTCTCAAATTGAGCCAAGGACTATTGGTGAATCTCTTAATGATAAGAGTTGGGTGATTGCTATGCAAGAGGAACTCAACCAATTTTAGAGAAACAAAGTTTGGGAACTTGTTTTTAAACCTAAAAATCATCCCATTATTAGATGTAAATGGGTTTATAGAAATAAGTTAGATGAACAAGGCTTCATCACTAGAAATAAGGCTAGATTGGTTGCCAAAGGATATAACCAAGAGGAAGGCATTGATTATGATGAAACTTTTGCTCCAGTAGCAATATTAGAGGGTATTAGAATTTTGCTTACATATGCATGTCATATGGATTTTAAACTTTTTCAAATGGATGTTAAAAGTGCTTTCTTAAATGGATTTATTGAGGAAGAATTTTATGTTAAGCAACCTCTTGGTTTTGAACATTATGAACTTGCTAATCATGTTTTTAAATTAATCAAGGCCCTGTATGGTTTAAAACAAGCTCTTAGAGCTTGGTATGAAAGGCTAAGTACATTTCTTTTGAAAAATGATTTTGTTAAGGGCAAGGTTGACACAACACTTTTTGTAAAATGGCACAAAAATAACACTTTAATTGTTCAAATTTATGTTGATGATATTGTATTTGGTGCTACTAATGAACATCTTTGTGAAGAATTTGCCAAGTGTATGACTATGGAATTTGAGATGAGTATGGTAGGTGAGCTTAAGTTCTTCTTAGGACTACAAATCAAACAATGTAAAGATGGTATCTTCATCAACCAATCCAAGTATACACAGGAGCTTCTTAAGAAGTTTGGCATGGTTGGTTGTAAAAGTAGCAAAACTCCAATGAGCACATCATTTAAGCTTGACAAAGATAAAAAGGGTAAGCCAATAGATGAGAAGAAATGTAGAGGTATGATTGGTTCTCTTCTCTACCTTATGGCATCTAGACCCGATATAATGTATAGTGTTTGTTTGTGTGCACATTTTCAATCCTGTCCTAAGGAATCTCATTTGCATGCCCTTAAAAGAATTTTAAAATATTCACAAGGCACATTGCATTTAGGGCTATGATATCCTAAAAACTCATCTTTTTGAATAATTGGTTTTTCGGATGCGGATTATGCTGGTAGTTTGCTTGATAAAAAAAGCAGTTCTGAAACTTGCCATTTTCTCGGTGAATGTTTAGTTTCATGGTTTAGCAAGAAATAAGTTTTGGTTGCTTTGTTCATTGATTAAGTAAAATATGTGGCAGCGGGCTGCTACTACATTCAAGTTCTTTGGAGGAAACAACAACTCAAGGACTATGGTTAAGTGATTGATCATGTTCCCATCAAATGTGATAACACAAGTGCTATAAATCTTTCCAAAAATCCCATCCAACATTCTAGGAGTAAGCATATAGACATTAGGTATCATTTCTTAAGAGATCATGTGCAAAATTGTGATGTTGTATTGGAATTTATTGATATAACTAACCAACTTACTAATATTTCCACAAGACCCTTAAATGAAGAAAGATTAAATTTCATAAAAAGGGAAATTGGTATGCTTGATGGGAGCTCATTACCTTAGATTTTCAAAATCACATAAAGTTTTGCATATACATCAAAATTTTATGCATTTTATGACATTCTTATTCATATTTTATTTTAATATTTAATCTTTAATCGAGGTGACTCTTAATTCAATTAAAATCAAGCTTTTAACTTTGTGTAATGTTCTTGAATTTTTGGTTGCATATTGATTGCTTTATGGTTGATTTGGTATATTTGATCCAAATTGCTTGAAGTTATTTTTAATGATCTTTTATATATCATAGTTTATAAATTATATAATTGTATCTATTTTGATCTTAAGTTATAATGCCAGTTGCATTGCATATATCTTTCCTCATATGTTTTCAAAAATTTTTTATTTTTTAAATTTCGCGGTCGCTATAAGTGAATCGCCGTCGCAAAATTCAAATTTATACCCGTTACCTTTTAGAATCCTTAGTCCTGCTCGCGATCTATAAATCACAAATGCGACTTTTGAAATTTTCGAAATTAGTGGTCGTGACTATTAAGTCACAGTTGCGATTCAGAGTTTGACATCTTTTGAAATATAGCCATTTTTCAACAAGCAAAATTGAATTTAATGCAAATATTGTTGTTTTATGACCATTTTTAACCTATTTTTTGCCTATAAATACCCCACTATTTTAGTTTTTCACATTCTCTAATACTCTAAACTCTTTCCTACTTCAAATTCCACTACTCTCTAACTCTCCTCTCATTTTAAAGCTTTTCTTCCTCTTTTCAAACACTTCTCCATCAATGGCTTCAAGAAGACCATCTAGAAAAGGGAAAGAAGTCCAAACCTCTCAACAACCCTCTCCTCTTAGACTTATAAGGGGAATTACACAAGAAGAAAAACAAAATTTCCTTAGAATTCATGACAAAACCATTCTACCCACCAAAATACCGAACGTTGTTTGTCTTAAAACCTTAGGTATTGAGGATAGCATTATTGGCTATCTCAAAAATATAGAGTGGGGGAAAGTTTGTGTTTGTTGATGATGAGGGGTATGATGAATTAACTAGGGAATTTCTTGCCACCCTACTTGTACACAAAAGGCTTCATCCTACCCGTAGCCATTGTGCCATCGATTTTCGCTTCTTTGGCAAATATGAGCTTTCACTCCAAGATCTTGGCAATATTTTTAGGCTTCAAATTGAAGAAGCCTACACCATCAATGATTTCTCCCTTAAACTCAATTCTTTTTGTACCGAAATTTTTATTAAACCGAAATTCGATCCAAAATCTCCTCTTGCCAAACATATCAAAACACTCTTTATTTGGGTTCTTCATAGGATTGTCACCCTAACCATAAATGCTAAAGGAGACGGTAATGAGAAAGTCTCCTAAAAAGATCTTTTCTTTCTTTACAGTCTTGTGAAAGGAAATAGCATCCAACCCACTTGATTTCTTATTGATCATTTCCTCCATCTCTCCTCTATAAAAAAAAGATGCAATTTTACTCTCTTCTTATATCATCATAATACCCAAGCATGTTGGGGCTCTTACTCCACCCAACAAAGCTATTCTCCAAAAACCAATTAAAAAATCCCTTATAGATTTCTAATACATGATCAATGCCAAGGCATTGAGAGAAAAAGAAGGAAATATATTCATATTTTTGGTGATGTTGGGATCTAAGAAAGAACTAGGAAAAGATCAAGAGTTGTGATAGGTGAACCTAGTCAAGCTTAAGAAGAAGAACCCCAAATAGCACCCATTGTCCCTCCACTTCAACCTCAAGATGAGACCAGTAGACCTCTTTAAAAAGTCTTGAGGAGGCTATCTCTTTTAGACCATATTCACCAAGACATATTTGATATGCAAGGTCATATAGGTCTCCCTTAATGTAACCTCCAGGATTGGCATTTTAGTGAAGAAGAGGAGGAGACACATGAAGAAGAAGAGGCCCCTCATCAAGAAGAGGAACCCAAAGATGGAGGAGATGCTTCTTAAATTTCTTTTGATTATCTTACTTTGTTTCAATTTTTTTTTTGTTGTTTTTATGCATTCTAATGTGGCATTATTCATCTTCAAATTAATGCAATTATGAATTTTCTCAATTTTAATCTTATGTGCCTAAATATTGCTATTCTATTTTCTCCTTATACGAAGTTCTTTATTCAATTCATTCCTTTTTGATATTGCCAAAGGGGGATAAAACTTTGAAAAGAACTTAAATATAATAACAAATATGATTAAAAGGGGAGAATATGTTAAGGGGGAGAAATATATTTATAATATGTTGTTTATAGTTAATGATTCAAAATTCTTTTTGAAATATTCTTTAAATATGTTTATCTTTGCATCAATTGAGGGGGACTACTCTCAATTCAATTTAATTTTAAGTTATTTTATATTTAAATTCAATTTGATTGTCAAAATAAAAAAGGGGGAGATTACTGACCCAAGTTATTTTAAAACTGAGTCAATCTCTATTTTGATCTTGTCAATCAAATTGAAGGTTATCTGATGTTTGTTTAAGTGTTTATTTTGTAGATTATAACTTGTTCAATTGATTGGATTTAGAAAAAAGATTGAGATCTCCCTAAGTATGTTGTATAGCTTATGAGTCACAACCATTATACCAAAATCGAGACCGCGACCACGTTATCGCGACCAAGATCTTCAGAAAGCAAGTAATTCAAATTCATACAGAGCAAATCATGACCTCCCTTTGCGATCGTGACTCTGCACATGATATTTGATTTACAATCACAAAATGTAGTCGTTACTGCAAGTTTCATACTGAATTCAAATGCTACAATAGACATATGGAGGAGCCAGCTAATAAGAGCCATGTGTCACTAGTTGTTATGGAATTTGGAGATCGTGACCGCTAAGATTTGTTTGCTACCACGAAAATATAGTTGCGACCATGAAATAAGGGTAGCTACCACGAGTTTGGTCAAAATGCATATTTAAAGCAAGATTTTAAAGCTATCATGAAATCATTAACTTCATACTATTTCTAATGGGAAATTGAAGAAGAAAATCATATAAATACCTTCTTCAAACATCCTAAAAAAAAATATAACAACATCTATTGATAGCCAAATCTTTGCAATTTCAAATCTCATATCTTAATCGTTCATTATTATTATTTGATTGTTGTAAGAGCATTGATTGCTCAAGTTAGGTTAAGTGTTAACCTTGAAAACATAAGTATTGGGTTGAGAGTGAGCCATTAGAAAACTCTTGTATGGGTTTGAGTGTGAGCCTTAGGGAAACACTTGATAGGGTTGTGTGCAAGCCATTGAAACACATTGTAAGTTTGGAGAGAGCTTGAAACTCCTTATAAGTATCAACTAGTAGTAAAATACCTAATTGAGATTGGGGAATAGATGTAGGGTTCGTTAATACCTGAACCTTTATAAAATCAATTGTGTTCATTCTCTTTCCCTATCTTCTCTCTATCTAAATTTTTAATTTCTCACCAATTTAACTCACCTTCTTGGTGCATAAGGGCAAATAGCTTCCTGCATATAAATAAAAGAGTGGTGGCCTAAGCCTTGCTCACTCACACAAATCACATTATATAAGACTGATTAGGTCTTACAGTTTGGTGTTCCCCTTAAGAAAGTTTGGGTACTCTCGCCCTACCCGCAGGCTTATACTAAGTGCATAATGTTTGACATATTCCATCACATTAGAAGAGTATTTTTGCTTATCAATAATGATTAATACAAAGGTTCATATAAGGTTCACAATAAGGAATTTAGTGATTACATTATGAAATCAACATGAAAGGTTCACAATGGTCAAATGCCATAAAGAAGTATCATATCCAATGACTCAATATCCAATAGGCAATTCTATCTCGACATGGAATTAGGATATTTCAATGAAAATGATTTGATCAACAATGGTTCATTGAATATGGCACATATCATATTAAATTATTAAGTACTCACCTAAGACTCCTTTGCTTTAATTTACATTTAACCTTGATGCAAGTAGTGCTCCTCACACTTTTGGACAATGTCTTTGTCCTTGTCTTTAGATTCTACGCATTTTGCATTTCAATTACATATTAATCACTACCTTGTTATGCCATTGGTTTAAATTTAGCTCAACTTGGTTAATACTTTTACCTTGTCAATTGTAGTACTAACTTATTAATTTAAGGTCAAGACACACCATACATATATATTACTAATTTTAACATTTTCCCTTTGTTACTTTTCAAATGACCAAATATATTCACTTAAAGAAAGATAATTCCTTTCCTCCTAATTTCCCATTTCAACTTCATATTACTCAATTAGAATCGATTTAAGCAATTTTGAATATTCAATAGGGTTAATTCCATAGTTGAACCTACTTCATTAAATTTGAGGAAAATTATTTCTATCAATTGAATTTTGAAATTAACATCATACAAATTACGTTACACCACTCTTAAGCTTAATTGCCCCTTTAATTTTGTGAATTGAAGTTCAATTCTCAAAATCTTTAAATTGGTCCATAAACCTAGAATTTGGGAAAACCAAAAATTTCCCATCAAACCTTAAATTGGTCATAGATTCATCAAATTAATGCTTAAACAATCAATTCCCTTCAATTAATTGAGATTGAACCACTTTAATTCATAAAACTGCAATTCTTCAAGCTTTGGGTAATTTTGGGGAAAAGCTATAATTCAATATCAAATCTTCAAATTAATCATAGATATATGAAATTGGCATGATAATGATCATAGATCAATCAAACATTAAAGACAAGCATTAAAATACAAGGTTTCTGTTTTAGCTAAGTTTATGCCTTCAAAATTGCCAAGTATTGAAATAAACCTCCATAATTCAATTTAACACTTCTAAACCATTTTTATATATCCAAATAACCTTAGATACCTTTAAATAAAATTTTGAACATTTCCCTTAGTTATTTCATTAAAGTGGCTGAACCCCCCCTTTGGTGAGCTTATCTGACTTTCATGCCTCCTTTGCTTATATTTACATATGTAACCTTAAATTCTCAAGCCAAGTTCTCATATTTAATAAAAAAATCCAAAATAAACATTTCCTATTCATTTCCTCATTTGTCCGAATTGTATAAATGGAAAAATAGGGAAGTTTTGTAACTAGAACATCAAAATCATTCTTAGAACAAGGAAAGAATAAGATAAGCTTAATTTTTTACATTAGAAAACCTTCATTTTGAGCTTCTATGTTGATGTTAATACGGAGAGGTTTTTCTTTGGGTTAATTTTAGCTATAGTCTTCTAACTATTAACTAATGCACTTAATGGTACTCTAACTAAAAAATGCTACTTAAAAATATATGAACTATAAGTAACATTAACTTGAAAATAATTTTAGCTATTTTCTATCAAATTAGCTAACGGCTATCCAACTGGCTTTGCACCTCATTTTTGCCCACTTTAAAAAAGCCACCTCAGCTGGCCCAATGTCTTTAATAGTGTATTTGACCTACTTAGGAATTTTTATCCCATTGTCTATAATTTTTATATAATGTATTTTAATGATTATTGACATGTATGTATGAATGATAAATGGTTAAATTGCATGTTGGTTAAAGGAATAACTCTAGACAAGGCTAGAGGCAATTTGGTATACTTTAGGTATCTTAAACTTATGCTGTGATTAAAATGTGAATGTGACTGGGTAATATGGAAATATGTCACATCCCAACTTTAGAGATATGACGAACCTAAAAAATGGGGAGATATAAGGTCACCCCTGCCCGTAAAACCCACTTACACATTTACAAATTATGCCTAGGATCGTACCAAACCTTAAAAGATAACTCATTTAAAACATTATATGAAAACCTTTAATTGCAGAAGATAGTAATTAGAAATTTCACATATAATCCATAAGGAAATATTATTCATAATTCACTTGAAAACCTTAATAAATAACATCTCAAAATAAACATCAAAAATAAATATTCCCATAGCATCTAATGACAACACTTTACAGCGTGGTATAATTAATGACTTTGACAAGGAATTCCTAAGTGAAGTAGAATACTTAAGCCATCAACTTACCTCCTCACATTTGCTCACTTGGAACCACACAAGGAAAAAAGGGGTGAGATAGATGATCTTAATGAGTAAATGATAAAGCACATGCATTAACACATATTCCTTTGAAAAGGAAACTCATAGCTTATACACATAGTTCATGATTTTCAATTCATGAATCAAGTTGCATTTTAACAAGGGTTCAATTTAACAAGTTTGTAGAAATCACACTTATAACACTTAGAGAGTGAAGGCTGTTGCTCTATCACTCAAAAACTTAGAGGAGAGAAGGCATTAAACTAAATTCCAACTGCTATCACTTAAAAGGCGTGAAGCTGATCAGGCCCCACGACTAGAATCGCCCCTTTCTAGCTGAGGTGGATACACTACCCCTATCCATCGAGTTAAGACCATGTACATAGGTTTTGATGATTACCCATATTGGCACGAGGACTTTTGCATAAAGGGTTAAAGGTACCTTAGCTAGAGCTACTGGTATTCACATATAACAATAACATTTAAGGCCACAATAACATGTATCACAATAGCAATGGCAATTTAACTTTTTTAGCAAAAGATACAATGATAGTGTAGTTGCAAAAAGAATATAAGTTAGGGCAATAGTCACATGGAATTATCATTAGATAAACAAAATTGTTTTTGGATCAATTTTCCTTTGGCAACCCAAGCTTTACAAAGAAATCACTTAATTAAAATTGAGGATAGGATGAACTTGGGTTTCAAGATCTCAAAGGCTCACATAACATGATATGACATATTTGTAACATAACATAATGTTACTCACACTTATTGCATGAATACAGTGTTCACTCACACTTGTAGAATGAATACAATGTTTACTCACCTTGTGGTTCCTTTGCTCTTAATTCATGTAGCCCTTAGAATTCTAAGATTCCTTAAGCTCTATTATTATATTGAATTCAATACTTAGTATTTATTTAATTATGATGCTATCCTATCCTATAGCTACTCCATGCACATATAACATTCACATGCATATAAAGTTGCATATATAAGTGCACTCATCGCTTGTACATAACATTTTGACTTAAAAATTTCTTACACTTAACCTTTATAAGTCCACATGAAAACACATTACAATCATTTCAATACCTTTCTAAGGTCAACATAATATTAATGTCTTAATATCGATTCACTTTAACAATCATCTTTGTACACTTAACACTTCCATACATGTTAGCTTGTTAATAGCCTTTCAAGTGTCATGTTTAACTCTTATGATCCATTCATTCAATCAATCACTTCATCAATTCAAGGCCATTAATTCATTATCAAGTCATCATAACATCTATTTCCATATTTCCCAATCACATTCACATTCTAATCACAACATAAGGTTAAGATACCTTAAGTATACCAAAGTGCCTCTAGGCTTGTCTAGTGTCTTCCCTTTAACCAACATGCAATTTAATCATTTATCATACATACATACATATCAATAATTATTAAAACACATCACATAAAAATTATAGACATTGGGATAAAAATCCCTTGGTAGGCCGAATGCTACATTAAAGGGCAAACTGAATTTTTCTCACTTTTTGCACTTTTCATCTATTATAGTAATATGTAAAAATATCATTAGAATCAAGATTTTTCATGTAAACACACCAAAAATCATTTAAAAACATTAATCTACATGAATCAGTAGCAATAGGTATGTCTCATACATGAAAATTCAAAATTTGGATTTTATGATGCAAATTCATGAGTTTTCTTGTTTTCGGTATTTTTCGGTCATTATAGTAATATATAAATAGGTGGTTTAAACCATTATTTTTTATTCATTCACAGAAAATATTAGTTTAGAACATCCTCATGTATGAATTGGCAGCCATTGATCATAATTATGCATGAAAATTCTAAATTTCAAGGTTTAGGGTGAAAATCATGAGTTTTTGCACTTTTTGCGCTTTCTGTTCATTACAGTAATATATAAACACATGATTTAAATTATTATTTTCATCCAAATAGAAAAAATATCAGTTTAGAATATTAAACATCACAAATTGGCAGCCATTGAGGTGTCAAATCATAGAATTTTCTAACATTCAAGTTCTAGAGTGAAAACCTTGGATTTTCTTATTTTTTGAAACTTTTCGGTCATTACAGTAATATGCAAAAATATGATTTAATCCAATATTTTTTATTAAAACACATCAAAAATCAGTTTAGAGTGCAATGGTATGGAAATTTCCTCCTTTTAGTGATGTTTATGCATAAAAATTTTAATTTTGAGTCACAGGATTCACCTTTGGAGAAATCGCGTAGTAAGATTTTTGTTTTCAGCAGAGAATTAGATTTCTCTTTCAAAAACTCATCCATACTAAATTAAATCTATAAAAATTAGTAAATACCTAGTTCAAAATAATTTTCTCATAATTTAATTTATAGAAATCAGTTAAGGAATTGAAAGAGAAGAAAAACTTATGATTACGGTCAAGAAATCACAAAATTGAAAGGTGTTTTCTTAATTTTGGTACAGAGAATTGTTTTGAGAAAATTTTTCTATCAAAATATAAAAAAAAATAGAGTGGTGGCTAGTGAATAGTAGGGCTGGCTAAAATTGATGTTTTAAATATAGGGTTTTGGGCAATTTCCACTAATACCTTTAATGAGCTAGGTTATGAGGGTTTTAGTGTAGTAGGCTTTTAAGTATTTAGGCTTTTTATTTAAATTAGGGGCTAATTATAGGTAATTAAAATAAAAATATTTTTTCTTATTATTTTCTATAATATTTCCCCGAAAAATATTTATTTAAGAATTATTTTAAAATACTTATAAAATTATTTTATGCTTAAAAATTGCCTTTATGCATGAAAATTTATTTCATTTAAATAATTTATTTTATACAAATGCACTACATGTAAATCATTTATTTCATAGTAATAACTCATATTGTGCATATTAAAATTAATTTAACATGCCACATACTCATTGATCACATAGCACATAAATTTCCATAAAGCACACACTTAGCCTTAATTAGTTCTAAGTTAAGCAAATTGTCACGAAAATTTCTAAGATAGGTGTGGGTTGTTTCATTCTTCCCCCCTTAAAGAAATTCATCCTCAAATTTAAATTCTTACCTAACTGATCTTGAAAAGTTGAGGATGCTTATGCTGCATCTTCTCCTCGGTTTCCCAAGTGCGCTCATCTATCCCATGATTTCGCCATTAGACCTTAATCGTGGGTATCCCCTTGTTTCTTAACCTCTTCACTTGCTGATCCACTATAGCTATTGGTAACTCCTCATAGGATAGTTGCTCATCTAGCAAAATGTTTAGAGGTGACAGGACATGAGATGGATTTGACATATACTTCCTTAACATAGAGATATGGAACACAAGATGCACATGCACCATAGTTAGGCGCAAGGCAAGTCTATAAGATACTTCTCTAACCTTATCTATGATTTTGAAAGGACAAACAAAACAAGGCAATAATTTCCCCTTCTTGCCAAATCTCATAACACTTTTCATTGGAGAGACCTTCAAGAACACGTGATCTCCCACGGCAAAGTGTAAGTCCTTCCTTTTCGGGTCTGCATAGCTCCTTTGTAGACTAAAAGCTATTTTCAGTCAATCTTGAATGAAGGGTACCTTTTCGGTAGCCTCCTTAAGCAGCTCTGACATTTCCACATACTTGTCTCTAGGCTCCACCCAACAAACTAGAGAATGACATTTCCTCCCATATAAAGCTTTATATGGTGCCCTGCCAATGGACGAATGGTAGTCGTTGTTGTAGGTGAATTCAATCAAAGGTAAGTACTTATCCTAGCTACCATTGAAGTCTGAAAAACACATCCTTAGTATATATTCAAGCATCTAAATTATCCTTTAGACTGTCCATCCATTTGGGGGTGAAACATAGTTTTGAAGTCCAATTGTGTTCCTAATGCTTCTTGTAGCTTTTGCCTGAACCTCAAGGTGAATTGAGTCCCTCAATTCAAGATGAGGGAAATTGGCACTCCATGTAAATCACAATCTCATCCATATACAATTGTGCATACTGAGCTACAAAATATATGGTCTTAACTCCCAGAAAATAAGCAGACTTTGTCAATTGATCCACTATGACCCATACGGAGTCATATCCTTTGGATGTTCTAGGTAAGCCAACTACGAAGTCCATAGTGATACGCTCCTACTTCCATTTAGGTAGTAAAATTTCTTATAGTAATCTTGAGGGTCGCAGATGCTCATACTTGACTTGCTGGCAAGTCAGGCAGGATGCTACATACTTAGCCACATCCTTCTTCAATCCAGGCCATTAATAGTTAGCTTTCATATCATGGTACATATTGGTAGTTCCAGGATGAGCACAATAAGGTGTCTGATGAGCCTCCTTTAGTATCCTTTCCTGCAATTCATCCACATCAGGCATGCATACTTTATTTCCACACTTTAAAACTCCATTGACCACTTCAAACTCAGAGTTCTTCCCTTCCTTCGTCTCATCCTTTAACTTCATCATGTGTGGGTCCTTATCTTATGAATCCTTATTTCTTCCATTACCTTAGATCTCACTTGAAAATGAGCCACCAAAACTCTTGATCCTCCAATCTTCAGCTTAAATCCTTAGTTAAACAACTCTGTTAATTCCTTTATGATTGGCCTCTTTTGAACATCCACATAGGCTAGGCTTCCCATCGATTTTTGACTCAAGGCATCTGCTATTACATTCACCTTCCTGGGATGGTAGAGAATTTGATAGTTATAATCCTTCAATAGTTCAATCCATCTTCTCTACCTCAGATTGAGGTCTTTTTTACTCAAGATGTACTGAAGACTCTTATGATCTATGTAGATCTCACACTTCCTTCCATACATGTAATGTCCCTAGATCTTTAAAGTGAACTCTAGCATGGCCAACTCCAAATCATGAGCAGGGTAATTCACTTCATGCCTCTTTAGTTGTTGTGGCGCATAGGCGATGACTTTACCATTTTGCATCAAGATGCATCCAAGTCCTACTCTCGAAGCATCACAGTAGACGGTGAATCCTTCTTCTCCTTCGGGTAATGCCAAAACTAGGGCCGATATTGAGCATTTCTTTAGCTTTTGAAAGCTCTCCTCATAGGACTCTTCCTAAATGAACTTAACTTACATTCTAGTCAACTTGGTCAACAGGGCTGCTTTCTTGGAAAAGTCCTGTACGAATCTGTGATAATATCTAGCCATGCCCAAGAAACTTTGTACTTATAAAACTATTGTGGGTTGTGGCCAACTTGTTATTGCTTCAACTTTCTTAGGATCAATTTGAATCCCTTCCCTACTTATTACATGTCTATGAAAGTTGACAGACTCCATCCATAACTCACACTTAGATAGTTTAGCATAAAGCTAATGATCACATAGTGTTTGCAGTATGATCCTCAAATGTTTTTCATGCTCTTCTTTACTTTTAGAGTAAATTAGGATGTTATCAATGAACACGATTATAAACTTGTCAAGGAATGGCTTGAACTCTTGGTTCATCAAGTCCATAAAAATAGGAAGACCATTTGTCAGACTGAATGGTAAAATCGTGAACTCATAATGTCCATATCTAGTATGAAAGGCAGTCTTGTAGATATCTTCTCCATGGATCTTTAGTTGATGATAGCCAGACCTTAAGTCGATCTTGGAGAAGTGACCAGCTCCTTGTAATTGATCAAAAAGATCATCAATCCTCAGCAAAAGATATCTATTCTTCACAGTGACTTTGTTAAGTTGGTGATAGTCAATGCACATCCGGAATGAACCATCTTTCTTCTTTAAGAACAGCACTGGAGTGCCCCATGGCAAGCTACTCAATCAGATAAAACCCTTATCGAGTAGATCTTGCAGTTGCATCTTTAATTCTTTCAACTCCATTGGTGCCATTAGATATAGTGGTATTGATATAGGTTGTGTATCAAGTAGCAGTTTAATGTTGAACTCAATCTCATGGCCAGGTGGTATTCCAGGTAGATCTTCTAGAAAGACATCCATTAATTCATCCACCACTAAAATGCTCTTATCTTGAATGATGGCCTCCTTATCAATATCGATCATATGGGCTAGGTATGCTTGGCATCCCTTCCTTAACATCCTTCTTGCTCCTAAAACTGATATCAAATTCGAAGGATTCTCAATCCTATCTCCTTGATACACGAACTTCTTCCCATCCTTAGTTCAAAACTCGACAAGTCAATACAAGCTCCATGCTTATATAACTATTCTATCCCTAATATCACATCAAATTATAGTACATCCAATTTTAGAAATTCTATAGGAAGTCTTTGTCCATTAATATCTACCCCACAACCCTTAAACCTATACTTAACTTCCATCACCTCTCCTAAAGGAGTTGATACTACTAAAGGTTCACTCATTAATTCCTTATTTCTACCCAAACTCTTAGCAAAATAGGGCAACACAAAAGAATGGGTACACTAGAATCAATCAAACATTTTGCACTAGAATTTTGGATGGGGATGATACCTTTAATGGCTGTATGCAAAGTGCAGGCCTCTTGCTGATTTAAGGCAAAGACTCGACCTTTGCCCTTATTCTTCATTACTGATGCATTCCTAACCGCTAGCCCCTTATCCTTGGCTTCTTGCCCTTACTATTAGAATGGTCTAGATTACGGACATGCTGCCGTCCCATTCCCTTGACTACTTATCTGAGGGTAGTCCTCAATGAAGTGTCCCATTTGCCCACACTTAAGGCATGCACCAGAATCTTTTCAGTAAATTTTGGGATGCTTCTTTCCATATTTGCCATAAGTGGGGAGTTCTTACTTGGCTTGACCATTCCGTGGTCTAGGTGTTGAAGATTCCTTCCTTAGGCTTCCTCCTTCTCTATGCTATTCTTCATGGCTTTTGTTCCTATGCTTCCCCTTCTAGTCTCATTTAGCTTGTTCGACACTCTCCGCCTAGTACCTTTTCTCCATTATCTTGGCCTTATCTATTAGCTTAGCTAAGTTTGGAAATTCCATTGCTGCCAATGAATTAAACAAAGGTATGATCAATCCTCTTAAGAATCGGTTGATGTGGCTAGCTTTGGTAGGAATGATGTTGACAGCAAATTGATTAAGTCGATTAAACTCCTTGGTGTATTCCAATACTGTTATTCTAGGTTTTTGCTTTAGTAGCTTGAACTGCAGTGCCCTATCTTGCCTTTTGTCTTTAGGCAAGAACTGATCCATTATTTCTTGCTTAAACTCTGCCCACATGGGTGGGTCTGCTCCATAAAGCAGTTCTTTAATGTTCCTCTCATACCAAGCTTCCTTCTTAAGTTAGAGTCCTACCAACTCGATTACTTAGGCATCTAAGCAACATAAATGACGGACTAACTTGTTCGTCTTGTCCAAAAATTCATGTGAATTATCACCCTCCTTACCATAGAAGGTAGGCAACTGCAACTTCTTAAACTTTGCTACAGTTATCCCTTACCACTTCCTCTCTCTTCAAGCAAGTGCCACTACTGTAAGTGGCAAAACCCCATTCCTTTCTTGAGTTAGTGGTACTTCCCACCATTGACCCCATAGCTCGTCCATTTCCTTGCACAAGTCTCTCATTTCCTCGCTTATGGCATGCACTTCTTGCGAAGATGCTCACTTATTAGAGCCCATAGTCAATGCCCTCGAGTTAGATCTTTCTCTTGATTGTATAGGTGTAGAGGCAGCATTCGATGTAGTGTCTGATATGACATCATCATTTACCTTGACGGGCTAGGCGGCTGTGTTAATCTTCTTTTGAGGAGGCATTCTGCTAATCATGATAAGGGAATTTAGTACTAATCCCTTATTCTAACCCATTTAATCCTACTATTATACTAGCATAATCATCATACATTTATCATATCACATTACTAAGCACATATCATCTATATATCACATATCACATAGTTTTGCACATATCACATATCGCATAATTTTGCACATATCACCTATCACAATCAAATAGCATATATCTCATAGTATGAAAATATCCTCTTATCATGGTAAGTTAATCATATCATAGCAAAAAAAAAAAAAACATCTCATACTAAGTAACTAGGCAATCAAAGGGAATATCAATAATATCATATAAAGTACTATGTCATTACATTGATCATCACTAATTACTCATCCTAGCTCTCGTGTGTCCACCACCAGGGCAATCAAGAGCAACATGGCCACTACTGCCACATTGGTAATAGAGAAGATCTCCATCCTGGCGGCGACTAGTCGAAGACAAAGACCTCGCTGGCGAGTAGTCTCCCCTATGCTCAACAATCCCTATCTTAATTTGCTCCACATCTTCCCTCAAGGCATGAATCATAAGCGTAAGACATCGATTTTCCTCTTTCAAGTAAAAATAGTCATCCTCCATTTTTTGGATCTTATTATAAACCCAATCAGGATCCAGGCACTCCTCAGGGTCCTCCTCTTCGTTAGGGGTCTCCTCCCTTATGGGGCGAATCACAGATATAACCTTCTCATACATCTCTGGCCAAGTCCTCCTAGAAGTCACACGAGGTGCTATGGGTAGTGGTCTTCAAGCAGGTGTAATCTTCTTGGTCATCTGCTAAAAGAATTTTAAGGCAAGCAAATAATAACAAGGATTACTGAAACCTATTAGGATTTTGCAAAACTATGCTAACAATAGACTGCAAATGACATGATAGAAAAATTCCTATGTTCAAGGCTTATACTTAACCAACCCAAGAAATAGACAAGTCTAAACTAGACTTAAAAACTATAGCTCTAACACCAACTTTGTCACATCCCAACTTTAGAAATATAAGGTCACCCACATCTGTAGAACCCACCTACACATATACAAATTATGCCTAGGATCATACCAAACCTTATATGATAACTCATTTAAAACATTATATGAAAACCTTTAATTGTGAAAGACAGTAATTAGACACTTCACATATAATCCATAAGGAAATATTATTCATAATTCACTTGAAAACCTTAACAAATAACATCTCAAAATAAACATCAAAAATAAATATTCTCGGAGCATCTAATGACAACACTTAATAGCATGGTACTATTAATGACTTCAACAAGGAATCCCCAAGCAAAGTAGAATGCTTGAGCCATCACCTTGCCTTCTCACATTTGCTCACTTGGAACCACACAAGGAAAAAAGGGTTGAGATAGATGATCTCAATGAGTAAATGATAAAGTACATACATTGACACATATTTCTTTGAAGAGGAAACTCATAGCTTATACACATAGTTCATGATTTTCAATTCATGAATCAAGTTGCATTTTAGCAAGGGTTCAATTTAACAATTTTGTAGAAATCACACTTATAACACTTAAAGAGTGAAGGCTGTTGCTTTATCACTTGAACAATTAGAGGAGAGGCGGCATTAAACCAAATTCCAACTCCTGTCACTTAGAAGGCATGAAGCTGAACAGGCCCCATAGCTATCCATCGGGTTAAGATCATATGCACAGGTTTCGATGATTACCCACATCAACATGAGCACTTCTGCATAAAGGGTTAAAGGTACCATATCTAAAGCTATTGGTATTCACATATAACAATAACATTTAAGGCAATAATAACATGTATCACAATAACAACGGCAATTTAACTATTTTAGCAAAAGATACAATGATAGTGTAGTTCTAGAAAGAATGTATATCAGGGCAATAGTCACAAGGAATTGTCATTGGATAAACAAAATGGTTTTTGGACCAATTATCCTTTGGCAACCTAAGCTTTACAAAGAAATCACTTAATCATAATTGAGGATAAGATTAACTTGGGTTTCAAGATCTCAAAGGCACATATAACATGATATCACATATTTGTAATATAACATAATGTTACTCACACTTGCAGCATGAATACAGTGTTTACTCACACTTGTAGAATGAATACAATGTTTACTCACGTTGTGGTTCCTTTTCTCTTAATTCACGTAGCCCTTGGACTTCTAAGACTCTTCAAGCTCTATCATAATATTTAATTCAATACTTAGTATTTATTTAATTATGATGCCATCCTATCCCATAGTTATTACATGCACATATAACATTCACATACATTTAGAGTTGCACATATAAGTGCACTCATCACTTACACATAACATTTTGACTTAAAAGTTTCATACACTTAACCTTTATAAGCCCATATGAAAACACATTACAATCATTTTAATACCTTTCTAAGGTCAACACGATATCATTATCTTAATATCGATTCACATTAATAATCATCTTAGTATACTTAACACTTCATAAATGTCAACTTATCAATAGCCTTTCAAGTGTCATGCTTAACTCTTATGATCCATTCATTCAATCAATCACTTCATCAATTCATGGCCATTAATTCATTATCAAGTCATCATAACATTTATTTCCATATTTCCCAATCACATTCACATTCTAATCACAACATAAGGTTAAGATACCTTAAGTATACCAAAGTGCCTCTAGGCTTGTCTAGTGTCTTCCCTTCAACCAATATGCAATTTAACCATTTATCATACATACATACATGTCAATATTCATTAAAACACATCACATAAAAATTATAGACATTGGGATAAAAATCCCTTGGTAGGCCGAATGCTCCATTAAAAGGAAAACTGAATTTTTCTCACTTTTCGCACTTTTCGTCTATTACAGTAAATGTAAAAACATAGTTAGAATCAATATTTTTCATGTAAACACAACAAAAATCATTTTATAACATTAATCCACATGAATCAGTAGCAACAAGTATGTTTCATACATGAAAATTCAAATTTTGCGTTTTAGGATGCAAATTCATGAGTTTTCTTATTTTTGATTTTTTCCAGTCATTACAGTAATATGTAAACAGGTGGTTTATGTGACATCTAGGAAGTTTGAGACTCATTTTGGTTGCAAATGACATTCAAGGATTAGACTTTTGAATGATAGGATGATATGTGAATGATAAGGAAATGGGTAGTAGTTTTAAGACATAATGTGTGATGTTTGCCTAGCATGAAATTTTAGTGTGCTTTAATGATTAAAATAGAATCTATATTACAATTAAAATGGTGGGTATAGAAGTTAAATGATGCAATTTGAGAAGTTACAGTGAAAGGTACAGCAAAGAATTATATAGGAAAACTTCTAAGCTGTTTTGGGCTTATGGGCTTGTTAATGGGCCTTAATGTATTGGAAGCCCAACCCAACATAGGAAGGCTGACCATAGGCTTAAGAAAGAGACTTCATTTAGGTTGTGAGCAATATAGAAGGCCCAAGTCAATAAACATAGTTGTGTAGAGAATAAGCCTTTGTAATGTAGTTTTTTTTTTTTTAGTCACCAAAGTTGACCAAGTCAAATGCTTCATCAACCAAACCTCTTGATGCTTCTCCCACATGAGTCAAAATTCCATTGGACCACCTAACCATTTAGGATGACTCTCACCATTGTAGAGAGATTCTTCTCCTTGACACCATCCTAGCCATTTATTAAGAGTAAAACCTAACCATTAGATTTAACTTGGTAAATCTTCACCTTCTAATCCATTATATATATAAGGAAATTTATGTTGAGAAATTTATTTTTCTTACTTTCTCTACACCTAAAATTCTTTACAAAAGAAGACTTTCCTCCATTTCTAACTACTTCAAGAGTTCTAGCAAGATACAAATCAAGGTGAGGAATTACATCTATCCTTTCTTTTGTGTTTTTAATGTGGATTTTGGTGATAACATTGTGTGGAAAATAGCTTGTGCATCACCTAGGAAGGTTTGGCCAACATGAATTAAGTATGCCTAGAATGTGTTTTGAATAATCTTAGATGATGGGAATTGATTTTAAAAGGGGTGAATTAGCTTTGGGAACATGATTCAAGCTTTGGAAAGCTTTTAACCATGAATATGGTTAAAGGAAGAATTTGGTGTTGTAATACTATGTGGTGGTGATTAGGTCGCTATATGTGTTATATACTATGTCAATTTCAAGTTCTTACAATTGAATTAGTGAATAGTTAAAGAATTTAGAATTTTCCCAAAGATGAGCTTAGATAGAACAAGTTAGGGTTATGGAATGATTTGGGAATTCAAGGTTTAAGCTTACAAGCATGTGATTGAGGGAAATTTAGCATAAAATAGAAATAAGTATAGTACAATTGATATATTTCTATTATTGGTTGCTAATTGTTGTGTGTTTGAAATGTGATAGGTGTAGAAGTACAAGGCAAGGGCAAGGAGGCTGTTAGAAGTCATCAGGAACTTTAATTGACCAACCGTAATACGCATTTGGGAGCAAAGAAGTAAAAGTAAGTACTTTATAATACAATGTAATTGTGCCACATTATGTGCTACTATCAATTGAAATGCTACTCTTGATAAATAACTAAAAAGCGAAGCATTATATATGTGTTGCCTAGGGAATGTGACCTTTGAATTCAAAATTTCTCCTATTGAATAGTTTGGGCATGAAAAACTTTATGCATTGATATCATATTGTACCAAATGATTGATATATCAATTACTTGTTATCAACTATTTTATACCAACTTGGATGTGCCCTACATGGATACCCATGACTAAGTAGAAACTCTTTTTGGCATGGGGAAAAAAATCAAACCTTGTGCACTTGGTAAAGCTTGTGGGTAAGGCGAGAGTACCCAACCTCTATTAAAGGGAATGCCTAATCGTAAGACCTAATTAGTCTTATGTAATGTGATACTTATGAGTGAGTAAGGCTTATGTCATCACTTTACAACTTATATGTATGGGAAGCTTTTCGCTCCCAAGACATCTCTATTTCTGCTAAAGTTGACCCAAAGTTCAATATAGCCAATTTTGGATAATATCACTCCATTGTTATCATGTAAACCTCATGATGACCATTTATATCACTTGCTTTTGCATTATATTATTTGGTACTCACTAAGCTTGTCTCACTTTGTAGTTATTTGTAATTTTTTTAGGTTAAGGTGTTTCATTAGCAAGGTAAGCCAAGTGATGCTTCTTAACTTGGAACGTGCTAAGATTTTATGGAGATAAATTTGTATCAATTTGAAGGCTTGCAAGTTAGAGCTTTATGGTGAATAGAGGCATAGTGTGTATGAGTATCTTGTGTAAAAACAAGTATAAATACTTGATAACATGTATTAAGTATATGTATAATTATGACATTAGGCATGAGTGTAAGAATGATATTTATGAATATCCAAGAATGTTATTCTATTTTCAAACATGGTATAGGACATATGTATATTGCATATAATATTATAATTCAAATAGTTCATGGGAATTGGAAATGATTCATTGGTTTCGATCTTGGAAGTGATGGCTTAATAAGATAATCTAAAGATTAGGATAACCCTTGGTGTTTTACAGATTTAGGTGACCTTATGTCTCCCTGAACCTTAGGATAGTCACAGCCTAGATTTTGGGTCATGATAGTTTAAACTATTATTTTTCATTCAATCATAGAAAATATTAGTTTAGAATATCCTCATGTATGAATTGGCAACCATTGAACATAATTATGCATGAAAATTTCAAGTTTCAAGGTTTAGGGTGAAAATTATGAGTTTTCGTGCTTTCCGTTCAATTTAGTAATATATAAACACATAATTTAAATCATTATTTTTCATTTAAACAAAATAAATATCATTTTAGAATATTAAACATCACAAATAAGTAGCCATTGAGTTGTCAAATCATAGAATTTTCCAACTTTCAAGTTCTAGAGCAAATACTTTGAATTTCCTTATTTTCTGAAACTTTTTAGTCATTAAAGTAATAAGCAGGAATATGATTTAACCCAATATTTTTTATCAAAACACATCAAAAATTAGTTTAGAATGCAATGGTATAGAAATCACCAAATTAGTTTAGAATGCAATGGTATAGAAATCACCCTCCTTAGTGATGTTTAAGCATAAAAATTTTAATTTTGAGTCACAGGATTCACCTTTGGAGAAATCGCATAGTAAGATTTGTGTTTTGGCAGAGAATTAGATTTCTCTTTCAAAAACTCATCCGAACTGAATTAAATCTATAAAAATGAGTAAATACCCAGTTCAAAAAAATTTTCTCATAATTTAATTCATAGAAATCAGTTAAGGAATTGAAAGAGAAGAAAAACTTATGATTACGGTCAAGAAATCACAAAAATTGAAAGGTGTTTTCTTAATTTCGGTAGAGAGAATTGTTTTGAGAGAATTTTTCTATCAAAATATAGAAAAATAGAGTGGTGGCTGCTGGAACATTAGAGCTGGCTGAAATTGATGATTTAAATGTAGGATTTTGGGCAATTTTCACTAATACCCTTAATGAGCTAGGTTAGGAGGATTTTAGTGTAGTGGGCTTTTAGGTATTTGGGCTTTTTATCTAAATTAGGGGCTGATTATAGGTAATTAAAATAAAAATATTTTTTCTTATTATTTTTTGTAATCTTTCTCCCAAAAACATTTATTTAAAAATTATTTTAAAATACTCATAAAATTATTTTATGCTTAAAAATTGTCTTTATGCATGAAAATCATTTTATTTTAATAATTTATTTTATCCAAATGCACTTCATGTAAATCTTTTATTTCACAATAATAACTCATATTGTATAGATTAAAATTAATTTAACATGCCACATACTTATTGATCACATAACACATAAATTTCCATAAAGCACACACTTAGCCCTAATTAGTTCTGAGTTAAGCAAATTGTCACAAAAATTTCTAGGGTTGGTGTGAGTTGTTACAAAATAGGATTTATGATGAATTAATAATGAATTAATGATCTTGAATTGATGAAGAGATTGATTGAATGAATTGGTCATAAGAGACGAGCAAGACATTTGAAAGGGTATTGATAAGTTGATATGTATGGAAGTGTTAAGTGTACTAAGATGATTGTTAAAGTGAATTGATATTAAGATCATGACATATTTTGCTTGACTTTAGAAAATTCATGGTATGAATTATAATGTATTCTCATATAGGCCTACAAAGGCTAAGTGTGCAAGACTTTTACAAGCTAATGTGTTATGTGCAAGTGATGAGTGCACTTCTATGTGCAACTTTAAGTATATGTGAATATTATATGTGCAGGGGGTAGTTATGGGATAGGATAACATGATGACTAAATAAATACAAAGTAGTGAATTAAATATTATGTTAGAACTTAAGGAGTATTAGAGGTTCAAGGGCTACGAGTGCTAAAGGCAAAGGAACCACAAGGTGAGTAAACATTATATAATTGTTACAAGTACAAGCTATCATAATATATGAACCTTTGATATTCTTGAAACCTAAGTTGTTCTCTACTTTTAAAATGAAACTCTATGATTTCTTTGTTAAGCTTAAGTTGCTAAAGGACAATTGGTCCAAAAACCATTTCTGATTATCCAATGATAATACCTATGTGATTATTGCTCTTACTTGTATTCTTTCTAGAACTACACTATTCTTGTATCTTTTGTTCAAAAAGTTAAACTACTCTTGCTAACGTGATAAATGTTATTATTGCCTTAAGTACTATTGTTATATTTGATTGCCATTAGCTCTAGCTATGGTACCTCGAAACCCTTTTATGTAAAAATCCTCTTGCCAATACGGGTAATCATTGGAACTTATACACATGGTCTTAACCCAATGGATAAGGGTAGTGTATCCACCTCAACTAGAAGGGGCGGTCCTAGCCGTGGAGCCTAATTAGTTTCATGACATTATAAGCTTTGGGTTAGGAGTTGAAATTTAGTATGAGGCCACCTCTCCCTTAAGTGAATGAGCTAACATAGTCATTTACTCTTTATGAGTGATAAGTGTTATAAGTGCAATTTCTGTAAACCTGGTAAAGTGAAAACCTTGGTAAATTTAAAACATGAAATAATGATTTGTTAATCATGAACTATGTGTTATAAGCTATGGGTTTCCTTTTTAAAAAGGAATATATGTTATCATATGTGCTATATTGTTTACTCATTGGGATCATCTATCTCACCCTTTTTTCTTGTGTGGTTCTAGGTGAGTGATATGAGGAGGCAAGGTGATGGCTCAAGCATTCTACTTTGCTTAGTGGATTCCTTGTCCAAGTCCTTAATTATACTATGCTATGAAGAGTTACTCGTAGATGCTCTAGGAGTTTATTTTGGGATATTAACCTTTGATGACTTATTTTAAGACTTTAAATGTTATTTCTTATAAGATGTTTTCAAAGTATTTTGTTAAATTATTCTTTCACATATTGAAGTTTCCTATATTATTGGATATTTAAGTTATTGCATGGGGTTTGGTATGATCATAGGCATGATTTGTATATGTATAAGTGGGTTCTACAGGTATGGGTGACCTTATGTCTCCCCGTGTTATAGGACCATCATGTCTATGAATTTGGGATGTGACAGAGTGGTATCAGAGCTATAGCTTTTAAATTGGTATCAGAGCTGTAGTTTTTAATGTCTAGTTTAAACTTGTCTATTTATTGAGTTGATTAAGTATATTCCTAGAGCATAGGAATGTTCATGTCATGTCACTGGTAGTCTATCACTAGTATAGCTCTACAAAACTCTAATAGGTTATAGTACTCTTTGTGATTGTTTGCTTGTGTGCCTTACAATTCCTTTTATCAAATGACTAAGAAGATCACCCTTGTTAGAGGGACTAGGCGTAGGGCACCCTATGTGACTTGTAAGAGGACTTGGCTGAAAATGTTAAAGAGATTCGTGCCTGTGATTCACCCCAAGAGGGAGGAGACCCCTGATAAGGAGGACCCCGAGGAGTGCTTGGATTATGATTGGGTTCATAACAAGATTCAGAAGTTGGAAAAGGACTACTTGAACCTAGCAAAGGAAAATCAAAGTCTGAGGTCTCTAATGCAAACCTTAAGAGAGGGTGTTAAGCAGATTAGGGCAGGGATTGTCGAGCATAGAGGAGACTACTTGCCATTGAGATTATTCTCTTCAATTAGTCACCGATAGGATAGAGATCTCCTTTGTTACTAATGTGACAGCAATATTCAAGAGATCTCCTTTGTTACTGATGTGACAGCAATAGTCATATAGCTCTCGAGTGCTCTTCCATTGATCATTCGCCTCCCCGACCTTGGGGGCTACCCAATGACTGCCCTGGTGAAGGATACACAAGGGCTAGAATGAGTAGTTAGTAATGATTGGCATAGCAACATAGGACTTATATGATATTAATGATATTATATGACTGATTAGATATTTCCCTTGGGTTGATCTTCTATTGCTTAGGAGATGATTGACTTTTAAAATGATAGGAGAGCTTATTATGCTATAGGTTATATGTTACGTGATTAGGATACATCATATATGCCATGATATGTGATATATGCTAGGTGATATGATAAGTGTTTAATTAACTACATTTTACCCCTTGTTCTTAAAGTATTTTATCTTTAAATTGAGTTTGATTTGTTTATTTAGTGTTATTCCATAGTTCTTTTATGGTTTTAGGAGCCATAGATCAATTTATCAAGAAACTACTAAGCCAAAGAGCAAAAATGGAAGAAAATTGGTAATGTATTAAAGATCATTCCTGTCTCACACCTAGAGCCACGGCCGTGGGGTTGGGTGTGGCCTAAGGAATTAAAGGTAGTAGCCTGCCACGAGGTGAGCCATGCCTGTGAGGCTGGCCATGACTTAAGAAGCAAAATTAAAGACTTCTAGTAGCCTACCATAGGGTAAGCCACGGCCTGACCTACGTTTGTGCCATGCCCTAAATGAAATTGACACCATGCCTATAGGGTGAGCCACAGTCATGGCTTTGGCCATGGGCAGAAGAATCAATAGCTAAATAAAGAGTTTCGTGCAGAAACAAAAGGGAAGCCACCATAGAGCAAAAAAAAAAAAAAATGGAGATCTAAGGGTTGGCTAAGCCCTAGAGTCATAGGGAGAGGCTTGAAGGCTAGAGATATTAATGGCTTGATCGAATCAAAGACCAAGATCCAAGTGGATGTGGAAGATTGAAGAGAAGATTTCGGAGAACATCTTCAAGATTTGTTTGAGATTTCTTCCTCTTTTATTTTTTGCATCTTTGTTCTTCAATTTTAGTATGAACTAATTTTATTTGTGATGAATCCTAGTTTTGATTGTATAGATTGAAGGATTTAAACTTTAATCAATTCATCTTTGGTTGTTTTATTTTCATGATAAATCTTATTATTCTAGTTAGCAATTACTAGCTTGTTGATTAGATATTGTTTCCATATTGGACGAGTGGAGATATCCTGATATAGATAGATCACTTATGGAAATAGAGAGTTGATTGGGATGCTAGGGATAGATCTACAAAACTCTTTAGACATTAACTCTTTGATATTAATGTTGCTTCTATTTGATCTTGGATGAGAAGAGATTCCTTTCAATTTACCTAGGAATTAGGGACTAGATCGCTTAAGAGAGGTTCTAGACTAATCTCATGGGGGTCCAACTTAATCCATTGTTTGATGTGCATGAGAAACTAGAGGGATTTATATCTAGATAGCTTTGCCTAGATTATTTTCATTAATATCACTTACTTGCTTTCTTAGGTTAGCTTAATTTAATTAATCTTCATTTTGATCAACTAGATAATAGTTGAAGTTTACACTAGTACTTATAAACTATCCTTGTGGAGATGATACTTATATTCACTACTTTATTACTTGATAACAACTTGTGCACTTGTAGTTTGTTAGTGTGCATTTTCACACATCAAGTTTTTGGCACCATTGCTAGGGATGGTTTTATAATATTAGCAATATTAATAGAGATTATTGATCTAGTTTTCATTTTCATATTTGTTTTTGTTTTTGCTTTATTTGTTTTATTTGTAGTTGTTTTTATTTGTTTTTTCTATTTTACATTTTTGTTTTGCTTTAAGTTTGTGTTTTTAGAAAAAAAATAATTTCTCCATGGCTGATCGAAACTATCGGGACTGGAATTCTTACCCAAATTTAGAATGGGGATACTAAGGAAATCAGTGTCACAATCATGGTTACATCTGTCACAGTTATTTCCTAGAGGAATATGCAAGGGAAGCACCAAAAGAAAAGTCCTCCCTTGAGCTTGCATTAGAAAGATTCACAGTATCTACAAAGAATTAGGTTGAGGAAGTGGACAAAAAAAATGATACATTCGAAGCTAACTTCCTAACCCAATTTAAAGTGGACACTACATTAGAGGATAATGAGCATGCACAGAAGGAGCATAAATTGGAAGAGATGCTTGTCATTTTAGTGGAAGCTATAAAGAAAAGATTTCAAAGCATCGAGACAGCTCTGGAATATCAACAGGCCTCTCTTCACAATTTAGAAAATTTCGTTGGGCATATTTTAGAATTGCTAAGTGAGAGATCTGAAGGCAATTTCCCCAATGATACCAAAGCCATTCCGGAAGAGCAATAAAAGACCACTGCCATCAATTGGTTTTGGGATGATGATAATGAGGAAGATGAGAATAGTGAGGCCAATTTGGGAATGTTGCATAAAGAACTTCATGAAGATGATTATTTAGATGTGCAATCCCAAATTGAACAATATGTCATGGGTAAAATGGATTCAAGTGTTGAAGAATTCTCTTTTGATGACAGCAAGTTATGTGAGAACATAGAGAGGGAAGCTATAAATGCTGAAAACTATACTTCCCTCATCATTCCAATGCTCCCATCTTTTAAGGAGACTGATAACAATCCACACATAGTTCAAACACCCACCCTTAACAAAACCCAAATTTTAGCAATACCACAACTCACCACATACAATCTAACCCCATTACCACCCTTCTCACAGTGCTAATTTGTGGGAGACTCAAGTATTTGGCTAGTATTTATAGTCTCTAAATTTTCTTTAGAGAGGGAGATTAATTTTGTAGAGGTATTAGAGCAGACAGTTAGTGGATTTAGTTGGCACATCAGAGATTTACATGAGGTGGATGATGAACACAGCCTGCTCCATCTCTTGGTACCCCAACCAAAATTCCCCATGCCAAGCCAATGGGTAAAGCTCTTCAATGATGGTTCTATAACTCGTAAGCTCAGGTTTACATGAAATAGAGAACCAAAAATAGTTTTATTACTAAAAGAAGGCTATCTAAGGGCCAACACCTTTACATACTCTTCTTTGTTATGATTTATGGAGGTATCCAGCACAAGGAAATCTCCACTCCCTTGGTGGAAGATGAATAATGATAATGTCCAGCTAATACGACGTTAAAGAAGCATTGAATGGGAGGCAACCCATTGATGGTTTTTATTTATTTTATTTTCATTTTATTTTCTTTCTGTTTTATTTTGCTTTTATTTTTGTTTTCCATTGAATGGATCTCATCTTGGTTGTAGTTTGATCTTTCTCTATGTAGAAACATTGATCATGGCAAATTCTTATTGGAAGGAACACCGCACAAGATTAATGTGGTACATCATTCAGGGTAGTTTATTTTCTCTTTTCCTTCTTTATTTTAATTGTTCATAACACATTGGGGACAATGTGTTACTTAAGTATGAGGGAGAGCTATTTTATTGTACCCTATCTTTTATTGAATCTTGAGATTGAGTGAATTGAATCATGGCAATAGTTTGATTTGAAATTAACTCTCTCTAGTGATAAATTGGTCTAATTTTTCTACGAAAATGACTTATTACAGTGTGGATTGAATGTGGTGCTCATGATCAGGGAATTAAATTTTTGCAAATCTTTTTGCCTGAAATTTGAAACTTTAGTTACACGATTTGAGCCTATTTTATTCCATTGTTACTTTTGTTTAGTTTAGTAGAAATGCTTAATACTTTAGGTAGCTTGACTGTTTTTCTTGGAAAAAAAAATAGATTGTGCAAAGGAGCTTTGAAAATGTTTACATATTTCGCTGTTCTTTATTCTTTTAAATAGAGGGGTTGAGAATACGAATAGTGCTAGTAGCCATTTAAATGTGTGATTATAGCTGAGTAACTGGGGGTCAACATCACAAGTGTTTGCATTTGCATAAAAAGGCTAGGATGACAATTCAAACAAAGGGGCTCTTTTGTTAATTAGAAAGAAAACATGAATTGAAATGTATAGTCATTGAAAAGTCAAGTGAGTAGTTAGGCACCTAAGGGAAAAATCCTTATAAATCTACTTTGCTTGAACTTTTTTTCTATGGAATTATTTGCTCAAACTTATAACATTAGAATTTAGCTTTCAAATTATTGAGATTTGATTTTGAGATTTCTTGATTTGGCTACCATGTTTGAGCCTTGCTAATTTTAAGTTGTTGTAAATATTTTAAATTTCTTTAACTAGAGACGGTGGGTTTTATTTCTTACTATTGTTATGATTTAATTTGTTTGAGGATAAGCAAATACTCAAGTGTGGGGGAATTTGATAAGTGTTTAATTAACTACATTTTACCCCTTGTTCTTAATGTATTTTATCTTTAAATTGAGTTTGATTTGTTTGTTTAGTGTCTTTCTAGAGTTCTTTTATGTTTTTAGGAGCCATGGATTAATTTATCAAGAAACTACTAAGCCAAGGAGCAAAAATGGAAAAAAAGGGGCAACATATTGAAGATCATTCCTATCTCACACCCAGAGCCACGCCTGTGGGGTTAGGCATGGCCTAAGGAATCAGAGGCAGTAGCCTGCCACGGGGTGAGCCATGCCTGTGAGGCTGGATGTGACTTAAGAAGCAAAATTAAAGACTTCCAGTAACCTGCCATAGGATAAGCCATGGCATGACCCATGCCCGTGCCATGCCCTAGACGAAATTGACACCGTGCCCACAAGGTGAGCCATGGCCGTGGGCAAAGGAATCAACAGCTATATAAAGAGTTTCATGCAGAAAGAAAAAGGGGAGCTACCACAAAGCAAAAAAATGGAGATCTAAGGGTTTGCTAAGCCCTATAGTCAAAGGGAAAGGCTTGAAGGCTAGAGATATTGAAGGCTTAATCGAATCAAAGGCCAAGATCCAAGTGGATGGGGAAGATTGAAGAGAAGATTTCGAAGAACATCTTCAAGATCTGTTTGAGATTTCTTCCTCTTTTATTTTCTTGCATCTTTGTTCTTCAATTTTACTATGAACTAATTCTATTTATAATGAACCCTAGTTTTGATTGTATAGATTGAAGGATTTAAACTTTAATCAATTCATCTTTAGTTGTTTTATTTTCATGATAAATCTTATTATTCTAATTAGCAATTGCTAGCTTGTTGATTGGATATTGTTTCTATATTAGACGAGTAGAGATACCCTGATATAGATAGATCCCTTATAGAAATAGAGAGTTGATTGGGATGTTGGAGATAGATCTACAAAACTCTTTAGACTTTAACTCCTTGACATTAATGCTATTCCTATTTGATCTTAGATGAGAAGAGATTCCTTCCAATTTACCTAGGAATTAGGGACTAGATCGCTCGAGAGAGGATCTAGACTAATCTTTAGGGGTCTAACTCAATCCATTGTTTGACGTGCATAAGAAACTAGGGGGATTTATATCTAGATTAGCTTTGCCTAGATTATTTCCATTAATACCATTTACTTGCTTTCTTAGGTTAGCATAGTTAATTTAGCTTAATTTAATTAATCTTCATTTTGATCAACTAGACAATAGTTGAAGTTTATGGTAGTACTTATAAAATATCCTCAGAGATGATACTCATATTCACTACTTTGTTACTTGATAATGACTTGTGCACTTGCAATTTGTTAGTGTGCATTTTGGTACATCATGATATGTGTCCTGTGATGTGCTATTATATGATGGGTGCTATAAGGCCTCACCCGAGCACCGGTCCAATCCGCTAAAGGGAATCGAAATGCTCATTGGGAAAGAACTCATGTTGAAGCCCTTGAACTTATTTTGAAAATTGTTTTAGAGTCGCCACCTTAATTTGTTTTTCTTCAGGAAAATATAAGTAAAAAACCCATTTGACTCCAATCATTGCCCAAAGGAAAAAGATCACTAGCCTCAAAACCAAAAAGGATTTGGGGACTAGGTTTTTAGTTTAACAAAATATGTTTGGCCAAGTAATATAAAAGTAACTTAAAATATATTTCATGAATAAGTAAAATGTATGAACAATTTATAATATGAATGATCATTGATTCCAATAATAAATACAAGTAATAACCCAAGGTAAGATTAATCATTACAAATAAAATCCCAAAACACAGGGGATACCTCCTCTAGCCCTTATGGGTACTAGGAAAGTCACACATTCCCCAAACTAATCCTAATAAAGCAAAGTGATAAACACAAAAGTAAGTGAAGAAGGTGATAGGGGGATAGTTGATTAATTTTTAATTAGATTCAATGTCTGAACCAAGCATGCCTACATATCCCTTTAAATAGGAATCATAATCCACGCAGTTCTCCCTTCTTGCGAAGAGGTTAGTTTAGCCTAGCCACTTTATCATGTTTTGATTGATTGATTAAAAGAGGGTTGAATTAATTAATTAACTTAATTGATGACCAAGTTGATTAACTAGCAACCTAGATGCACCAATTTAATTAACTAACTAAAATAGACAATAATCAAATGGAAAGGAAAAGAAGATTACCTTACGCTTTCGCAGCTTGGGGATGTAGGGCGAATGGAGTGGATGGTCGAATCGCAATTCACCTTCTCTATGCAAAAGACGCTAGCCTCGGACCACCGGAATGCAACTTCACCTTCTCCACACGACAGACACAAGCCTTGGGCAAGAGACTTGCCTCGAACAAGTTGGCAGAAAGCCTTAAGCTGGTCGAGTAGGAATCAAGGAGAAACCACCCAACGTGCTTTGCAAAGCAAGGAGTAGAAGCAAAGCAATTTACTTGAAGTTATAGCTTTTTAAGCCATCAAGTTTGTGTGTCATGAGAGTAGAGAGACTATTTGTATATATAGGGAGAAGAATGAAGCATAAAGTGTCACATCCCAACCTTATGAGATACGATGATCCTGGAACATGGGGAGACTTAAGGTCACCCACGCCCGTAGAACCCATTAACATATAACAATCATGCCTAGGATCTTACCGAACCTCTTTCATTAACTCATTTAAAACATTTAGATGAATACTATAAATTGTGGAAGACTTAAAATAAATCATTACATATAAAATCCATAAGGAAATTAATATAAATCTTGATAAGTACCAATCAACACTCCCGGAGCACCTAAAGACAAGACTTTATAAATGTAGTATTATTGATAACTCGGACAAGGAATTCCCCAAGCGAAGTAGAATGCTTAAGCCATCACCTTGCCTCCTCACATTTGCTCACCTGGAACCACACAAGGAAAAGGGGTGAGATAGATGATCTCAATGAGTAAACGAAAAGGCACATACATTATCACATATTCCTTTGAAAGGAAGTACATAGTTTATACACATAGTTCATGGTTTATAACTCATGAATCAGGTTGCAATTTAGCAAGGGTTCAATTGGGCAAGTTTTGCAAAAATCACACTTATAACACGTAGAGAGTGAAGGCTATTACTCTATCACTCGAACACATAGAGGAGAGGTGGCCTTATGCCAAATTCCAACTCCTATCATGTAGAAAGCATGAAGCTAATCAGGCCCCATGGCTAGAACCACCCCTTCTAGCTGAGGTGGATATACTACCCCTATCCATCAGGTTAAGACCGTGTGCACAGGTTCCAATGATTACCCGCATCAGCATGAGGATTCTGCATAAAGGGTAAAGGTACCATAGCTAGAGCTAATGGTAATCACAATTAACAATATCACATAAGGCAACAATAACATGTATTTCAATAACAAAAGTGGTTTAGCTTTCAAACAATGATACAAGGATAGTGTACTTCCAGAAAGAATATAAGTTAGGGTGTTAATCATATAATAGAATTAAAAATAGAAAGAACTTGGGTTTCAAAGATCACAAAGGTTCACATATCAATATATCACATTCTTATAACACAATATGATGTTGTTCACATTTGCAACAAAAATATTGTGTTTACTCACCTTGAGGTTCCTTTGCTCCTAGTACATATAGTCCCCTTTGCACTTCTAAAGCTCCTCAAAATCTAACATAATATTTGATTTAATACTTAGTATTTATTTGCTCATGATGCTCCTATTCCATAACTATCCATACACATATAGAATACATTAGAGTTTACACATAGGTGTAGTCATCACTTGCACATAACACGTTGACTTTAAAAAGTCTTGCATACTTAGGCCTTATAGGCTTACATGAAAACATATTGCAATCATATCAATACCTTTTTAAGGTCACCATGATATTATTACCTCAATATCAATTCACTTATCAATCATCTTAGTTCACTTTACACTTTCATACATGTCAACTTAACAATTAATCCTTCAAACATCATGCTTAACTCTTATGATCCCTTTCACTTTATTAACTCATCACCATATGTTCATCATTAATTTATCATAACATCTAATTCCATATTTCTCAACCACATTTGCATTCTAATCATAATAT
Source organism: Reutealis trisperma (assembly GCA_947687605.1). Lineage (NCBI taxonomy): Eukaryota > Viridiplantae > Streptophyta > Magnoliopsida > Malpighiales > Euphorbiaceae > Reutealis > Reutealis trisperma. Next base: position 411,184 of record CANTUT010000161.1, on the reverse strand, counting down.
AAGGTTAAGATACCTTAAGTATACCAAAACGCATTTAAGCTTATCTACGACTATACCTTTAATTAACATGCAATTTCATCATTTATTATACATACATACATGTCCACAATCATCAAAACACATCACATAAAATTTATAAACATTTGGACAAAATTATTCATGTAGGCTGAATGCATCATTAAGGTAAAAACCAAAATCTTGTTCTTTTCGTGCTTTTTGTCTATTTCAGAAATATGTGAAAACAAGGTTTGAACCAAGATTTTTCATGTAAACATAACAAAAATCATTTTAGAACTTAAATCCATAAGAATCGGCCACTACTGGTGTTAGTAATATATAAAAATTCAATCTTTTGCATTATAGTGCACAAAACCATAAGTTTTCTTATTTTCGGTATTTTTCGGTCATTTCAGAAATATTCAAACAGGTTGTTTAAACCATTATTTTTCATTCATTCATTGAAAATATTAGTGTAGAACACATTCCTTTAAGAATCGGCACCCATAGATAGGGTTTATACAAAAAAATTCGAAGTTCAAAGGCTTAGGTGAAAAATCATGAGTTTCCGCACTTTCCGCGCGTTTTGTTCATTTCAGCGATAAATAAACACATGATTCAAATCATTATTTTTCATTTAAACAAAACAAATATCATATTAGAACACCAATTCATACAAATCAATAGCCATATATTCATGAAAGAATAAAATTTTCTAATTTTCAAGTCCTAACACGAAAACCTTGAATTCCTTTGTTTTTAGAAACTTTTCGGTCATCACAGAAATATGCAGAAATATTATTTAATCCAATATTTTTCATCAAAAAAAATCAAAAATTAGTTTAGAATACATCCATGCACAAATTGCCCCCCCCCCCTATGATGTTTATGTAATAAAATTGTGATTTTAAGTTCTATAATTCACCTTTGGAGAAATCTTGCGGAAAGAATCGTGTTTTCGGTAGAAAATAAATTTTCTCTCCCAAAATTCACTCAAACAGACTTGAATCTATAGAAATCAGTAATCAAATAGTTCAAAATAATTTTCCCATAATTTATTTCATGGAAATCAGTTTAGAAATCGAAAGAGAATAAAAACGTACAATTATGGTCACGAAATCGCAAAATGGAAAGGTTTTTTCAATATTTCGGTAGAGAGAATTATTTTGAGAGGTTTTTCTACCAAAATATAGAAAGAATAAGAGAATGGCTGCTGGAAACCCTTGTTTGGTAGAAAATTAGAATATATGTTAGGGTTGGAGTGGAATTTCCACTAATACCCTTAATGAAATAGGTTAGGAGGATTTTTGTGTAGTGGGCTTTTGGGTATTTGGGCTTTTCCTTTAAAAATTTGAGCTGAATGGAATTAAAATAAAAATAATATTTTTCTTATTAATTCTGGAATATTTTTCTCAAAAATATTTGTTTAAAAATATTTTAAAAATACGCATAAAATTATTTTATGCTTAAAAATTGTCTTATGCATGAAAATTTATTTTATTTAAAATAAATTCTTTTATGCAATTGTACTTCATGTAAATCATTTATTTCACAATAGCAACACATATTATGCATATTAAAATTAATTTAATATGCCACATACTCACCAATCACTTAGATAAAAAATTTTCACACAAGCACACACTTAACCTTATAGGTTCTAATTCAAGCAATTTATCATGAAAATTCCTAGGGTGGGTGTGGGTTGTTACATTCTCCCCCCCTTAATGAAATTCTTCCTCAAATTTAAACCCTTACCTAGTTACTCTTGAAAAGCTAAGGATGCTTCTGTCGCATTTCCTCCACCGCTTCCCAAGTGCACTCATCTATCCCATTATTCCGCCACTGAACCTTAATCATGGGTATCTCCTTATTTCTTAACTTCTTTACTTATCGATCCACTATAGCTATTGGTGACTCCTCATAAGATAGTTGCTCATCTAATGTAATGTTTGGAGGTAAAAGAACGTGCAATGGATCTAACACATATTTCCTTAACATGGAAATGTGGAACACTAGGTGCACATGCTCCAAAGTTGGAGGCAGGGCAAGTCTGTAAGACACTTCTCCAACCTTATCTAAGATTTTAAAAGGACCAATGAAACGAGATGATAATTTCCCTTTCTTGCCAAATCTCATAACTCCTTTCATTAGCGAGACCTTTAAGAACACGTGATCTCCCACGGCAAATTGGACTTCCTTTGGCTTAGGGTCCGCGTAACTCTTTTATCGACTGAATGTCGTCTTCGGTCGATCTTGAATTATTGGTACTTTCTTGATGGTCTCCTTAAGCAATTCGGGCATTTCTATATGCTTGTCTCCAGGTTCAATCCAACAAATCAGAGAATGACACCTTCTTCCAGATAATGCTTCGTATGGCGCCATGCCAATGGACGAATGATAGCTATGGTTGTAGGCGAATTCAATCAGGGGTAAATACTTATCCCAACTACTGCCAAAATCCAAGATACACATCCTAAGCATGTCCTCGAGTGTCTAAATCATTCTTTTAGATTGGCCATCTGTTTGAGGGTGAAACGTCCTACTAAAATCTAATTGTGTTCCTAACGCTTCTTGCAACTTTTGCCAGAACCTTGAGGTGAATTGAGTTCCTCGATCGAAGATGATAGAAATTGGCACTCTATGTACTTTCATGATCTCATCTACATATAACTATGCATATTGAGCTACAGAATATGTGGTCTTAACTCTTAAGAAATGGGCAGACTTTGTCAATCTATCTACTATGACCTATATAGAATCATATCCTTTGGAGGTTCTAGGCAAACTAACAACGAAGTCCATAGTGATGCGCTCCCACTTCCATTCAGGTAGTTGAATCTCTTGTAGCAATCCTGAGGGTTGTTGATGTTCATACTGGACTTACTGGTAGGTCAGGCAGGATGCTACAAACTTAGCTACATCTTTCTTCAATCCAGGCCACCAATAATTAGCTTTCACATCATGGTACATCTTGGTACTTCCAGGATGAGCGCAGTAAGGTGTCTGATGTGCCTTCTTTAATATCCTTTCCTTTAGTCCATCCACATCAGGCACGCATACTCTATTCTTACACTTTAAAACTCCATTGGCTATCTCAAACTCAGGATTCTTTCCTTCTCTCGTCTCATCCATCAACTTCATCAAGTATGGGTCCCTATCTTGCAAATTCCTTATTTCTTCCATTAACTTAAATCTTACTTGGAAATGAGCCAATAGAACTCTTGATCCTCCAATCTCCAGTCTCAATCCTTGATTAAACAATTCCTTTAGTTCCTTCACAATCGGCCTTTTTCTCACATCCATATGGGCTAGGCTTCCCATCGACTTTCGACTCAAGGCATCTGCCACTACATTCTCCTTCCCGGGATGATAGAGAATCTGATAGTCATAATCCTTCAATAGTTCAATCCATCTCCTTTGTTTTAGATTGAGGTCTCTTTAGCTTAAGATATATTGAAGACCCTTATGACCCGTGTAGATCTCACACTTCATCCCATACATGTAATGTCTCCAGATCTTTAGAGCGAACACTATCGTAGCTAATTCTAAATCGTGGGTAGGGTAATTCACTTTATGTCTCTTTAGTTGTCGTGATGCATAGGTGATGACTTTTCCATTTTGCATTAAAATGTACCCAAGTCCTACTCTCGAAGCGTCGCAATAGACCGTGAATCCTTCTTCCCCTTCTGATAATGTCAAAACTAGTGCCGATACTAAACACTCTTTGAGTTTTTTAAAACTCTTCTCATAGGACTCTTCCCAATTGAACTTAACTTGTTGTCTTGTCAACTTGGTCAATGGGGCTGCTATCTTAGAAAAGTCCTATACGAATCTACGATAATATCCTGCCATGCCCAAGAAACTTCATACTTCAGAAACTGTTGTGGGCCTTGGCCAATTCGCTACCTCTTCAACTTTCTTAGGATCAACTTGAATTCTTTCCTTACTTACTTCATGTCCAAGAAAGTTGACCGACTCCATCCAAAATTCGCACTTAGATAACTTAGCGTAGAGTTGGTGATCGCATAACGTTTAAAGCATAATCCTCAGATGTTCTTCATATTCCTCTTTATTCTTTGAGTAGATCAGGATGTCATCGATGAACACGATCACGAACTTATCAAGGAATGGCTTGAAAACTCAATTCATCAAGTCCATGAAAGCAGCAGGAGCATTCGTCAAACTGAATGGCAAAACTATGAACTCGTAGTGTCCATATCGAGTACGGAAGGCAGTCTTGCAGATATCTTCTCCTCAAATCTTTAGTTGATGATAGCCAGACCTTAAGTCAATCTTGGAGAAGTGACCAGCTCCTTGCAGTTGATCAAAAAGATCATTGATCCTCGACAATGGGTATCTATTCTTCACAGTGACTTTGTTAAGTTGATGATAGTCGATGCACATTCGAAATGATCCATCTTTCTTTTTCATGAACAACACTGGAGCGCCCTATGGCGAACTGCTTGGTCGAATTAAGCCATTATTGAGCAGGTCATATAGTTGTGTCTTTAACTCCTTCAACTCTATTAGTGCCATACGATATGGTGGTATCGATATCAGTTACGTACCGGGTAGCAGTTTGATGTTGAACTCGATCTCACAATCCGAGGGTAATCCGGGTAAATCTTCTAGAAAGACAACCATGAACTCATCCATTACTAGAATGCTTTTGTCTCGAATGGTAGCTTCTTTGCAAATGTCGACTACGTGGGTTAGATACGCTTGGCATCCTTTCCTTAACATCCGCCTCGCTCCTAAGGCCAATATCAAGTTCAAAGGATTCTCATCCCTATCTCTTTGGTATACAGACTCCTTCCCATCTCTAGTTCAAAACTTGACAAGTTTCTTTCTACAGTCGATACAAGCTCCATGCTCATACAACCAGTCCATCCCTAATATCACATCGAATTCTAGTATGTCTAATTCTAGTAACACTATTGGAAGTGTTTGTCGATTAATGTCTAGTGAGCAAGCACCTTTGCAAGAAGTGCATGCCATGAGTGAAGAAATGAGAGATTTTTCACAAGGAACTAGATGAGCTACGAGCTCAAAGGTGAGAAGCACCGCCAACTTAAGAAAGGAATAGAGTTATGCCACCTGCGGTAGTGACACCTGCTTAGAGAGAGAGGAAATGGCTACCTAATGAGGGAATGACCATGGCGGAGTTTAAGAAACTGTAACTGCCTACCTTTTGTGGTGAGAAAGGAGATGACCCTCATGAAATTTTAGATGAGATGGATAAGCTAGTCCATCATTTATCTTACTCAGATGCTCCAGTGATTGAGTTGGTAGGACTCCAACTCAAGAAAGAAGCTTTGTACTAGTATGAGAGGAGTATTGAAGAACGACTTTACGGGGTTGACTCACCTATGTGGGCAGAGTTTAAGCAAGAAGTAATGGATTAGTTCTTGCTAGAAGGAGAAAGGCAAGATAGGGCATTGCAGTTTGAGCAATTGAAGCAAAGGCCAGGAATGTCCGTGTCAGATTATGCTAAGGAGTTTAACTGACTTAGTCGATTCGCTGTCAACATCATTTGTACAAAAGCAAGTCGCGTCAATCATTTCCTTAGAGGATTGATCACACCTCTATTCAATTCGTTGGTAGCAACAGAGTTTCCAGCCTTAGCCAAGGTCATAGACAAAGGCCAAGGTCATAGAGAAAAGATACAAGGCAGAGAGAGCCGAATGAGTTAAACGAGACTAGAAGGAAAGGCATAAGAACAAAGGTCATAAAGGATAGCATGGAAATGGAGAAGAACAAAAGAAGGAGTTTTCATCATCTGGACCATGAAATGGTCAAACTAAGCAAGAAATCCCCACTTGCAGCAAATGTGGAAAGAAACATCCTGAAATCTGTCGGAAGGATACTAGTGCTTGCCATAGGTGTGGGCAAATGGGGCACTTCATAAAGGATTACCCTCAGATGAGGAGTCAAGGGAATGGGACCATAGTACAACCACAATCTAAGCCTTTCCAAATGCAAGGACAAAGAGTCAAGGACAAGGTTAGGAATGCATTGATGATAGAGAATAAGGGTAAGGGTCAAGTCTTCGCGTTAAATCCATAAAAGGCTCGTGATTCGCACACTGCCATCATAGGTATCATCTCCATCCAAAGTTCTAGTGCAAAATGTTTAATTGATTCTAGTGTTACCCATTATTTTGTGTCGCCTTGTTTTACTAAGTACTTGGGTATAGATAAGGAATTGATGAGTGAACCGTTAGTAATAGCAACTCTTTTAGGAGAAGTGATGGAAGTAAAGTATGAGTATAAGGGCTGTGATGTAGACATTAATGGACAAACACCTCTGGTAGTGTTGCTAGAATTGGACGTACTAGAATTCGATGTGATATTAGGGATGGATTGGTTGTATAAGCATGGAGCTTATATCGACTGTAGAAAGAAACTTATCAAGTTTTGAACTAGAGATGGGAAGGAATTTGTGTACCAAGGAGATAGGAATGAGAATCCTCTGAACTTGATATCGGCCTTAGGAGCGAGGTGGATGTTAAGGAAAGGATGCCAAGCGTATCTAGTCCACGTAGTTGACATTGGCAAAGATGCTGCCATTTAAGATGAGAGCATTCTAGTAATGGATGAGTTCATGGATGTCTTTCTAGAAGATTTACCCAGACTACCCCCTAATTGTGAGATCGAGTTCATCATCGAATTGCTACCCAGTGCGCAACTGATATCGATACCGCCATATCTTATAGCACCAATGGAGCTGAAAGAGTGATGCAATTGCATGATCTACTTGATAAGGGCTTCATTCAACCAAGCAGTTCACCATGGGGCACTCCAGTGTTGTTCGTAAAGAAGAAAGATGGCTTGTTCTGAATGTGCATCGACTATCGTCAACTTAACAAAGTCACTATGAAGAATAGATACCCATTGCCGAGGATCGATGATCTTTTTGATCAACTGCAAGGAGTTGGTCATTTCTCCAAGATTGACTTAAGGTTTGGCTATCATCAACTAAAGATCCGAGGAGAAGATATCTGCAATACTGCCTTCCGTACTAGATATGGACACTAGGAGTTCACGGTTTTGCCATTTGGTTTGACAAATGCTCCTGCTGCTTTTATGGACTTGATGAATCGAGTATTCAAGCCATTCCTTGACAAGTTCGTGATCGTATTCATCGATAACATCCTAATTTACTCAAAGAATAAAGAGGAATATGAAGAACATCTGAGGATCGTGTTTCAAACGTTACGTGATCACCAACTCTATGCTAAGTTATCTAAGTGTGAGTTTTGGATGGAGTCGGTTAACTTTCTTGGACATGTAGTAAGTAAGGAAGGGATTCAAGTTGATCCTAAGAAAGTTGAAGTAGTAGCAAATTGGCCAAGGCCCACAACAGTCTCAGAAGTACAAAGTTTCTTGGGCATGGCGGCATATTATCATACATTCGTATAGGACTTTTCTAAGATAGCAGCCCCATTGACCAAGTTAACAAGAAAACAAGTTAAGTTCAACTGGGAAGAGTCCTATGAAAAGAGTTTTTATAAGCTCAAGGAGTGTTTGGTATCGACTCCAATTTTGACATTACCAGAAGGAGAAGAAGGATTCATGGTCTATTACGATGCTTATAGAGTAGGACTTGGGTGTGTTTTGATGCAAAATGGTAAAGTCATTGCCTATGCATCACGACAACTAAAGGGACATGACGTGAATTACCCTACTCATGATTTAGAATTAGTTGCAGTAGTGTTCACTCTAAAGATCTAGAGACATTACATGTGTGGGACAAAGTGTGAGATCTACACGGATCATAAGAGTCTTCAGTAAATCTTAAGCCAAAGAGACCTCAACTTGAGACAAAGAAGATGGATTGAACTATTGAAGGATTATGACTGTTAGATTCTTTATCATCCCGGGAAAGCGAATGTAGTGGCAGATGCCTTGAGTCGAAAGTCAATGGGAAGCCTAGCTCATGTGGATGTGAGAAAGAGGCCGATCATGAAGGAACTAAAGGAATTGTTTAATCAAGGATTGAAATTGGAGATTGGAGGATCAAGAGTTTTATTGGCTCATCTTCAAGTAAGGTATAAGTTAATGGAAGAAATAAGGGATTCATAAGATAAGGACCCATACATGATGAAGTTGAAGGATGAGACAAGAGAAGGAAAGAACTCTGAGTTTGAGGTAGTTAATGGAATTTTAAAGTGTAAAAATAGAGTATTCGTGCCTGATGTGGATGGACTAAAGGAAAGGATATTAAAGGAGGCACATCAGACACCTTACTGTGCTCATCCTAAAACTACCAAGATGTACCATGATGTGAAAGCTAATTATTGGTGGCCTAGACTAAAGAAAGACGTGGCTAAGTTTGCAGCATCCTACCTGACTTGCCAGCAAGTCAAGTATGAACATCAGCGACCCTCAAGATTACTATAAGAGATTCGACTACCTGAATGGAAGTGGGAACGCATCACCATGGACTTCATTATTGGTTTGCCTAGAACCTCCAAAGGACATGATTCTATATGGGTTATAGTAGATAGATTGACAAAGTTTGCCCATTTTCTAGGAGTTAAGACCACATATTCTGCAACTCAGTATGCGCAGTTGTATGTAGATGAGATTGTGAAACTACATAGAGTGCCAATTTCTATCATCTCAAATCGAGGAACCTAATTCACCTCAAGGTTCTGGCAGAAGTTACAAGAAGCATTAGGAATACAACTAGATTTTAGTACAGCATTTCACCCTCAAACGGATGGCCAGTCTGAAAGAATGATTCAAGCACTAAAGGACATGCTAAGGATGTGTGTCTTGGATTTTGGCGGTAGCTAGGATAAGTATTTACCCTTGATAGAATTCGCCTACAACAATAGCTATCATTCGTCCATTGGCATAGCACCTTACGAAGCATTGTATGGGAGAAGATGTCATTCTTCAATTTGTTGGATTAAACCTGGAGACAAGCATGTAGAAGTACCCAAATTGCTTAAGGAGACTACCAAGAAAGTACCAATAATTCAAGATCGGCTGAAGACGGCATTCAATCGACAAAAGAGTTACGCGGACCCTAAGCTAAAGGAAGTCCAATTTGCCATGGGAGATCACGTATTCTTAAAGGTCTCACCAATGAAAGGAGTTATGAGATTTGGCAAGAAAGGGAAATTATCACTTCATTTCATTGGTCCTTTTGAAATCTTAGATAAGGTTGGAGAAGTGCCTTATAGACTTGCCTTGTCTCCAAATTTGGTGCATGTGCACCCAGTGTTCCACATCTTAATGCTAAGAAAGTATGTATCAGATCCATCGCATGTTCTTTTACCTCTAGACATTACATTAGATGAGCAACTATATTATGAGGAGTCACCAATAGCAATAGTGGATCAACAAGTAAAGAAGCTAAGAAATAAGGAGATACCCATGATTAAGGTTCAGTGACGAAATCATGGGATAGATAAGTGCACTTGGGAAGCGGAGGAGGAGATGCGACAGAAGCATCCTCAGCTTTTCAAGAGAAACTAGGTAAGGGTTTAAATTCGAGGATGAATTTCTTTAAGGGGGGAGAATGTAACAACCCACACCCACGCTAGGAATTTTCGTGATAAATTGCTTGATTTAGAACTAATAAGGTTAAGTGTGTGCTTGTGTGAAAATTTGTGATCTAAGTCATTGATGAGTATGTGGCATATTAAATTAATTTTAATATGCATAATATGAGTTGCTATTATGAAATAAATGATTTACATGAAGATCATTTGCATAAAAGAATTTATTTTAAATAAAATGAATTTTCATGCACAAGATAATTTTTAAGCATAAAATAATTTTGTAGGTATTTTAAAAATATTTTAAAATAAATATTTTTCAGGGAAATTTTCCAGAATTAATAAGAAAAATATTTTTTTTATTTTAATTCTTATTCAGCCGAAAATTTAAAGGAAAAGCCCAAATACCCAAAAGCCCACTATACCAAAATCCTCCTAGCCTAATTCATTCATGGTATTAGTGGAAATTTCACCCAAACTCTAGTATATATTCTAAATTTCAGCCAAACTAGGATTCCAGCATCTATTCTCTTATTTTTTCTACATCATGGCAAAAAATTCTCTCAAAATATTTCTCTCTACCAAAATATTGAAAACACCTTTCCGTTTCACGATTTCATGACCGTAATCGTAAGTTTTTATTCTCTTTCGATTTCTAAACTGATTTCTATGAAATAAATTATGGGAAAATTATTTTGAACTATTTGATTATTGATTTTTACAGATTTAATTCTGTTTGGGTGAGTTTTTGGGAGAGAAAACTTATTTTCTACCAAAAACACGATTCTTTCCGCAAGATTCCTCCAAAGGTGAATTCTATAACTTAAAATCACAATTTTTATGCATAAACATCATAGGGGGGGGGGGTGATTTGTGCATGGTTGTATTTTAGATTGATTTATGATTTGTTTTGATGAAAAATATTGAATTAAATAATATTTCTACATATTTCTGTGATGACTGGAAAGTTTCAAAAAACAAAAGAGCTCAAGGTTTTAGTGTTAGAACTTGGAAGTTGGAAAATTTTATTCTTACATGGACATATGGCTACCAATTTATATGAAGAAGTGTTCTAATATGATATTTATTTTGTTTAGATGATAAATAATGATTTGAATCATGTGTCTGTTTATCGCTGAAATGAACGAAATGCGCGGAAAGTGCGGAAACTCATGATTTTTCACCTAAGCCATTAAATTTGGAATTTTTTTTATATAAACCCTATCTATGGCTGCCAAATCATATAGGTATGTGTTCTAAACTGATATTTTTAATGATTGAATGAAAAATAATAGTTTAAATAACCTGTTTACATATTTCTGAAATGACCGAAAAATACCGAAAACAAGAAAATTTATGGTTTTGTGCTCTATGATTCAAAAGTTGAATTTTTGTGTATAAATAACACCAATAGTGGCTGATTCTTATGGATTTAAGTTCTAAAATGATTTTTGTTGCAATTACATGAAAAATCTTGATTCAAACCATATTTTTACATATTTCTGAAATAGACAAAAAGTATGAAAAGAAGAAGAATTTGGTTTTTACCTTGATGATGCATTCGGCCTACATGAACATTTTTGTTCCAATGCTTATAAATTTTATGTGAGGTGTTTTGATGATTGTGGACATGTATGTATGTATAATAAATGATAAAATTGCATGTTAGTTGAAGGTATGATCCTAGATAAGCTTAAATGCATTTTGGTATACTTAAGGTATACTTAAGGTATCTTAACCTTATATTATGATTAGAATGCAAATGTGATTAGGGAATTTGGAACTAGATGTTATGATGACTTGATGATGAACATATGGTTATGAGTTAATGAAGTGAAAGGGATCATAAGAGTTAAGCATGATGCTTGAAAGGTTAATTGTTAAGTTGACATGTATGGAAGTGTAAAGTGAACTAAGATAAATCTTAAAGTGAATTGATATTGAGGTAATAATATTGTGATGACCTTAAAAAGGTATTAATGTGATTGTAATGTGATATCAAGACAGCTTATAAGGCCTAAGTATGCAAGACTTTCAAAGTCAATGTGTTATGTGCAAGTGACGAGTACACCTATGTATGGACTCTAAGTGTATATGTATGCTATATATGCATGGGTAGTTATGGGATAGGAGCATCATGAGTAAATAAATACTAAGTATTAAACCAAATATTATGTTAGAGTTTGAGGAGCTTTAGAAGTGTAAAAGGGACTACGTGTACTATGAGCAAAGGAACCCCTAGGTGAGTAAACTCTGTATTCCTGTTTCAAGTGTGAGTAAACATCGTATTCATTCTTCAAATGTGGGCAAATGCCATAATCATGCTATAAATGTGAACAACATCATGTTGTGTTATAAGAATGTGATATATTGTTATGTGAGCCTTTGTGATCCTTGAAACCCAAGTTCCTTCCATTTTAAATATTATTATATGATTTCTTTGTCAAGCTTGGGTTGCGAAAGGACATTTGGTCCAAAACTAGTTTGTTTATCCATTGAGAATTCTTGTGATTAACACCCTAACTTGTATTCTTTCTAGAACTACACTACTATTGTAACTTTTGTTTGAAAGCTAAACTACTATTGTTATTGAAATACATGTTATTGTTGCCTTATGTGATATTGTTAATTGTGATTACCATTAGCTCTAGCTATGGTACCTTTTACCTTTTATGCAGAATCCTTGTGCCGATGCGGGTAATCATCGGACCTGTGCACATGGTCTTAACCTAATGGATAGGGGTAGTGTATCCACCTCAGCTATAAGGGGCGGTTCTAGCCGTGGAGCCTAATCAGTTTCATATGTTATAAGTGATAGGAGTTGGAATTTGGTATAAGGCCACCTCTCCTCAATGTGTTCGAGTGATAGAGCAATAGCCTTCACTCATTATAAGTGATAAGTGTGATTTCTGCAAAACTTGCCAAATTGAACCCTTGCTAAATTGCAACTTGATTCATGAATTATAAATCATGAACTATGTGTATAAGCTATGTGTTTCCTTTTCAAAGGAATATGTGATAATGTATGTGCCTTTTCATTTACTCATTGAGATCATCTATCTCACCCATTTTTCCTTATGTGGTTCTAGGTGAGCAAATGTGAGGAGGCAAGGTGATGGCTCAAGCATTCTACTTTGCTTGGAGAATTCCTTGTCCAAGTTATCAATAATACAAATTTTATGAAGTCTTGTCATTAGATGCTCTGGGAATGTTGATTGATACTTATTAATATATATTATTATTTTCCTTATGGATTTCATATGTAATGATTTATCTTAGTCTTTCGCAATTATGGTATTCATCTAAATGTTTTAAATGAGTTAATGAAAGAGGCTTGGTAAGATCCTAGGCATGATTCGTTTATATGTAAGTGGGTTCTACGGGCATGGGTGACCTTATTTCTCCCCATGTTCTAGGACTGTCATATCTCTAAGGTTGGGATGTGACATCAGTCCTAATCTAGGAAAATAATTCATTTTTCTCAACATATTAGCCACAACAATATTTTTAAAAGGGTCAAAATCAAAAGGTACAAGCTCGAGCTCTTTACCTCCTTCCTTTTTCTATAAATTATACTGTCTCAAAAGCAAAACCTGATAATGGCAGAGTTGGTAGCTCAGGCTGCATCTCCAAAATTGGCACAGAACTTGGGACCTCACTTTTCCCATGCATATCCCCCTTTACAGTGACAACGAAAGATCCATAACGAAATTTCAACTTTTGATGGAGGGAAGAGGGGATAGCCTTGGCTTGATATGTCCAGGGTCGTCCAAGGAGGAGATTAAAGCATGTAGGTACATCAATAACTTGAAATGGAATAGGATAAGTGACAAGTCCAATGATGACATCCAGGGTAGCCACACCTGAACCTACCTCTTTGTGTTATCATACACCCTTACAATTTGGTCAGAAGGTGTGAAGTCCAAAGCCTCTAATCCCAAGCAACTTGCCACTTTTAATGGACAGACATTCAAAGGAGACCCATTATCTATCAATACCATAGGAACTGTTTTCCCTTGAGTAAGGATGGTTATGTATAAGGCACAATTGTGATTTAGCTCCTCCTTAGGTAGGTCATGGTCATTGAAAGAGATAGAGGTAGCTTTTGTGGTATTGGTGAGAGAAGCCACAAAAGTCTCAGGGGTGATATCTATAGGAGCTTGGCATTGGTTCAACACCTTACAAAGAGCTTGGCAATGAGGGTAAGATGATTGGATAAGGCTCTAGATAGATATGTTGGCTTAGGTATTTTTTAGCTGTTTAAGGATAGGATCTTCATCAGGTTCAATGCTTCCTTTTATCTTTCCAATAGGAGATGGGATTAGTTGGATGGGTGGTTGGTTATCTTGTTGGATTGGTGCTTAGTGGATCCTGCCACTCCTGGTTATGGCATAAATCTCTTCCACAAGATTACTCAAATCCAAAACACAATAATATTCGAAAGTTCATTGAATCAAAGAGATAGGATCAAATTCAAGATCAGTAATGGTGATGAGGTTAATTTGGTGGATATGGAGAGGATTGGTGGAAATGTTGGGTCTTGGTTTGGGAGGTATGATGTCCCTACTATCTATAAGATCTTGTATTTTATGCTTCAAATTCTGACACATGTCTATTTTGTGGCCAACCCTTTGGTGATACTCACAATACTCATTAAGGTTGTGGTTTGCAGAAAGCAGATCAGGAGGAGCTCTTGGTTCCAGGGGCTTGATCAACTTGGCTTCCAAAGCTTTCTTGTATACCATAACTAGAGGAACCCCCAACTCAGTAAAGGATCTTCTTTCTAATCTTAATGGCTGATGACGAGAAATGGCAGATATCTCCCCTTCCCTCTTATTATTTTAGGCAGTGACATTAGCTTGGTAGGGAGTACTCTTCTTATATCTATTATGAGTGGTCTCATCTTTAATGTGGCCACTTTGTATCAAATCTTCTATTTTGGAGGCAGTGGCAATAAGGGCTTTGAAGCTTGGGAGGTATTGTGTGAGGAGATGATTTTGGTATACTAGCAAAATGTTCTTCACAATTATCTCAACTTGCTCTTGTTCAGTTGGTCGATTCACCATTTGGGCTGCTTTTTCTCTCCACCTCGTAAGGAATGAGGAGAAAGATTCCTTTGGATTTTGCTTGGTAGTCTTCAAATCTCTCCTTGTGATATCCACTTCAATGTTGTACTCATATTGCTTCACAAATGTATTGCAAATATCTTCCCAAGTCCTCTTTTTACTTATATCCAGGTCTAAAAACCACTTTATGGCATTTCCAGTGAGAGATTATTGAAATAATTGGGCAAAGAGCTCATTATCAACTTCTAAAGAAGCCATTGCCTCCACATACATCTTCAAATGTGTCTTAGGGCATGTTGTCCCATTGAATCTATCTAGCATTGGCATTTTGAATTTTGGTGCAGTTCTGGCATTAGGAAAGAGGGCTAAGGAATTGGTGTCAATCACGTCATCATTTTTCTTAATGTTTTTGAGGGTCTTTTCCATGACTTCAATTTTTTCCATCAAAGTTTTGGCGTTCATATGGGAAGAAAATTCCTCTCCTTGAAAAAGAGTCAAAGGAGAAGGAGTGGTAGAATAAGTGGCATTTGGTATTTGGGAAGTGACAAGCGATGGGGTAACATTTGGAATTGGGATAGGGGTTGAGATGATATTTGGATGTGCATCAACTGTAGCCTTTCCTTTATTAGTCAAATCAATAGGGACATTGGGGGAAAATGAGGCATTTGCAATAGCTTGGGTCATGCTTGGAATGGTGTGGATTCGTGTAGTATGTGAACTAAGGCTAGGTTGACTTATCATAGGTTGAACCTCCTCCAAAATGGGCTATCTCTACTCATTGAATTGGGCTTGTTGGGCTTCCAAAAAAGCTTGAAAATTCCTTTCTTACTTTAAGAGAAGATTTGTTAAGAATGAGTTCAACTGGGCCTTTTCTTCCGTATTAGTTGCATTCAAACCTTCTTTCAATCCACTTGTTCCCTTAGCCATTTTAGGCACCTTACGATAAGGAAAAGGGTTGACAAAGTGAGTATAAGACCAAGGTAATATAGCAAGATGATAGACCTTTGGGCTAGCATTGGTATCTTTAAGGATGGGTATTTTAGTGAACCATAGGCTTGTTAAGCTTTCCACTTGTTTCAAGGTTCTTGGGTGATGTATGTATGCATGAATGTATGTGTGCATGAATGAAAAGTCATTTCATGAATATAATAAGGCTTCTTTTATGGTGCATACAGCCTAAGGTCCAAGTTTTAAGTTCATTACATGAAAGGGATAAGGTAGCTTAGTTTGGGGTACCCATTACACTAGAGTAGCGATATACCTAACCACATGTAAGTCAAAGAGCCTCGTATGGGTCCAACAGTACGTGCATACTCGTTACACCTTTGAAAGGATCAAAGGATTCATCACGGGGTGGATGATTTCACTATCGGCGAATAGACCCAAGGAGGGTTACCCACTCGATGTTACTCACTATCCATTATTTTTATAGAACTCGGTTGAATGGCAAAGGGCCTATGCAAGTGATGCATGCAAAGTTACAATTATATTAAAAGGCCAAACTTTTTTTAAACTAATTAGTAGTCCTCTTATTTTTTTTAAAAAAAGAAAATTTATCCCTAACGGAGTCACCAACTGTGAGGCCTTACCCGAGCACCAGTCCGATCCGTTAAAGAGAATCGAAATGCTCATTGAGAAAGAACTCACGATGAAGCTCTTGAGCTTATTTTGAAAATTGATTTAGAGTCACCACCTTAATTTGTTTTTATTTGGGAAAATATGAGGAAAAAACCCATTTGACTCCCATCATTACCCAAAGAAAAAAGATCACCAGTCTAGAAACTAAAGAGGATTCGGGGACTATGTTTTCAGTTTAACGAAATATGTTTGGTCAAGCAATATAAAAGTAACTTAAAATATATTTCATGAGCAAGTAAAATGCATGAACAATTTATAATATGTTAGATCATTGATTCCAATAATAAATACAAGTAATAACCCAAGGTAAGATTAATCATTACAAATAAAATCCCAAAACACAGGGGATACCTCCTCTAGCCCTTATAGGTACTAAGAAAGTCACACATTCCCCAAGCTAATCCTAATAAAGCAAAGCAATTAATATAAAAGTAAGTGAAGAAGGTGATAGGGGGATAGTTGATTAATTTTTAATTGGATTCGATGCCTAAACTAAGCATGCCTACGTATCCCTTTGAATAGGAATCATAACCCACGTAGTGCTACCTTCTTGCAAAGAGGTTAGTTTAGCCTAGCCACTTTATCATGTTTTGATTCACTGATTAAAAGAGGGTTGAATTAATTAATTCACTTAATTAATTACCAAGTTGATTAACTAGCAACCTAGATGCACCAATTTAATTAACTAACTAAAATAGACAATAATCAAATAGAAAAGAAAAGAAGATTACCTTATGCTTTCGCGACTTAGGGACGTAGGGAGGATGGAGTGGACAGCCAGATCACAATTCACCTTCTCTATGCAAAAGACGCGAGCCTCAGACCACCAGAATGCAACTTCACCTTCTCCACACGATGGACACGAGCCTTAGGCAAGAGATTTGCCTCGAACAGGCTAGCGGAAAGCCTTAAACTAGTAGAGTAGGAATCAATGAGAAACAACCCAATGTGCTTTTCAAAGCAAGGAGCAAAAGCAAAGAAATTTACTTGAAGTTATAGCTTTTTAAGCCTCAAAGTCTGTGTGTCTTGAGAGTAGAGAGGCCACCTCTATATATTGGGGGAAGAAAGAAGCATAAAGACTCAATTTAACAATATGGGAGCAGAAGCACGCTATTGGTGCTGCAGAAGGCTTTGTGGCACTGTCACAGAGAGCTTTACAGTACCACAAGAGGCTCTGCGGCATTGCAGCATCTGGCTACAACTCCCCCATTCTGCTCATTCTCGCTTGTTATACTCGTTACTCAGTTCCAGATGATTTAATGATGATTTACTAGCCTTGATTGATCTCTTTCCTGACTGAATGGTCTGTAATTCTGAGAGGTGCAGAATTAAAGATTCACAGGTGCTCATGTTAAATGCATGCTAAGTATGACATTTTGATAGTAGAGTTAAGTCGATTAGAAAGAAAGTTGACTAAGTTTTGATCCAATTTAGATTAATGACTAATGGGTATAATGTTTTGAGGTATGAAATGCTTACATGTTACAATGGTTTGATATATGAATTATATAGAGTTATTAAACAATAATTGTGATTAATGCCACAACAAGAGAAATGATATTTAGTAATGATCAGTAGGAGAATGAAACGAATCAGTTACATTATATATACAGAAGTATGCGGTAGGAAGTAAGTGAGGTACATTAAGGAATTTATGGCTTAGATGCAACCAAGTAGACTCGAACAACAAGAAAGCTAGGAATTTCTCTATCACTTATGTGAATGTCAAGCATAGTCAAAGGAAGAATATTAATCTAGTGTGATTTAAAAGAAGAAGGTATCATTCCCATTCAAAATTCTAGTGCAAGATGTTTGATTAATTCTGGTGCTACACATCCATTTGTATCTCCATGTTTTGCTAAGAGTTTAGGTAGAAATAATGAACTAATTCATGAACCTTTAGTAGTGTCAATTCCTTTGGGAGTAATGATAAAAGTAAAATATATGTTTATGCACTGTGAGATAGACATTGATGGATGAAAACTTCTAGTAGAATTATTAGAACTTGAAGTATTTGAATTTGATATGATCTTAGGAATGGATTAGCTATATAGGTATGGAGCTTGTATTGACTATAGAGAAAAGCAGGTAGAATCTCAAGCTAAGGATGGAGAGAAATTTGTGTATCAAGAAGATACCTATGATTAAGGTCCACAAGCATAATCATGGAATATATGAGTATATTTAGGAAGCTGAGGAAGGGATGCAGCAGAAGCATCCCTAGTTTTCAAGAACATATGAGGAAGTATTTAAATTCAAGGATGAATTTATTTGAAGAGGGGGAGACATAAAAGGATAAGTATTCTCAGACTTGTAATGATGATAAAAGGGTAAGGATTAGGCCATGCAGTTTTGAAAATTAAATAATTTTGAATACACTTGAAAGGGATTTGAGTCCTCTAGATGAGAAATGTTTTAAGGTGTTAGATACAATAACATTCAATTGAGGTTACTAGAAAATTTGGTAGTGATCTTTAGTATGAAAAGAATGTTTATTGAGATACCTAGAATGGCATAGATTTGGAAAGATATAAGAGTTGCATAGAGATTTCATTAAATAGCAATGGTATTAAAAGGTTTACTATTTTAATATGGATAAGTTAAATGATTAGGAATGTGAAGCATAGCGAGATGTAAGTGGAAAACCTAAAGTGAGATGATATTATGAGCTAAAGGTATAAAAGAAAAAAAAATTATGAGGCATTAGGTAATTAAATCATGGTAATGATGTACATATTATGCAAAAAGAGAGTAAGTCTAAAATAGTTATGAGATGTTTATTTAGAATTGTAAATTAGTAGAATGCAAGTTCATTTGGGATATGATATATATATAGGAATGTTTGTTAAGTTTAAATATGTTTTAAATTTATAAATGATGGGAGTGTAGAAATTGTAATGTTAGCAAGGTATTAAACACAAAAATATTTATTGAGGTTATAACAGATTAAGTAATAATTATTAATATGGAAAGAGAATTATCAAATATCAATTGGAGTTATTAATTTGGAACTACCTATTGGATTCTTATATGACTAATGAGATAAATAATGAATGGAAGTGATGATTAAGGTATTAGTAGAGATGTTAATGATAATAGAGATATAACAAAAAGAAATGCTTGGGATTATATTTGATTGAAGGTGAAATTAAAAGTTTTATTATTTTTGTTTAATGTTAAGGGATACAAAAATTATCAAGGATTAGTTTAAGATTTGTTTGAACAAGAGATTAAGGAAGGTCTAGCTTAAGTTGAAGGTTTATCAACGTGATTTTTGACAGATTGTGAGTATATGTTTTACTGTGTTTGATATGTTAATTGTAGTCAGATTTTGTGTTTGAGTGGTATAGCAGAAGTGTGGTGGAGAAGTTAAGTAGAGTGTGTTGTGCTATTAGATTTGAAAATTTGATGATGAATTTTTTTTTACGAGGGAGAGAATGTAACAACCCACACAACCCAAGAGTTTTCATGGCCAATTTGCTTGAATTTATAACTATTAGGACTAAGTGTGTGTTTATGTGAAAATTCATATGTTATGTGATTGATGGGTATGTGGCATGTTAGATTAGCTCTAATATGCCTAATATGAATTATTATAATAAAGTAAGTGATTTACATGAAATGCATAAGCATAAAAATATTTATTTCACATAAATTGAAATTTTATGCACAAAGCGATTTTTAAGCATAAAATAATTTTTATGAGCATTTTTTAAAAAATTTTAAATAAATATTTGGGGGGAATTTTAATGAAGATAATTAAAAAAATATTTTATTTTTAATTACCTATAATTAGCCCCAAAATTAAATAGCAGCCCAAATACCGAAAAGCCCCTACACCTAAACACTCATAACCTAGCTCATTAAGGGTAATCTTGGAAATTTTTCCAAAACCCTACACATATAATAAGAATTTTAGCCAGCCTTTGTTTTCCAATAGCCATCATTCTATTTTTCATTATTTTGGGAGAAAAATTCTCTCAAAATTGTTCTCCCTACCAAAATTCATAAAATAACTTTAAACCTTGCAATTTCTTGACAGTATTCATAAGTTTTTCTCTCCTTTCAATTTATTATGTGATTCCTATGAAAATAATTATGAGAAAATTAATTTGAATTGAATATTTACTAATTTTATTGGTTAAATTTGGCCAAGATGAGTTTTTGGAAGAGAAAATGATTTTTTGACTTAAAACACCAATGTCTCAACGCAATTTCTCCAAAGGTAAATCCTACAACTCAAAATTGAAATTTTCATGCATAAACATTACAAGGAGGGCAATTTTTACATGCTTGTGTTCTAAATGGATTTTTGATGTATTTAGATGAAAAATATTGAACTAAATCATATTTATGCATATTACTGTAATGACCGAAAAGTTTTAGAAAATAAGAAAATTCATGGTTTTCGTCCTAGAACTTAAAAGTTGGAAAATTTCATGTGTACATGCAAGTATGGCTACCAATTTATACATATTGGAATCCTAAATTGATATTTATTATGATTGAATGAAAAATAATGGTTTAAATCATGTGTTTACATATTACTATAATGACCGGAAAGTACTAGAAACAAGAAAACTCATGGAAGTGTTAAGTATACTAAGATGATTGTTAAAGTGAATTGATATTAAGATCATGACATATTTTATTTGACTTTAGAAAATTCATGATATGAATTATAATGTGTTCTCATATGTGCCTACAAAGGCTAAGTGTACAAGACTTTACAAGCTAATGTGTTATGTGTAAGTGATGAGTGTGCTTCTATGTGCAACTCTAAATGTATATGAATATTATATATGTGTGGGGTAGTTATGGGATAGGATAATATGATGACTAAATAAATACTAAGTAGGAATTAATTATTATGTTAGAACTTGAGGAGTATGTGAATATTATATATGTGTGGGGTAGTGTATCCACCTCAGCTAAAAGGGGTGGTTCTAACCATGGAGCCTTATCAATTTCACAACTTTATAAGTTATGGGTTGGGAGTTGGAATTTGGTATCAGGTCACCTCTCCCTTGAGTGAATGAGCTAGCATAGTCATTTACTCTTTATAAGTGATAAGTGTTATAAGTGTGATTTCTGCAAACCTAGTAAAGTGAAAACCTTGCTAAATTGAAAACTTGGAACCATGATTTATAAATCATGAACTATATGTTATAAGCTATGGGTTTCCTTTTTAAAAAGGAATATATGTTATCATATGTGCTATATTATTTACTTATTGGGATCATCTATCTCACCCTTTTTCCTTGTATAGTTCTAGGTGAGCAATATGAGGAGGCACGGTGATGGCTCAAACATTCTACTTCGCTTGGGGAATTCCTTATCCAAGTCTTTAATTATACTATGCTGCGAAGAGTTATTTATAGATGCTCCGAGAGTATATTTTGGGATATTAATCATTGATGACTTATTTTAAGACTTTAAATGTTATTTCTTACAGGATGTTTTCAAATTATTTTGTTAAACTATTCTTTCACATATTGAAGTTTCCTATATTATTGGATATTTAAGTTGTTGCATGGGTTTGGTATGATCCTAGGCATGATTTGTATATGTATAAGTGAGTTTTATGGGCATGGGTGACCTTATGTCTCCCCATGTTCTAGGACCGTCATATCTTTGAATTTGGGCTGTGATAAGGCATTGACAAAAAGCACAAGAAAAAATTAACTAGGGGACCTGTATTACCTGATGTGGATGCAACAAGCACTAGGTATGCCTTTAAGAGAAGCAT
This sequence comes from Reutealis trisperma, assembly GCA_947687605.1. Lineage (NCBI taxonomy): Eukaryota > Viridiplantae > Streptophyta > Magnoliopsida > Malpighiales > Euphorbiaceae > Reutealis > Reutealis trisperma. The sequence continues at coordinate 389,220 of CANTUT010000161.1, read as the reverse complement.
ATTTTGACTTTGAACAGGTTTATTGCACATGGGTTGTTTATGATATAGGTGCTCTATTGACATTGGGGAGAGAAAATTGGGAAAATTAGAGTTTAGCATTGATGATGGTTGTTGATGGCATAATGGGTAGCTGGTGTAATAATAAAGAGATGAACTATGTATTCTATAAATTTTTAAAATTTCTTCTTAAAAAATTTAACAGCAATAATTTAACAAATGAATTAGGAATGGTAAATAGATAAGATTTAATACTTTAATAAAAATTTTCTTGTTAATAAATGAATTTTGTGACATGGTTATCTAGTAATGACAGGTAACAGTTATTTGATTTATTTATTGAATTGGTAATTGGTACCATAACCTCATTGAACATACACATTGCCTTTACATTGAACATTAGGTAAAATAAGAATTAACTTGTCTATAATCAATGCCAATGTCCAATATAGGCAAATAGGCATAAAAGAACACATAATTTAAAGGCAAAAATAAAGTGGAACCTGATACAAGCATCATTTAAATAAAAAATGAATATCATAAAATTATTGCTTTTAGTTATTAATAAATTTACAATGTTTTCTTATTTCTATTATATTGAAACAAATGAGCAAAAGCAAAATCACATGTACTCTAAAATTAATATACTTTTTTGAAAGTGTGAATCATATCAATATGACTAATGACATAAAGTTCTAATACCTATTTGTCACACTATTTTACAGGTAATAATGGACTATTCAAAATTAAGTTGCATTATAATGGACAGAAAAGGGAGGATGCATATCAAAATGGGGAAGTTTTTATAATGCATTTCTCTCACTTTGATAATTTTAACATGCAAAGTATAAATGAAGTGGTTAAAGATCTTGGTTTAAATGGTCACTTCAAATATTGGTGAAGGTTACCTGATAAAGAATACACTGAAGGTTTAAAAATTCTGAAAGGGGAGGCTGACATTTATGAAATGGCATTGATAGGTTCTAATGTAGGTGAGGTTGAAGTGTATATTGAACATGTTATTGATCAAGGACCGGTTTAAACTTCTAAAATTAGTATCAGAGAGAACAAGAAGCTAACGGATTTTGAAATAGATATAGAAAATTTTAGGAGTGCAGAAAATGTAATTGTACCTACAGAAGAAGTGACTACAGAAGACATACATGAGAAAGTGGTTGAGCATGTAGAATTAGATGAATATAACAATTAAAATATGAATTCATTTACAGCAGGCCCTACTATCCCACTAGAAATAGTTGTTGATGGTGATTTTCATGACCCAAATTATGATATGGAAGATGATAATTTAGCTGATGTTCTAGTTAAGAATAAATCAAATGCAACATATAATATGCTATGTTAGAGAAAAGAGCTAGGGGAAGGCCAACATGAATAGGACAAAGCATGAATGCAAATGTAGATTATTAGATGGAGAATGAAGATATTGACCAAGAATCTAATTATTCTCCTAGTGATGAACTCTATATAGAGTCAGATTCTAATGATGAAGAAAGGCATAGGTTTCCTAAATTTAATGCACAGAATAATATTAATGACCTAAACTTCACTATTAGGATGCTTTTTAAGGATAGACATGAAGTTAAAAAGGCAATCATAAATTTTAGGCTTAAGATTAGGTGTCAAATTTGTTTCCCAAAAAATGACAAGCTAAGGGTGGAAGCAGTATGTTGTGAGAAAAGATGTAAATGGAGAATATATGCAAGTATTCATGATAGGAAGAGGTTGGATGATGCCACATTCCAAATCAGGAGGGCTAATTTAAAGCATATTTGTCCTAAAGTGTACTGCAACTTTCATTGTACAACCAAGTATTAGCAAGTCAATACCTAGATGAGGTAAGGAAAAATCCTAATTGGCATTTAAATGCCATCACAACAAGAGTTAGGAATGGCTTCAAGTATACAATTGGAAGGATGAAAGCTTTGATAGCTAGAAACCTTGTTTTGAAAAAAATAAATAGGGATGATGCAAAACAATATAGCAAACTCCATGATTATAAATTATAGATACTCAGGAGCAATCCAGGATCTACTGTTGGGTTCATAGAAGATAAGGGTGAATTTGATGGGATGTACATCTGTTTGGTAGCCCTTAAAGATGGTTTCAAAGTAGGATGTTGACCTATAATATGTTTAGATGGTTGCTGGTTGAAACGCACTTATGGTTGCCAACTTTTTAGTGCAGTTGGGATAAATCCTAATGATTGCATATTCCCAATTACTTATGTTATTGTGAAGAATGAGAATATGCATTACTTGGGATGGTCTATGAAGTTTCTGCATGATGTGATGTAAAATGGTGTGGATTTAGTGATTATTTCAAGTGCATTTTAGTTGTTTTTTTAGGTATATGTTTAGTATATTTTAATGCATTTTGTGTGTATTTCCTTAATATTTATTCTACTAACATTTTCTCAAGATTTCTCCTTAACTTGATGGTTTTGAGAGTATCTTATAAAGTTTTAAAAGGTTAATGGAAGAATTGGAGGTTCCTAGAAGAGCCAAGTATAAAAAGAGAAAGCAAAGTTTGAAAAGTACTGGTGCCGAGTCGGCACCAAGGCTTGCTGTGCCGAGTTGATAAAAGAGAGATGAGTTGGAAGTTTCTTCTGTAAAAGACATCTAGAAAATCTAGAAAATCAGAATACAAGTAGAGAGTATTATATTAAAGAAGAAAGAGAGAAATCTTACAAATTTTAGCATTTTCAAGTACAACACTTTGGGAAACTATTCTTGTATCAAGGCTTCTAATCTTGAGAAGGGCTAGTAAAAGATTTCTATAACTTTTTCTTTGCTTAATCTATTTTATTTCTTTGATGATTGAATGTTTAATCTTTTTTTTTTATCTAACAATGCATCAAGGCTAAAGTACTTATGGTTAGAATTGCAATACAAATTTAGTCTATGAACTTCACTTTAATATTTTATTAATGAATGATTCATTTGGCTTCAATTAAGTTCTTAATAGTTGTTATATATGCTTGATCACCATATGTAATATGTTAGTTAAGAATTTGCAATGAGAATTGGAATTCTTAATGGAAAAGTAATTGATGTCATTTAAGTTAAAAGATTAATTAGAATCTACTTCTAAAGGGGTAAAAAGAATTAACATTGAACTTCATGGTTTTTGTTTACATTTACATTGACATGAGAGTGCATGTAAGTCTATTCAAAAATACCTTTAATTGACATAGAGATAAGCTTTTAAAGATTTCAGGTTAATTCTCCAATCAACTCATTCATAATCTTATTTTATATACATGTTAGAAGTTCATTGATTTAAATTTAATTTGTAATTTAACCTGTTTAATAACTTTGAATTATTTAGAATTTAGTGACTGGTAGTTAAAATTAATAGTTAATTAGTTACTCAAACTCCGATTATCCTTTGCCTATTCATCTTATTATTTGTTCGGTTAATAATAAATTCAGCATTTTTCTCAGTGTTCGACCCCTTGCTCATCCTATATTTAGTCATAAGGGCTAGGGTATAATAATTTGCCCACATCACTGCACCAGGACCTAGGATTGTATAACTCATGTCAATGGACCTTCATGTTAGATAGACAAAAGCTATGAAGGCATATGTTTTTTTTTTATAGTGTTTAGATCCTGATATTACGATATTATAAATGACTTGTTTACTTAAATTTGTTTGTAGGGTCTAATTCATGTCATAGATGAGATGTTTCCAAATGTTGAACATAGGTTTTGTGTTAGGCATTTGTGGACTAACATGAGGCAATTACTAACACGAGGTAATTATTTAAAGGTAAAGAATACAAAGATTTGTTGTGGGCTTGTGCTAGGGCTAGTTATATTAGTTGGCTAGAAAAGTGCATTGAGGATGTTGAAAACAAAAGCCCTGAATGTAAAGAGTGGTTGAGAGAAAGACCTTGTGAGCACTAGAGTAGAGCACACTTCAAAACACAAACCAAATGTGATATACATTTGAACAATATGTGTGAATGCTTCAATAGATATATATTGGATGCTAGAACTAGGCTAATAATTACCATGCTAGAAATATTAGGAATCAACTTATGCGAAGGATTGCAAAGAAGAAAAAGGATTTTGAGAAAGCCCATAACTCAAAGAAGCTGATATGTCCAAAAGTGCAAAAGAAATTAGACAAAATTAAGGAGTTATCAGGAGACTATTTCCCCACTTACATAGGGTCACCTAGAATAAAAGTTTATAGAAAGGATACCAATTTGTGGTGGACCTTTAAGCATATAATTGTACTTGTAGGAGATGGGATTTGACAGGAATCCTTTGTGTACTTGCTATTGTATGCATATTTGGACAAAATCAAATACCTAAAGAATATGTGGATTAGCTTTATCATGTATCAACTACTTTAAAGGTGTATAGCCACACTATCGAACCCATCGATGGTCCAAATATATGGCCTAAGAATGATAAGACATCCATCATCACTCCTCCACCAGGGATGCAGAAGAAGAGAGGTAGGAAACATACAAAGAGGAGAAAGGAGGCAAAGGAGCTAGAAAATGAGGCAACAAGAAGAAGACAACTCGAGGAAATGAAATTGAGCTTATGGATGATGAAGAAGGCACCACTTTTAAATTGCCTAAGAAGGGTTTAGTGAAGATAAGGTGCAGTGTTTGTAAAAGGGTGGGCATAGTAAAAGGTCTTGCTAAAGACAAAGACAAAGTGGCTTAACATCAAGGTACATGCTTTGTCTTTTTCATTACTTTGTATTATTTATGCATCAAATTTGTAAATATTATTAATAAGAAATATTGAACACATATTCCTATGTCAATGCCAAGCTCTTAGCCCACACAAATATGTTGGAACGTCAATTACTATAAGAACAAGTGCATCCCAAAATGAGCCAATGGTATGATGTAAATTACTTATGCTGCCATCATTTAAATTACAATCTTGCCATGGTTGCTATTATAATACTGTCCGAGGCAAAATTTTCCATTTGCAAGCTGATGGATCACAACCAAATGTTGGGACATATGCAGAGAAATTATGTCACATCCCAATTCTTGGAGATATAACGATCCTTGAACATAGGAAGACATAAGGTCAACCATGCCTATAGAACCCACTCATGCATATAATAACATTGTCTAGGATCATACCGAACCTCATACATTAACTTAATTAAACCATTTATAAGAAAAACCTTAAGTTGCAGAAGAATAGTTAAATTATACTTTAAACACAATTCATAAGGAAATAACATTTAAAACTCTAAATAATTTATCAAATGAATAATATTTCAAAATAAAACTCCCTAAATAAGAACTCCAGGAGTGTCTAGAGACTCATCATAACTTAGCATAGTAATAAACTTTAACAAGGAAATTTCCCGAGTGAAGTAGGTTGCTTGAGTAATCACCTTGCCTCCTCGTAATGCTCATCTGAAACTACATAAGGAAATGGGGTGAGATAGATGATCTCAATGAGTAAATAATAAAACTTGTAAAATAACATATATCCTTTTACAAGGGTTCAAGGTTTATAAATCATGGTTTGTAAATGAGCAAGGTTCACAAAAATCAACTTGTAACTTGTAAACCTGTAAAGAGTGATGGCTTATTACTTTATTCACTCAAGGGAGAGGTGACATCATACCAAATTCTAACTCCTAACTAGTAATTTGTAAAGAGTTGTGAAACTGATTAGGCCCTATGGCTAGAACTGCCCTGTCTAGCTAAGGTGGATACACTACCCCTATCCATTGAGTTAAGACCATGTGCACAGGTATCGATGATTACCTGTATTGGCATGAGGATTTCTGCATAAAGGGTTTATAGATACCATAGCTAGAGCTAATGGCAATCACTTATAACAATATCATTGAAGAATGCAATCATATGTAACATAATAGCAATAGTAGTTTAACTTGTTGAACAAAAGATAAATAACAATGTGGTTCCAAAAGGAAAGGTAATAATTCACAAAGGTTCTTTATTATCATTAAATAATCAAAAATGGTTTTAGAATAATTATCTTTTGGCAACCCAAGCTTAACAAAGAATCATATAGTCATAATTGAAAATAGAAAGAACTTGAGTTTCAAGATTCTTAAAGGTTCACATATCTTGATAACTTGTACTTGTAACATGAACATAATGTTTACTCACCTTGTGGTTCCTTTATTCCTAGCACTTGTTGCCCTTTAAAATTCTGCTACTCCTCAAGCTCTAATAGAACATTATAATTCAATGCTTAGCATTTTGCTTAATCATCATGATCTTCTCTCCTATAACTACCACATGCACATATAACATTCATATAAACATAAAGTTGCACTTACAAGTGCACTCATCACTTGCACATAACATGTTGACTTTTAAAGTCTTGCACACTTAGCCTTCAGAGGCTTATATGAAATTACATTATAACTCATACTACGACTTTTCTAAAGTAAAACACAATATATTATGATCTTAATATCAATTCCATTTAACATTCAACTTAGTACACTCAACACTTTACATATATATCAACTTAACAAGTAACCTTAAAGAGTCATGCTTATCTCATTTGAAGAAATCATACCATCCATATCATAGTCAATTTAAGATCATTAATTCACCATTAACACATCATAAGACCTATTTCACTTGTCACTTAATCATATACACGTATTAGTGACAATATAGTAATAGGGTTAGTAAACCCTAGGTAAGCCAAATTGTCTATAGGCTTGTCTAGAGTTAATCCTTCAATTAACATGCAATTAAATAATTTATCATTCATGTATACTGTAAACCTTTAATTTTGCACCTTTCAGCATGTGTTTGAACCTTAGAAGCACTTAGGCTAGGTAAACAAACCTTCAGAAGTCAAAAACTCTTAAAATGGAAAAATCAAAATATTTCTTTTTGACATTTGAATCCTTCGAATCATCTGGAACTGAGTAATGAGTATAACACCACTTGAATCATGTAAAACAGATGAGAAATGAGTAAGAACAGGCAAAAGAGGGGCTTGTTGCCTCAAAGCTCTGCGACACTGCTGCAAAATTGTCTACGGAACTGCAAAGTAAGGCACTACCGCAAAGACCTATGTGGCGCCGCAAAGGTCTCTATGACAACTCTAGTGAAAATTTGATTTTTTGCAATCTCACATTGGAATTTTGTGTTTTCTATGCTCCAAACCTCCTCTTAATATAGAGGGCCTCCCCACACTTCAAAAGACCAACTTCTAGAGCTTGAAAAGTAATAACTTCAAACAAAATGCTTTGCATTTGCTCCTTGCTTTGCAAAGCGAGTTGGCGGGTTTCTCCTTGATTCCTACCTGACTAGTTTAAGGCTTTTCACCCACCTATTCGGGGCAAGTCTCTTGCCCAAGGCTCATTTCTACCACCCAAGGTTATCTGTTGCCCGCCATCCAAGGCTATCCACTGCCCGTAGTCTGAGGCTATCCATTGCCCATCCGAAGCTAGCTGCCGCTCACCATCTAAGCCACCGCTTACCATCCAAGCTTAGCTGCCGCCCACCAAAGCTAGCTGCCGCCTGCCATCCAAGGCCAGCCGCCGTTTACCATCTAAAGCTAGCTGCCATCCGCCATTTGAGGTAAGCTTCCTTTCCCTTAATTTCATTATCTCTTTTAGTTAGTTAATTAAATTGATTCATCTAGATTGTTAGCTAATCAATTTGGTGATCAATTAAATTAATTAATTAACTCAACCCTCTTTTAATCAATCAATCAAAACATGATAAAGTGGCTAGGTTAAACTAACCTCTTCGCAAGATGGGAGAACTATGTGAATTCTGATTCCCATTCAAAGGGATACGTAGGCATGCTTGGTTTAGGCATCAAATCCAATTAAAATTAATCAACTATCCTCCTATCACCTTCTTCACTTACTTTTGTGTTTGTTTCTTTGCTTTATTATTAGGATTAGTTTGGGGAAAGTGTGACTTCCCTAGAACCCATAAGGGCTAAAGGAGGTATCCTCTAAGTTTGGATTTCATTGTAATATTTACTCTCTTTTATTTTGAATTCTAATTGTGTATAAACTTTGTGGATTGAATGATCATGCATATTATAAACTATTCATGCATTTTAGTTTCTTCATAAAATATATTTTAAGTCACTCTTGTACTAATTGGCCAAACTCATTTTGTTAAAATAAACCAAAAACCTAGTCCCCAAATCCTCTGTGGTTTCGAGGCTAGTGATCCTTTTTCTTTGGTTTATAATTACAGTCAAATGGGTTTTTTCTTTATATTTTCTCAAATAGAAATAAATTAAGGTGGTGACTCCTAAAAATAATTTTCAAATCTATCAAAGATAAACTCGAGGGCTTCCTCGTGAGTTCTTTCCCAAATGAGCATTTCGATTCCCTTTAGCAAATCGGACCAATGCTCAAGTGAGGCCTCACATATACCTACCAATAACCATTGAAATATGTCATACAAAAATTATAGGCATTGGAATCAAAATTCCTCTATAGGTCGAATCATACAATCAAGATAAACATGGATTTTTCCTACTTTTTGTACTTTCCATTCATTATAGTAATATGCATAAACATGATTTAAGCCAACATTTTTCATGTAAACATGTCAAAATTTATCTTAGAATGCTTTAATATGCCAATCAACAATATATGATTATCTTAATATCAATTTCATTTAACATTTAACTTAGTACACTCAACACTTTACATGTATATCAACTTAACAAGTAACCTTAAAGAGTCATGCTCTTGTGAACAAATCATGCCATCAATATCATAGTCAATTTAAGATCATTAATTCACCATTAACACATCATAAGACCTATTTCACTTGTCACTTAATCATATACATACATTACTGATAACATAGTAATAGGGTTAGTAAACCCTAGGTAAGTCGAATTGTCTCTAGACTGGTCTAGAGTTAATCCTTCAACCAACATGCAATTAAATCATTTATTATTCACGTATACATGCCAATAATCATTGAAATATTTCATACAAAAATTATAGGCATTGGAATCAAAATTCCTCTATAGGCCGAATTATACAATCAAGGTAAGTATGGATTTTTCCTACTTTTTGCACTTTCCGTTCATTACAGTAAGATGCACAAACATGATTTAAGCCAACATTTTTCATGCAAATATGTCAAAATTCATTTTAGAATGCTTTAATATACTAATCAGTAATATATTATGATCTTAATTTCAATTCCATTTAACATTCAACTTAGTACACTCATACATATATATCAACTTAACAAGTAACCTTAAAGGGTCATGCTTATCTCTTTTGAACAAATCATGCCATCCATATCGTAGTCAATTTAAGATCACTAATTTACCATTAATACATCATAAGACCTATTTCACTTGTCACTTAATCATATACACATATTAATGACAACAAAGTAATAGGGTTAGTAAACCCTAAATATGCCAAATTGTCTCTAGGCTTGTCTAGAATTAATCCTTCAACCAACATGTAATTAAATCATTTATCATTCATGTATATATGCTAATAATCATTGAAATATGTCATACAAAAATTATAGGCATTGGAATCAAAATTCCTCTATAGGTCGAATCATACAATCAAGGTAAATATGGATTTTTCCTACTTTTTGCATTTTCTATTCATTATAGTAATATGCAAAAATATGATTTAAGCCAATATTTTTCATGTAAACATGCCAAAATTTATTTTATAATGCTTTAATATATCAATTGGCACCTCCTTGTAGTTTTTATACATGAAAATTCCAACTCTTGTGTTTTAGGATGAAAACTATGAATTTTCTTGCTTTCCGTACTTTTTGATCAATGTAGTAATATACAAAAATATGATTTAAATAAATATTTTTCATCTAAACACAACAAAAATCAGTTTAGAACACATTCAAACACAAATCAGTGGCCCCCCATATATTTATGCATGAAAATTCTAACTTTGAGTTTTAGGGTTCACCTTTGGTGAATGTGCGAATAAGGAATTGTGTTTTTGGTGGAAAAATCGATTTCTCCTTAAAAATATCACCTAGGTTGAATTTAATCACAATATAAATAGTAAATTGATAGCCTAAAATAGTTTTCACATGATTAAATCCATAGAAATCAAATAGTAAGTTGAAAGGATAGAAAAACTTGCGAAAACGGTCACGAAATCGCAAGGTATGAAAGCACCTTGTGAATTTTAGTTGAGAGAATATTTTTGAGTGAGTTTTTCTATAAAGATTATGAAGAATAATAGAATGGTGGCTATCGCCAAGGGGCTGGCCAAATTTTAACTTTAAATATGTAGGGTTTTGGCGAAATTACGTGTTTGTCATTAATGAGCTAGGTTATGAGTGTTTTGGTACAATGGGCTTTTGAGAAATTGAGCCTTTTATTTAATTTATTGGCTAATTATAGGTAATTAAAAAAAATTTTTCTTATTAATTTCATTAAAATTCCTCCCAAAATCTTTATTTAAAAATATTTTAAAAATGCTCATAAAAATTATTTTATGATTAAAAATCGCTTTTTGCATGAAAATTCATTTTATGTGCAATAAATTATTTTATACTCATGCACTTTATATAATTCACTTATTTCATCATAATAATTCATATTTTGCATATTAGAGCTAATCTAACATGTCACATACTCATCAATCACATAACACATAAATTTTCATAAAAGCACACACTTAGTTCTAATAGTTCTAAATTCAAGTAAATTCTCCTAAATTTAGATACTTCCTTATATGCTCTCAAAAAGCTGAGGATGCTTCTATTGCATCTCCTCCTTAGCTTCCCAAGTACACTCATCTATTCTATGATTTCACCATTGAACCTTGATCCTGGGTATTTCTTTGTTCGTTAACGTTTTCACTTGTCGATCCACTATGGCTATTAGTAATTCTTCATAAGATAATTGCTCATCTATTATGATGTTTGATGGTGACAGAATAAGGGATGGATCTGATACATAATTCTTTAACATCGAGATGTGGAAAATCGGGTGCACATGTGCTATAGTTGGGGGTAAGGCAAATCTCATGACACATATTTCCTTATCTAAGATTTTGAAAGGACCAATGAATTGAGGTGACAGCTTTCCTCTCTTGCCAAATCTCATGACACCTTTCATTTGGGAGACCTTCAAGAAGACGTGATCTCCCATAGTAAAATGGATGACTTTTCTCTTAGGGTCTGCATAGCTCTTTTGTCAACTGAAAGCCATCTTCAGCCGATCTTGAATCAATGTTACCTTTTTAGTAGTCTTCTTAAGGGATTAGAAGGGTGTAATACCCAAGGATTTTATATCTCATTCTAATTACTAATAATACTAGAGGATTAGATTTTTGAATGTTAGCATAGTATAGATATGACAAGGAATTGGGTAGAAATCTTGTGACATAATATGCAATGTTTCCCTAATTTATGATTTTATCATGACTAATTGTGCTTTAATGAATTAAATAGAGTTCATATGATAACTAGTGATGTATATAAAGAAGTTAGAGAACATAAATTTGAAAGTTATAATGAAAGGAATGAAAGGAAGTTAAAAGGAAAATTTCTAAGTATGTTAATAGGCTTATGGGATTGTTAATGGGCCTTAGAACATCAAAGGCCCAAGCCCAATATGAGGTGGCCAGCCCATGGGCTTAAAAGTGAGTGAACACCAAAGATTATTAGCTTGAATAGTTAGCCCAAGACAATAGAAAATGATGTTGTAAAGGAGTCATAAAATTTGACCAAGCTAGCCACAAAAATTGACCAAGTCAAAATCTTAAACTAAGTTGAACTCTTATCTTCTCTACACATGAGTTTGGGTACATTTTTAGCATTCCTATGCCATCATGATGAACATCACAATTGTAGAGAAAATCCTAGCCATCCAACTTGATCAAATCATATCCATCCATTATGATCAAATCTTCACCATTGAATGGAGCTTGATCAAATCCTCACCATCCAACCCATTTTATATACATATATAAGCAAATTTATGTTATGAACATCATTTTGCCTATCTCTGCATCAAAGTTTCACAATAACAAAAGAAACTCTTTCTACACCAATAGCAATAAGAACCTTAGCAAACCAAAGTCATCCAAGGTAAGAAATCTTGTACATCTTTCCCTTTCTATGTTCTAAGTATAATTTTAGCATTTTAGTTGCACAAAATTTCTTCTACATCATATATGTATGTTTGGCCATAATGGGTGTGCATATATAAGATATAATTTTGGATGTGCTTAGATGAAATATGAAGATTTGGCTAGAGAATTAAAGGATTAATGTGAAGATAGATAAAGAAAACATGAAAATACCTAAGTATCACTAAAAGTGAATTCGGCCAATATTAGTAAATGATCAAGGAAGTTTTCTAAATTCTAATTAAATACATCTATGGTTATTTTAGATGAAGAAAGATGATTTAGAAATGTTAAAATGAATTTTGGGAACTTGATTCAAGACTTAGAAATCTTAGTGGCATAAACTTAGTTAAAAAAGGAACTTAGTGTTCTAATATTAGATTTCAATAATTGAATGATCACATATGTTTTATGTTATATTACTTTCACATTTCTACAACAAATTTGAAGATTTTATGAGGAATTATAAGTTTTTCCCAAATTTGACCTAAGTGGGACAAGTTAGGTTTGTATGGATAAGAGTGAATTAACTCAAAATAATTGGTGGGAATTGATTGCCTAGGTTTTAATTTGATGAATGTATGTTTAATTTAAGGTTTGAAAGGGAAATTGATAGTTTTCCCCAAATTTTAGGGTTTATGGAGCAATTTGGGAATTTTGAGATTTAAACTTGAAATCATGAAATTCAATGAGGAATTTAGTTTGGAAATGATTAGAAATAAAAAAAAATATATGTATATGACACTATTGATACATCTCTATCAAAAGTTGAAGCAATAAAATAAGTATAAGATATAATTGGTAATACCATTAGTTACTAATTGATATGTAATTAAAATATTATAGGTGTAGAACTTTAAGGCAAGGACAAGGAAATTGCTCAAGATCGTGAAAGGCATTAAATTAATAAAAAATGAACAATCAATTGAAGCAAAAGAGTTTAAGGTGAGTACTTAATATTATGATATAATTATGCTATATTTCTTACAACCATTGCTTGAATTACCATCCTTTAACGTGTACTTAAAATGACATTTGATATGTGGTTGCCCATTGATTGTTAAGCCTTTGGACATCCATTTCCTTCTTATATGATATTTGATCATGATGAGCCTTTTTACATTGGTCCTATGTTGTGCTCAATGATGAGAATTGTAACAACACACACCTACCCTAGGAATTTCCATGACAATTCGCTTGAACTTAGAACTATTAAGACTAAGTGTGTGCTTTTATGGAAAATCATATGTTATGTGCTTGATGGGTATGTGGCCTATTAGATTAGCTCTAATATGCATAATATGAATTATTATGGTGAAATAAGCAAATTATATGAAGTGCATGAGCATAAAATAATTTATTGTACAAAAAATGAATTTTCATGCAAAAAGTGATTTTTAAACATAAAATAATTTTTATAAGCATTTTTAAAATATTTTTAAATAAATATTTTAGGGAAAATTTTAAAGAAAATAATAAGAAAAATATTTTATTTTTAATTACCTATAATCAACAAATAAATTAAATATTAAGGCTAATTTTCCAAATGGCCACTACACCAAAACACTCCTAACCTAGCTCATTAAGGGTAATCTTGGAAATTGCTCAAACCCTAAATATTTAAAGGGAAATTTGACTAGCTCTAGTTTAAACAGCCACCATTCTATTTTCTCTCATATTTTCAGCAGAAAATTCTCTTAAAAATATTCTCTCAACTGAAATTTACAAGGTGCCTTTAAACCTTGCAAATTCTTGACTATTTTTGTAAGTTTTTCTTTCCGTTCAATTTATTATTTGATTTCTATGAAACTAATCATAAGAAAATTATTTTGAACTGAGTATTTACTAATTTCTATTAATGAAATTTACCATAGGTAAATTTTTGAGAGAGAAATCGATTTTTCTATTGAAAACACAAACCTCTCTACGCGAAACCTCCAAAGGTGAATCCTAAAACTTAAAGTTTGAAATTTTCATGCATAACATAGGGAGAGGCTGTAGATTTGTGTTCTATTATTTCTAAATAAAATTTTGTTGTATTTAGATAAAAAATATCATATTAAGTTATGTTTTTATATATTAGTATAATGATCAGAAAAGTACGAAAAGCAAGAAAGTTTATAATTTTCCCCCTACAACCTAAAATTGGAATTTTCATGCATATGTTGTACCAAAGGCTGCCAATTTGTGTAAATTTGAATTCTAAACTGATTTTTATTATGTCTGAATGAAGAATAATGGTTTAAATGATGTGTTTGCATATTACAGTAATGACCGGAAGGTACCGGAAATAAGAAAGATGCATGGTTTTCAACCTAAAACCTAAAGTTGGAAAATTTTCATGCATGTATACATATATAGGTGCCAATACTTGAAAGGGTTACTTGTTATGAGTTAATGGGGAATGAGAATGATTGTATGAATTGGTCATAAGAGGTAACATGATACTTGAAAGGGTTACTTGTTATGTTGACATATATGGTAAGTGTAAAGTGTACTAAGTTGAATGATAAATTGAATTGGTATTAAGATCATGATGTATTGTATTTGACTTTAGAAAAGTCTTGATATGAGTTATTATGTGTTTTCATGTGGACCTATAAAGGCAAAGTATATACAAGTGATGAGTACACTTCTAAGTGCAACTCTAAGTGTATGTTAATGTTATATGTGCATGGGGTAGTTATGGGATAGGATAGCATGATGTTAAATAAATGCTAAGTATCAAATTAAATATTATGATAGAGCTTGAGGAGTAGTAAAAGTTCTAAAGAGGTTACAAGTACTAGGAGCAAAGTGACCACAAGGTGAGTAAACATTATAATCATGTTACAAGTGCAAATGATTATGTTGTGGGAACCTTTGAAATGTTGAAACCCAACTCTTTATAAGTGATAAGTGTGATTTCCACAAACCTTGCTAAATTGCAAACTATGAACCATGATTGATAAATCATGAACTATGTGTTATAAGCTATGGGTCTTTTTAACAGGATAAATGTTGTTGTTTAAGCTATATTGTTTACTCATTGAGATCATCTATCTGACCTTCTTTTTATTATGTGGTTCCAAGTGAGCAATTTGAGGAGGCAAGGTGATTGCTTAAGCAAACTACTTCACTTGGGGGGTTATCCTTATCAAAGTTTATTCTATGCTATAATGTGATGAGTCTCTAGATGCTCTAGGAGTCCTTATTTTAGGAGTTTTATTTTGATATATTATTCATTTGATAAATTATTTGGACTTATAAATGTTAATTCCTTATGGATTAAGTTTAAAGTATATTTTAACTATTCTTCCGCAACTTAAGATTTTCTTATAAATGATTTAATTAAGTTAATGCATGAGGTTTGATATGATCCTAGGCAACATTTGTATATGTATGAGTGGGTTCTATGAGTATGGGTGACCTTATATCTTGCCTTGTTCTAGGACCATCGTATCTCTAAAGATAGGATATGACAAGAATGATTGAAATGCCAAACTATTTTCCATTGAATTTCTATTTTAGACCTTGGATATGTCTTTCATTGATACCCATGGTTAAGCATAAATACTATCTGGTGTGAGGAAATATGTTAGACCTTTTGCACTTGGTATAAGCTTGTTCATAAAGCAAAAGTACCCAACCTCTATTAAAGGGAAATGCCTAACCGTAAGGACCGATCAGCCTCGCATAGTGTGATGCATGTAAGTGAGCAAGGCTTAGGTCGTCACTCATTAATATTCATACGTGAGAAACCTTTCACTTCCAATACATTATTATTTTTGCTAAAACGTGTTCTAAATTTGAAAATGACCAATTTTGATTAACATCATTCCAAGCCTTCATATTATGTTATATTATTATGTACTTAATGAGCTTATCTCGTTCCATAGTTTCTTAAAATTTTTGAGGTCAGGGTGATTTGTTAGTAAGGTAAATTCCAAGCTATGCTTCTCCACTTAGGACTTGCTTTGCTTAAATGCTATGTTTTGTCTTTTACTTATGTCATCTTAAGGATAAACGATCTAGAGCTCTAAGGCTAGTTGCCGCCTACCATCTGAGGCAAGCCACTACTTGCCATCAGAGGCAAGCCACCGTGCTGTCCAAGCCTAGTTGTCGCTCGCTATCCTAGGTAAGTTCCTCTCCCTTTCCTTTATTTTATCTACTGCATCCCTTATTGGGATTTGTGTTCCAAGGCTCTTTGGTTAATTCTTAATCTCTAAGGTAGTTAATTAGAATTTGACTTAAATAACTCCATTTGGTAATCAATTGGTTCAATCAATCAACTCAACCCCCTTTTAGTCAATGAATCAAAACATGATAAAATGGCTAAGCTAAACTAACCCCTTTGTAAGAAAGGAGAACTGTATGGGTTCTGATTCCCATTCAAAGGGATACGCAAGCATGCTTGGTTCAAGCATCGAATCCAATTAAAACTAACTAACTCTCTCCCCTTTCACCTTCTTCATTTTCTTTTATTTTTTTTTCTTTTTTCTTTATTATTAGGCTTAGTTTGGGGAATGTATGACTTCCCTAGAACTCATAAGGGCTAGAGGAGGTATCCCCTAAGTTTGGGATTTTTATTGTGATGTTAACTTTCTTTTGAATTTTACTTGTGTATTTACTTTATTATTGAATAGATGAGTTGAATAATCATACATATTATAAATTGTCTATGCATCTTAGATTGTTAATGAAATATATATTACGTCAGTCTTATATTAATTAGCCAAACTTATTTTGTTAAAATAAACTAAAAACCTAGCCCCTGAATCCTCTTTGGTTTTGAAGCGAGTGATCTTTTTCCTTTGGATAATAATTGGAGCCATATGTGTCTTTTCCTTATATTTTCTTAAATAAAGGTGACTCTAAGAAATAATTTTCAAATCTATCAAAGATAAGTCCAAGGGCTTCTCGGTGAGTTCTTTCCCAAATGAGCATTTTGATTCCTTTGGCAGATCGAACAAGTGCTTGGGCGAGGCCTCATATAATTTTAGGCTTAAGGATAGTGGGTTTGATTTTGAATAAGGGGTAGGATAAAGATAATGGTTTTGGTATAGAGAACTTAAGGTGTCTAATTTTTTTTTTTTTTTTTTTTGGGAAGGATAGGGGCGATGGGTTAGGCGTATGGTCAAGTGATAAGTGCATATTTGATTATATTTTACCCCTTATTCTTACTTTGTTTAATCATTAAATTGAGTTTAATTTATTTGTGAAGTCGTTTATTAAAGCATTTTGAGCGTTTTAGCTAATTTAGAGGCTATAAATAAATTTGTCTAGAAATTGCAAAGCTAAGGAAAGAATTCAGCGAAATTTTGGGCAAGGACTTAAAGACAAAGCAGGCAATAAGCCTAAGAGCATGGGCATGTTGCCCCATTTTGCTTTTGTACCAGGGCGTGTTGTAGCCTATGTTGAAGAGTTAAATTTCATAAAGAGATAGATGCCTATATGCTCAATAACATAAGCTTTTTTTCCAGACCATGTATATGAAAGTTATATCCTTTAAAAGACATTTTCAAAGAGAAATTAAAAGGGGAGTCTAATATTTTTAGAGAATTTTACTTGTGGAGAACTTTTTGATAAGAAACGAAGAATTTTACTTATGGAGAACTTTTCTATGGATTGTTTGATTTATCATTCTCTTCTTTCTTATTCATTATTCTTCCAGTTTACTATGAAGTAAATTCTTTTTATCTAGATGGGATGAACCCTAGTTCTAATTGTATGGATTAAATGAGTCAATTTTTAATCAAATCATCCCTGGGTTGAGTTATATTCATGATTTATATTGATAAATTCTAAATGATAATTGTTAGCTTGTTGATTTGATATATGATATCTTATTAAGGAGTAGAGATACCCTTGATTTCATTTGATCACTTATGAATATTAAGGATTGCTTAGAACACTAGAGATAGGTTTACAAAATCCTTTTGCTTTTAATTCTTTAATCTTAATGCTTTGCTTGACCCATTAGACAAGAAGAGATTCTACTTAATTTGTTTAAAGAAAATGGGATTAATTCACTTGAGAGAGGTTTAATTCTACTTTTAGGATTCCCAACTTGATTCATCATTTGTTTTGATTAAGTATGCATTCCATGAAATACATGAGGAGCTAGGGGGAGTTTCTATCTAGATAATCTATTCATTGATTCTTCTTTATTGGTTTGGTTAATTTTTTGCACTTAGTTAATTTAGTTTAATCTTTAATTTATTTTTAGTTAATTTAGTTTAATCTTTAATTTATTTTTAGTTAATTTAGTTTAATCTTTAATTTATTTTAATTCTAGCGTCCTTGAAATTTGATTCATTAGACAATTGTTAACATTTGAGCTAATACTTATATAGTTTCTCTATGAGATTGACCTCTTTTGTGCTATACTACCTAAATGATAGGTACACTTGCCTATAACCAGGGTACAATAGACTTAGAGTTTATTTAACCTAGTGGAAGTAAAAATACATACATCATCAGGTAGCAAGGTTTTTAGGGTTATTGGTTTATAGCTTAAATTCTAAAGGTTTAAGGAGGTTTTGGTTTACATTTAAGGTGTGAAGTTCAAGTGTTTGGTGTTTAGGGTAAGGATAAGGCCAGGTGTTTAAGGTGTATGGTTGAGGTGATGATATTTATGATAACGGCTAGGGTAAGGTGTTTAGGATTAAAGGTCAGGGTGATGGTTTTAGATTTATGGGGAAGAAGGTGTTTTGATGGAGGTGAGTGTGTCTAGGGTTTTGGGTTAAGGGCTAGAGTTAAGGGATAATGGTGTTTAAGTCAAAGGTTTAAGGTGATGGTCTAAGGGTTATTGGATAAGTGATGAGGTATAGATCAGAGTATTTATAGGGGAGGTGTTTGAATGGAGGTAAGAATGTTTGATCCTTTTTCAGTTCAAGGTTTGACCTAAACTTGAGATGAATGCATGTTTTATTATACAATATAGATGCATGGGAAAAACATTTCATGAGAATGCAAAGACGCAAGGTTTTAAATATGGTACATACAACTTAAGGTCAAGATCTAGGTTCATTACATAAAAGGGTAAGGGTGGCTCAGTTTTGGTACCCATCACACTAGAGCAATGATATACCTAACCATATGTGAGCCAAGGAGCCTCGCGTAGGTCCAATAGTACATGCATACTCATTACACCTTTGAAAGGATCAAAAGATTTGCCATGGTGTGGATGATTTCACTATCGGCGAATAGACCCAATGAGGGTTGCCCAATTAATGCTACTCACTATCTATTGTTTTCCTAAACCTAGGTTGAATGGCAAAGAACCTATACAAGTGATGCATATAAAGTCACAATCATATTAAAAGGCTAAACTCTCTTTAAACCAATTAGTAGTCCACCTATTTTTCCTTTTATTAAAAGAAAGTTAATCCCCAGTAGAGTTGCTAGCTATGAGGCCTTGCCCTAGCACAAGTCTGATCCACTAAAGGAAATCCAAATGCTCATTTAGAAAATAACTCATAGGGAAGCCTTTGGGCTTATCTTTGATGGATTTGAAAATTGTTTCTTAGAGTCGCCACCTTAATTTATTTTTATTTGGGAAAATATAAGGAAAAAACCCATTTGACTTTAATTATTACCCAAAGGGAAAAGATCACCAACTTCAAAACCAAAAAGGATCCAGGGACTAGGTTTTTGGTTTACTTTAACTAAATAAGTTTGGCCAATTGATATAAGAGTGACTTAAAATATATTTCATGAACAATTTAATATGCATGATCATTCAACAATAAAGTAAATACATAAGTAAAGTTCAAAAGAAAGTTAACATTATAATAAAAATTCCAAAGTTAAGGGATACCTCTTTTAGCCCTTATGGGTTCTAGGAAAGTCACACATTCCCTAAACTAAGCCTAGTAACAAACCTAAAAAAAATAAAATAAAAGCAAGTGAAGAAGTGATAGGGTGAAGAGTTGGTTAATTTTAATTTGATTCAAGGCTTGAACCAAGCATGCCTATGTATCATTTTAAATAGGAATCATAACCTATGTAGTTCTCCTTTTTTTGAAGGGGTTAGTTTAGCCTAGCGATTTTATCATGTTTTGATTAATTGATTAAAATAGGATTAAATAGATTACTTTAACTAATTGATTACCAAGTGGAGTTAATTAAGTCAGATTCTAATTAACTACCTTAGCGAATCAAGAATTAGGCAAGAAGCCTTATAACACAAATCCCAAGGTCAAAAATAATAGATTAAATAGAGAAAAGGAAAAGAAACTTACCTCGGACAGTGGGCAATGACTAGCCTTAAACGGTATGACAGCTTGCCTCAGATGGCGAGCGACAGCTTGCCTTTGATGGCAGGCGATGGCTATCATCTGATGGCATAGTGGCTTGCCTCAGATGGTGTGTGGCGGCTGACCTCGAATGGTAAGCACGAGCCTTAGGCAAAGACTTGCCTCAAATAAATGGGTCAAAAGCCTTTAACTTGTCAAGTAGGAATCAAGGAGAAAACTCCCAACTTACTTTGCAAAACAAGGAGTAAATGAAAAGCAAAAGAAAAGAAAAGCTTTAGAATTAGTGTGATTTGCTTAATGCAATAGCTTTCAAGCTCCCAAAGTTGATGATTTGAAGTGTGGGGAGGTCTTCTAAATATAGGGAGAAGATTGGATGAGGAAAATAGTGAAGTTTAGATGTGCGATCACACAAAATAGTGAAGTGATAAGTACATGAATGCCTACATTTTATCCCCTCAATTGTCATGATTTATACTTAAAATTGAGTTTGATTTGTTTGTTTTAGTGTTGTTTTAAGTCCTTTTCAGAAACTGTGTGCTTTAACATTCCGTGAGATGATAATGCAAAAGAATGATATAGTTTGGTTAAAAGATGAAGCATCTTGAAGTGGTAGAAGCAAAGTGTAGCTCGGACCACACCAAATCCCATGGGCGTAGGCATGCCCATGGGATAAGGAAAAAGGCTACTACCTATTTGCATGAAATAGCCCCGTTCCCACGCCTATAGCCATAGGCATGGGTGTGCCCGTGGAACATCATTCTGTCCATATGCCCAGAACCATAGGAGTAGGTTTGGCCGTGGGATAAGAAGAAAAACCTGTTGCCTAATTTTACCAAACAAAGAATCTTTTTAACCCCATTCCCATAGGCATGGCAATGACTCTGTCAGGGTATATAAGAAATTTTTGCATAGTAATTTGGAGATTTGAACATCTATATTTTTGGAAGCAGTTTTTCTAAGGAAAATTCAGAATTTGGCAGGGAAATTTGAAAGTGAAGATCGACGTCCTTCATGTCTCAAGTCAAGGATTGAAGATTCAAATTTGGATTATCATTCATCCATTATGGACTGCTTAATTTTTTTATCTTTTATCTTTCATTCTTTTCACTTTTTCATTATGAATTAAATTTCACATACTTAGGTATTTAATGAATCCTAGATTTCTTTGTATGGATTGAATGGTTTTTTAATCAATCAAATCATTCATTTGGATTGATTTATCTTTATGATCTTTTATTGATATTTCTAATTTTCAATTGCATGCTTGATAATCAGAATTAGTTTTCTGGCTATTTGACTTGAGAAAGCTTAGCTAGGATTGATCACTCATTAAGGTTAAGAATTGATTGGGCTGCTAGAGATAGACCTACAAGATTCTTTGGTTTATGCTTCCTTAGTTTTAATGTTGTTGCTATTTAATTATAAATTAAGAAGAGATTCATTTTATAATACTTAGTAATTAAGGATTGAATTGCTCGAGAGAGGTTTCAATCTAACCTAAAGGACTGCCAATTCAATCCATTGTTCGTTTTAGTTGATTGTCCATTCATGAAGTACATATAGGGTTTAGGAAGATTCAAATACTTAGCTAGTTTTTTTTTACCATCAATTCTTCTTTTGCAGTTCATTTATATTATCTTAATTAAAGTTTTTAATATGGTTTAGTTATTTTAATTTAAACATTACTCAAACTTTTGATTAACTAGACAATAGTTAATGTTTGAGCTAGTACTTGAACTTTGTCCCCAGTGGAACGATAACTCTACTCATCATTATATTACTTGTGCAATTTGTACACTTGCATAATACACATCAAGTTTTTGGCCCCATTGCTAGGGATAACGGCTTTCAGTATTAGCAATAAAATTGAGATTGTTGATTTAGTTTTTGTTTTTATATCTTTAAGCATTTGTTTTGGTTTGTCTATTGTCATTTTAAGTACTCTTATATTTGCATGACAAGAGCAAGTTCTTTTAGAGTACTTGCTTTCGACCTAGAGTTAGAAAAAAACACTAAGAAATAAAATAAAAAGAAATAGGAAGTAGCTTGGGTAGAGGAGGTAGAGAATTCTAAAGAATCTACTGAAGTAAGTGAAAAGGAGGAAATAGAGATAATGGAAGACAATGAATCAAGAACAATACTAGACTTTGGCTAGCCCACTCTTCATGGGACTGAGTCAAGCATTAAGAGACCAGCAGTGACAAACAACAACTTTGAAATCAAGTCAAATTTCATACAAATGATATGACAACACTACCAGTTTGATGGATTCCCTGATGAGGATCCTAACAATCACTTGGAGAATTTCTTGGAGATTTGTGACACCTTTAAGACTAATGGAGCATTAGATGATGCCATCTGGTTACGATTGTTCCCTTTCTCCCTTGTGGAGCATTCCAAGAAATGGCTTAATTCTTTTCCACTTGGTCACTTCACTACTTGGGACTAGTTAGCTAAGAAGTTCTTGGAGAAGTACTTCCTACCCTCAAAGATGGCAAAGTTCAGAAATGACATCTCATCATTCCTACAATAAGATGGCAAGACACTATATGATGGTTGGGAAAGATATAAGGATTTACTAAGGAAGTGTCCACATAATGGGCTTCCACTATGGCTGCAAAATCAAACATTTTACAATGGTTTGAATTACACAAGTAAGCAAGCCATAGATTTTGTAGCTGGTGGTTCTTTTAATAGCAAAACTCTTGAACAAGCAAGGGATTTGATTAAAGACATGGCTTTAAAAAACTATCAGTGGCAAGTTCCAAGGGAACAGGGAAGATTAAGAATAGGTGGTTCACATCAATTAGTCCCTATTGTAGCTTTGACAACACAATTGGAGGCAATGAATAAAAAAATTGATTCTTTAGCTTCCTCTTCAAGGAAAATAGTCCAGGTGATGTCATGTGATTGGTGTAGGGGTGACCACCAAATTCATGATTGCCAAAGTGGCAACAATTTTGCCAAGACAGAGCAAGTTCAATATGTGGGAAATGCACCTTAAAGACAGCAAAATAACCCCTACAGTAACAGATATAATCTGGGGTGGAGAAATCACCTAAATTTCTCATGGAGCAATCAAAATACCACAAGACCTCTACCAGGATTTCAGCAACAAAATGTGGGATTCCAAGCTCCTCAGCCTCAACCAGCTTCTCTTAAAAAAAGCAACTTGGAGGACATGATGGAAAATTTTATGGCTGCCTTTGAAATAAGATTTCAAGCAACATAAACTGCCTTTAGGAATTAACAATCTTCCATCCATAATCTTAAGAATCAAGTGGGGCAAATAGCCAAACTCCTTAGTGAGAGACCTTCAGGCAGCTTGCCTAGTAACACTAAGGCAAATCCAAAAGAGCAACTGAAAGGCATCACTGTGAGGAGTGGAAGGCAAGTTGAAGGGACTGTTGAGAAGAAACTAGAAGAAGTGGTTGAGAGAGAGGAGTAGGATGCCAATGCTAAGGAAGTTGTATTGAGAGAAAAGGCAGCAATGGAGAAAGCGAAAGAAAAAGTAGCATAAGAGCCTACCTCGATGGTAAAGGAGTATTGACCTCTAGTGCCATACCCTGCATGTTAGCACAAGCACAAAATCAATTTGGTAAGTTTGTTGAACTTTTTAAGCAACTTCATATTAATATTCCATTTGCCAAAGTTTTATCACGAATGCCCAAATATGCCAAGTTTTTGAAAGATCTCCTTTGAGCATTCCAAGAAGGGCCCTAGAGGGGCTTTATTCGGTGGCATGTATATCATGAGGTTGGCCCAGGGCTTGGGAGTTTTCGAAGGTATTCCCTCTATGACACTTGATGGTTTGCCAAAGTGCCTAGGAATGCCCATATTGATTTGGCTGGATCCTTGGAAAACCTTCATGCCAGTATCTGATGCACCTACTGCCCCTTTGCCATCGGAGGCTGACCAGTTCTATACCTCTTTCTTCTTGACCACCTTTCCAGGACTGGGGCCATTTTAGTGGGGCTATCGAGGATGATGACAGAAAGATGACCAATTTGAAGCGATAGCAGTGTCATATAGAGAGCAAAATGGGTCGTCTCGATCTCTAATAGCAATATCTTCACACTAGGCAGACCCAGATGCTAAAAATGATGCAACAACAATAGGCTTGACTTGATCATAAAGCTGAGCATCATTGATGGTTAGAGCACTCTATGATAGAGTTTTGGCAAAGCTTTGGTTTCCAACCCATCATGCAGCCACCATCTTCACCACCACCTCCATTCAACCTCTCCGATGATGATGATGATGGGATTGCCAATGATGTTATGGAGGACTAGTTTCCTCTTTCTTTTTCTTATCCTTATTTATTTTCTTTCTATTTTTATTTTATGGATTACTGTACTCCATTATTTAGGATTTCTTTTATTTTTGTTTTTTTACTTTATTTTACTTTATTTTGGATGACTGTTATTATTATCTTCGACCTTTTCTCTTTTTTTTTTTTAGCGCACTTTCAGATCTGTAGCACTGTTTACAATGGCATAGATTTTGACACAGCATTCCTACAATTTGTATTTGATGGCAATGACAGGGTAGTATTCTTTATCTCCTTTATTTCTTTTCCTTTGCATTTATTTCCCACGCATTGGGGACAATGTGTTACATAAGTGTGGGGAAGGGGTTTTATTGATTGCCTTGTGATTGATTGATTGTAATGGTCAAGCTAATAGAAATTAGATGATAGTATGGCATGAAACTTTCCCCTGCTTAGTTGATAAAGTAATTATGGTTGAATGGCAATACCTTGGTCGATACATAATAAATGACTAAATTTTCTATTGTGAATTGGATTTGGTAGCTGCATTAGGATTTTGAATTTTAAGAATTTTGCAAATCCTAAAGTTTGAAACTTTAGTTACATTTTTGAGCACTAAAATATTCCATTGCTACTTTAGTTTCGAGTAGTCAAACTTTATAATATCCCAGGTTGTATGATTATTTCTCCTTGAAAATAAACAGAAAATCAAAAACAAATTGCGAAGGAGCTTTGAAAATTAAAACTTATTCCGCTATTCTTTTACTCCTTTAAAACAATAAAGGGTTAAGGTCATGAATAGTGCCAGTAGCCATTTGAAAGCGTGATTCTAGCTGAGTAACTAGAGGCCAGCACCACAAGTGTTTGAATTCGCATAAAAAGGCTAGAATGGCAATTCAAACAAGTCGGGCTCCTTGATTAAAAAAAATATATTATTACTATTATTCCAAGAGGGAAAAGTGAAACTTCAAGTGGATAGTTATGCACCTAGGAGAAAATCATTAGAGACTACTTTACATGAATTCTTGTTATTTTGGAATTTGTTGCTCACATTTGTAACTCTAGATTGCAAGCTTTAGGTTGTAGAGTTTGTCATTTGGCTACCATATTTTAACGATATGTTGAGTCTAAGTAATTGCCATATAAACCATTTGATTTTTATTATCTGAGGTAGGGGGATTTTATTCTATTCTTTTTATCTTGTTTCAATTTGATTAAGGATAAGCAAGCGCTCAAGTGTGGGGGAATTTGATAAGTACATGAATGCTTACATTTTATCCCCTCAATTGTCATGATTTATACTTAAAATTGAGTTTGATTTCTTTGTTTTAGTGTTGTTTTCAATTATTTTCAGAAACCTTGTGCTTTAACATTCTATGAGATGATAATGCAAAAGAATGATAAAATTTTAGTTAAAAGATGGAGCATCTTAAAGAGGTAGAAGCAAAGTGTAGCTTGGACCATGCTCAAACCCATGGGTGTGGGCATGCCCATGGGATAAGGAAAAAGGCTACTACCTATTTGCACAAAATTGCTTGGTTCCCATGCCCATAACCATAGGCATGGGTGTACCTATGGGACATCATTCCATCTACATGCCCAGAGCCACGGGCGTGGGTTTGACCGTTGGATAAGAGGAAAAGCCTTCTACTTGATTTCACCAAACCAAGAATCTTTTTAACCCCATTCCCACATCTAAGGTCATGGGCGAGGGTGTGGGCGTGGCAGTGACTTTGTCAGGGTATATAAGAAATTTTTGCATAGTAATTTGGGGATCTAGAAATCTATATTTTTATAAGTAATTTTTCTAAGGAAAATTCAAGATTTGGCAGGGAAATTTGAAGGTGAAGATCGAAGTCCTTCACATCTCAAGTCAAGGATTGAAGATTCAAATTTGGATTATCATTCATCCACTATGGACTGCTTAATTTTTCTATCTTTTATCTTTCATTCTTATTACTTTTTCGCTATGAACTAAATTTCTCATACTTAGGTATTTAATGAATCCTAGATTTCTTTGTATGGATTGAATGGGTTTTTAATTAATCAAATCATTCATTTGGATTGATTTATCTTTATGATTATTAATTGATATTTCTAATTGTCAATTGCATTCTTGATAATTGGAATTAGTTTTCTGGCTATTTGACTTGAGAAAGCTTAGCTAGGATTGATCACTCATAAAGGTTAAGAATTGATTGGAGTGCTAGAGATAGACCTACAAAATTCTTTAGTTTATGGTTCCTTAGTTTTAATGCTGTTGCTATTTAATTATAAATTGAGAAGAGATTCCTTTTATAATATGTAGTAATTAGGGATTGAATCGCTTGAGAGAGGTTTCAATCTAACTTAATGGACTACCAATTCAATCCATTATTTGGTTTAGTTGAGTGTCCATTCATAAAGTACATATAGGGTGTAGGACGATTCAAATACCCAGGTAGTTTTTTTTTACCATTAATTCTTCTTTTGTAGTTCATCCATATTATCTTAATTAAAGTTTTTAATCTAGTTGAGTTATTTTAATTTAAACATTACTCAAACTTTTGATTAACTAGACTACAGTCAATGTTTGAGTTAGTACTTGAACTTTGTCCCTAGTAGAATGATAACTCTACTCATCATTATATCACTTATGTGATCTATATACTTGCAGAATATGCATCATGAAGTTCATAGGAGTTGCCACAAAGGTCTCTGCGGCAGCACCTATTGTTTCATAAGGTGTCTACAACTAAAGTGAGTTCAATAATGGTATTCATTTCATAAGCTCTTATTGTTTTATCATTATATTAAACCAAACATTACATTGTATCAATTGACCATAATGTCCTTAATTAATTTTTCTATTCCACCTTATTTTATTCTTTAATGCCCTTTAAATGTCGATAGTATTATATTGTGAATCTTTGAACTTATTTTATAAAGGCAACATTCTCCTTCCAATGTGGGGTCACTTTGGTCATGTGCATATGTAAGCTCATGGGTAGGGCAAGCATACCTAGCCCTAGTTAGGAAGGGTGGTCTCAACTGTGGTGTCTGATCAATCTCATGCATTATAGTGTATTTGGAGTTAGCAAGGTTTAAGCCACTACACTTGATCAGTTGGAGACACACTATCTCCTCACTATATGACTTCTGCTAAAGAATTAACTCTTTTATTAAATATTTAATTACCTCTTATAAATGAAATTGAAAATTTATTATTGTATGTCTAAGCTTAAACCAAAGTTGTGATTTCATTTGATTGAGAGTTTCAATCCTATACATCATTCATTATTTCATTTATTTAAGATGCTATTATTGACTCACTAAGACTTATTCTCATCCCCCTTTTTTTCTTCATCATACCTTCCCGGAGATTAAGCTAGCTAAGGTAACCTCAATAGTTATGTGCCTTCTCATGAGGGTCAGAGTCGTCATCTAGATTAGAGCTCCATAGAACATCAAATCTTAGTCAATTATTTAAAATTTGTTTCATTACACATCAATTAGGTAGTTAGGACTATTTAAACTATTTTGGATTAATGGTAGTTGTTTATGTTATTTTGCGAATAATTAATAATATATAGATGTTATATGGTTAAATTTGGAAATTGAATATAGGTTAATAATTTAATCATAAAGTAACCCTTTTCCATATTAAAAGCCTTAGGTTTGGGTTAAATTACTGGGTTATACAGGCTTAAGTAGCCGTACATGATTCAAAAGTCCTAGGACCATCACATTTATCTAGGCTAGGGTGTGACAAAGGTGTTATTAGAGCCTAGGTTTTTAATATGGTTAAAGGAGTCATTTAAAATGAACATCATGCATCAATCATTTATGGAGCATAGGAAATTTGTGACTGTCATTACAAGTCTTCACTTAGGTAAACCTTCTAAAAGTCTTTAAGGCATGAAACCTCTTAGATAGGATAAAGTATTATTGTTCCATTTTTATGTTGTTACATGCTTGTTATTTGTGTATCATAGATGCCATCGCTACCTAAAAAGAGAGCTACCCCCAATACTCACTCTAGTATTAGAGAAAGAGAGAGAAGTCGTAGCATCTTAAGGATACTCTAAACTCCACCTGGGTTCAAGACTTCAAAGAAAGGATGCATGGCATAGATAAGCTAAGCGACTCACTAGACAACCTTAGGAGGTAGAGTGAAGAGATAATGGAGATGGTGAAGGAGAGTGGTGAAGAGATCTTTCATATGCAGAATCGATAGCTAAGGTAGTAAATGCTCTAGCTAAGGTAACAAACTAGCCTCTTGTTAGAGGGTATGCCCTAAAGTAATGTATAAGTTATGTAAATGTAAAACATTATTCCTAGATGGCAATGAAATATATGTTTACAAATGAAATTGTTCCATTATATTAAATATATATTTGAAGTCCATAAGTATTTTTAAAAGAGGATCTATTCTCAAGTGTTGAGAATATGGATGGCAGATCACTCTTAAACAAATACTTTAAAATGTTCATGGTTATAGGATTAATGATTGGGCATCATTAATTCTAGAAGACCATTAACTTTGTTTATAATCTATAATCAGTATGTGATACTTATGATTATAGAGACAATGAGCATCATAATATTTGAGAAATATTGTCAATATAAATATGTGAATATTCATATGATGAATGATTGAACTGTGATGTTAGATGATGATAACATGGAGTTTTATTGCTAGTTAATAAGTCATCATCTAGGTCATAATTGTACATATAGTCTTTTGACTTGAGGAACACTATATCTCATTCATTCAGTAGTTGGAATTTATTACTACTTATATACTAATGCTATTCAAGTATTGGTATATGGTATGTGATAGTTCTAACTAGTTATGTATAGAGATAAGTGATCATCAAGAGAGAATTCATTAACTTGAATAAACAAGAAAGAAATCCTATGCTATCTGATTATTCTTAATAACAAATTCCTTGGCCAAGGTAATAGAGATTCACTAGGAACGGTTTCTAGTAGGAATCGATTTTATCAAGAACTAGAATCAAGATATAGACATATGATCGAAGCATATTAGTGTTTGACAAATCTATGACCCTAGCTAAGATTGGGATTTCGTAATGAATGAATTTTAGTGTATGTTAATTATGATCAATGGTCCATGAAATGCATAAGTGATTAAACAGTCATATTCAATCTAATTTGGTAGTCATGATATGCAATGCTAGGCATCACTCATGACTTATAGGATTAAGGTTGAAATAAGGATTTCACATTAGTAGAGAAAAGTGTTTTCTCAATCCCATTGCTAATTTGACATGAACCTAGAAAGTCGTACACCCAAAAGTATTCACCTTTCAAGAATAAAAGGTTTACCATAATAATTAATTAAAGTGTTTAATTAATTGATTAATGGTAAAAGGATTGAACTTGTAATTAAATTTATAAAGACCCTAACATGTATTGAAGTTTAAATCCAAAATGATTTCTTATTAATTAAATCTCAATTTATATATGATATAAATGAGAAGGATTAAATTAATTAAAACAAAGGGTGAGTTAAAAGAACTAATTTTGAGCTTTGGACAAAATCCTAAATAGCCCAAGCCCATTTGAGAAATGGAGAGGTAATTTAAGGGTTAGAGAATTTCTATAACCCTAAAGCCCATATGATGAGTTTAGGGGTTACTTGTTGGCTATGTAAGGTTTAATTGAAATTATCATCGAACCATAAAGGGTAATATGGTCTTTTCAATTTAACCCTAAAGCATAAAGCAAATTAAATATCTCATTTGTCCCCTATTATTCAACATAGTTGTTGGCTATATAATGAAAATGATGTTGTTTAATTTGCTAGTTTTTATGCACATCTTTTCTAAATAGAAACCTTAGTAACTAAGTATTGAGAGAAAAAGAAAGAGAAGAAGAGTTCTTCATATTTCTTGCTCTTTGTTCTTTGTGAAATAACATAGATTTCTTGTGTTAAAAAGATATATCCATAGCAATTAGAAGAAATCAAATCACTAAGGATTTGTGTTAGAAGATCTTGTATTCAATTGGGCTACCAAATAGAATCAAGAAGATTTAAACAAATCAAAGTGTGCCTTAGAGGTGAAGCTTGGTGTGGACAATCTAGAGGCTCAACATTTGGGGAGCTTTTAGAGAGGAAAGAAGATTTAAAGTTCATAGGCTTCAACAGATAATATGATTACCTCTTGATCTTCTTTCTTTCTTATGTGTTTTACACACTAATTACTAGATTGCTTGAATGTTTGTTGGACTCATTTGGGTGAAAGTGAAATTTTAAATTGTTTGAAATTTCACCCACCTTGTCGCTTCTGCTTAATTTGCCCCCAATATTCCTTCACCTCCGATGGTCTTTCTTTGAGTATTTAGAATGCTATAGGCATGATTATCCTACTAGTGTTTACTTTAAGAGGATAGTAATTAAAAGATTAATTAATTAATTGTATTGGCTGGATAGATTTATTAATCAAAATTATTTAATAGGATGAATTGAATTTTAAAAAAGAATATTAAATAATTAATTAATTGAGGGATGTAATTGAAAAAGATTAGTTAATTAAAAAGATTAATTAAATTTATTGGGGATGGATTAATTAATTAATTATATATGAGATTGATTGGAGGGTGAGGGAGAGAGATAGAGAATTAGTAGATAACCAATGAATACTAATTTAATGGGTGAAGAGAAATAAAGAAATGAAGGCCTATTTATAGCCAAAGTGAGGTAAGGTAGTTCGGAAAGAGGAAAAGTGAAAAGACCAAAAGGTTAGGGCTAAAAAGAGTCCTTAAAAGAGTTGAAAAAGGTAAAATCAGGATTTTGGGGCAGAAAAGAGGAACAATACTGGAAGTACTGCTAGTGTCTGCTGTCCCAATGGCAGTCTTTTTTTTTTTTTTCTAAGAGATTGATGTTGGTCTGTGTTGGAAAATAGGTGTGTAGATAGCAGGTGTTAACCTACAGCTATATTACGAGGGTGCAAAATTAAGGGTTCACACCTTCCACCTTATAAGGAATATTGCAAAAAATTCTCTTTAACCTTGTTTATTGTCTCTAAATTCCGATAGATGACATTCACTCCAATGTTGTTGTAATTCTGTTTGACAAATGCATTTCATATTTTATCCCAAGTTTTCTTATGATTTTGGTCGAGATCTAGTAACCATTTAATAACGTCTCTAGTCAAGGACTGCTGGAATAACCAAGCAAAGAGCTCATCATCTACAGTAAAAGGTCTCATGATTCCCACATACATCTTAAAGTGGGTTTTTGGGCAAGTAATGCCATTAAATTTATCCATGATAGACATCTTGAACTTTGGTGGAACCTATGCATTTGTAAAGAGAGCCAAGGAGTCAATGTCTATCATGTCTTCATGCTTCTTTATTGTTTGTTCCATAGCCTTAAACTTTTTCATTAATTTCCTAACTTTAGGAAACCTAGAGAAATCTCCACTTTGAAGAGGATTCATAGTAGGAGAGGTCGCAGTGGCATTCAAGTCCAAAGTAGGAGAGGTAGGATCAATAATAGGAGAAGTGAAAGTATATGCAAGACTAGTGCTAGCTTAAGTAGAAGTAGGATCAATATGAGCAAGAGGAGGAGTGATGATGGCATTGGTCATTCTTAACCTTATTAATAAAGGATTGGTGTTGGGAGTTAAGGGCACTAGTGGCGGTGGCAGACTAGGCATTAATGTCATTGGTGAAAGAGTTAGCTTAAGTCTTAAGAGCAGTGATGAGAGTAGTTTGGAAGATCTCCTCTTGCTTCTTGAGGAGGTTAGTCAAAAAAGTGCTTATGGCTTATTGGTTGAAGGGGTTGGAAGTGTAGGCAATCAATACCTTTAAAGGAAAAAGAAGAAAAGGAATGGTAAACATTTACATTTGGAAAGGAAAAAAAAAAGTATATATGCAATGGTATGTCGAGAAAAGGATTCCCTTTTATTTGGTTAGTAACTAGGTTATAAAATTTAGTGAGTGTGTGATTACATGTTTTAAGGTAATGAACCACCTATTTTGGTGTTTGAGGTGCTTGGCCTATTAATGCCAAGTTTCTCACATTTTATATGCATGACAATGTCATGATGTATGCTGAGAAAAGGTTTCAAAGGCATATGCGGTAATGTCTTAATTATTATGGTACATGAAACCCAGGGTCCATGCTATAGCAACTGCATGCACAAGGGTACAAGGTAGTATGGTTTAGGGTCCCCATCCTATTAGAGAATCGATATATCTAACCACATGTGGATCAAGGAGTTTGATGTGAAAGAAACGGTACTAATTGCTTATTACACCATCAAAATGATCGGGGATTTATTGTGGGCTAAAATGCTTTCATTATCTCCCAACATACTCAAAGAGAGTTGTCCAGCCAATACTACTCACCATTCAAAAGTTTTCCTAAAAATTAAGGCAAAAAGTCCTCATTATGCAAAGTGATGCATAAAAACCAAATTAAACTTTAAGTGAACCAAAAAGAGATTATTTTGGAAAAAGTTCTAACTAAACATTAATCCTATTATTTTTATTTTTTCTTTATATAAAAAAGATAGCAACTAGTCTCCAGTGGATTCGCCAGCTATGAGGCCTCGCCCAAGTATCAGTTCGATCCGTTAAGAAGGGATCAAAATGCTCATATCAATTTAGACTAATAGTTAGAGTCCTTGAGGTAGGATGTGTTGATTTTAAAATATTTTAGGAGTTGCCACCTTAGTTTTATTTAATTATAAAAAATAATAAGGAAAAACTCAAATTTGACTTTAATTCATTAATCATTAATTAATTTACCCAAGGATAAAATAACTAGTCTTTGAAACTAAAGTGGATTTGATGACTAGGTTTTTATTTTTAAATAATCTAAATTTTGCTCTTAAGTTTATTTTGATTTAAGAAAAATTAATATCATGAATGACAATTATAAGATGACAATTAAAATGCATGAGCATGGCATAATTATGAGTGGATGAGGAAAATTAAGAAAAGCAAGTAAACATCCATAATTTAAGGAGAGTATTCTCTCAAATCCTTATGGATACTAGAAGAACCATATAATCGCTTCTTAACACCAAAATAATTAAATGGCTTATTACATAAATTAATAAATGGGATGCCTTCTCTAATCCTTTTGGGTTCTAGAAAGGACATAAATTCCCTTACAAAACAAAGACATGAATATAGGTAGTTACTTTGAAAGAAAAGGGCAAAAGGAATTAATTTGGGTTTGGAATTAAATTCTAAATGTGCCTACATACCCCATTGAATAGGGATCAAAACCCACTTGGTTCATTCCATAGTTATTTAAGGGGTCTAATGATTAATTAGATTGATAATTTAAGGGGTTATATGAATAATAGAAAGTATTATACCTTCGCTCTTGGCGGGTGAGATGGATGGAGGGTTTTGCAGGATAGAAGCTTCATCTTATCGATGACGAATGACAAAAATTCTACTCAAAGAGAGTGCATGAGAATAAAAGGTCAGACTAATTGATTAATTAATTAAAAGGAAGGATTAATTAATTAGATTGGGTTATGTAGATTGATTAATTAATTAAAATATTAATTAATTGGATGGATTGATTGAAAAAGTGATTAATTAATTAATTGGATTGGATGATTAATTAAAAAAATTAATTAATTAAAAATATTAATTAATTAATTAGATTGGATGATCAATTGAAAAAATGATTAATGAATGTAACAACCCACACCAACCCTATGAATTTTCGTGACAATTTGCTTGATATAAAACTACTAAGACTAAGTATATACTTTTATGGAAATTTATGTGCTATGTGATTGATGAGTATGTGACATATTGAATTAATTTTAATATGCATAATATGGGTTATTATTGTGAAATAAATAATTTATATAAAGTGCATTAGTATAAAATAAATTATTTTACATAAATTGAATTTTCACGCATAAAGGTTATTTTTAAGCTAAAATAACTTTATGAGTATTTTAAAATAATTTTTAAATAAATGTTTTAGGGGAAAATTTAAAAAAAAAGAAAAATATTTTTAATTTAATTACCTATTATTAGCCCAAAAATTTAATAAAAAATCCAAATACCCAAAAGCCCACTAAACCAAAGCACTCCTAACCTAGCTCATTAAAGGTAATCTTGGAAATTGCCCAAAACCCTAGATATATTATATGAATTTCAGCCAATCCTTCATTCCAGTGGCCACCATTATGTTATTTTATTATTTTGATAGAAAAATTCTCTCCAAATTATTCTCTCTACCGAAAATCACAAAATAACTTCAAACTTTAGGAGTCTGTCACAACCCAATTTCTAGGTTGTGATGGTCTTAAAGCATAGGCAGACAAAAAGTCACCTAAACTCGTAGAACCCCATTGAACTTATTATCAATTAGTTCATTCCATTTTATAGCTTATCCCAAGATCAAAACCCTATTCACTCTTTACCATTTCCTTTGTTACTTTAACCAGTCATTTATAGTCAATGCACTTTAATACCATTTCATAACCGTTAATTAGCATATCATTCGTAAATATTAATAAACACTAACCATACATTCTTATCATAAATATGTATATATAACAACTATTATCATTAGTTTACAATACTTCTAAACACAATACATATTAATACTAAGCTTTCAAAAACCATGGAGCTCTAGATCTATTATACTCTGGCTGACATAAGCAAAGCACAAAACATAGCATTTTAGCATATTAAGTCTTAAGTAGAGAAGCATAGCTCAGACTTTACCTTGCTAATTAATCATCTTGATCTAAAAAATTTTAAACAATTATGAAATGAGACAAGCTCGATGAGTATATAATACTGTAATATAATATGAAGGCAAAATAAGATGTTATCACTCGGATAGGTTCAAGATAGTGATAGGGTGATGTTAATCAAAATTGGCCATTTAGAATTTTAGATTATGTTATAGTAGAAATAGTAATGTCTTGGAAGCAGAAAGCTTCCCGCACATGAATATTAAAGAGTGGCAGCCTAAGCCTTGCTCATTCATATGCATCACACTATACAAGACTGATCGGGCCTTATGGTTAGGCATTCCCCCTTAACAAAGGTTCGGTATTCTCACCCTACTCATGGGCTTATACCAAGTGTATAAAGTCAGAAGTATTTCCTCACATTAGAGAGGATTTTTGCTTAATCATAGGTATCATTGAAAGACACATATAAGATCTATAATAAGAATTCAATGGAAAATAGTTTGGCATATTAATCATTCTTATCATTGAGCACAACATAGGACAAATGTAAGAGGCTCATCATGGTCAAATATCATATAATGAAGATATAGATTTCCAAAGGCTCAACAATCAATGGGCAACCACATATCAAATGTCATTTCAAGTACATTTCAAGGGATGGTAATTCAAGCAATGGTTACAAGTAATAAGGCATAATTACATCATATTATTAAGTACTCACCTTAAACTCCTTTACTCTTATTTAATTGTTCATTCTTTATCAATTTTCTTGCCTGTACCTTGAAGTTTTACAACTATAATATTTCAATTACATATTAATTAGTAACTAATGGTGCTACCAACTATATCGTATACTTGTTTTATTACTTCAAATTACAATAGACATGTATCAATAGTTTCATATACATACTTATTCTTATTTCTAATCATTTCCAAGCTAAATTCCTCATTCAATTTCATAATTTCAAGTTTAAATCTCAAAATTTTCAAATTAATCCATAAAGCCTATAATTTAAGGAAAACTATTAATTTCTCTTTCAAAACTCAAATTAACCATAAATTTATCAAATTAACACCTAGGCAATCCATTCCCATCAATTATTTTGAATCAATTCACTCTTAATCATAAGTAGCCTAATTTGTCCCACTTAGGTCAAATTTGGCAAAAACTTGTAATTCCTCATCAAATCTTAAAATTAGTTGTAGAAAGGTGAAATTAACGTATCATAAAACGTATATGATCATTCAATTATCAATATCTAGCATTTGAAAACCAAGTTCCCTTTTTTTTTTATACGTTTATGCCTCTAGGATTTTTAAGTCTTGAATCAAGTTTTCAAAATTCTTTTTAGCACTTCTAAATCATTTTTCTTCATCTAAAATAACCATAGATGTATTCAATTAGAATTTAGAACACTTTCTTGATCATTTCCTAATGTTGGCTAAATTTCGTTTTAGTGATACTTAGGTATTTTTTATGCTTCCTTTATCTATCTTCACATAAATCCTTTAATTTTCTAGTTAAATCCACTTATTTCAACTAGGAACATCAAAATTACATCTTGTATAAAAACTCCTATATGGTTGAATTTCATATATATGGTGTAGGAGAAATCCATGCAACTTAAATACTAAAATTATACTTAGAACATATAAAAGAAAAGATGAACATAATTTCTCATGTTTGGAGATTTTAGTTCGGTAAGTTCTTGTTGCAATTATTGTAAAGAGAATTTCTTTTCTTATTGTGAGATTTTGGTGTAGAGATAGGTAAAATGATGTTCATAACACAAATTTAGTTATATATATATATATATATATATATATATATATATATATATATATATATATATATATATATATATATATATATATATATATATATATATATATAAAATAGGTTGGATGGTGAGGATATGATCAAGCTCAATTCAATGATTAAGATTTAATTTCAATGGATGGCTATGATTTGATCAAGTTAGATGGCTAAGATTTTCTCTACAATTGTGATGTTCATCATGATGTTATGGGAATGCTAAAAATACACCTAGACTCATATGTAGAGAAGATGAGAGTTTAACTTGTTTAAGATTTTGACTTGGTAAATTTTTGAAGCTAGCTTGGTCAAATTTTGTGACTCTCTCTACACCATCATTCTTTATTGTCTTAGGCCGACTATTTTAGCTCACCAGTTTGAAGTTCACTCACTCTTAGGCCCATGGGCTAGCCACCTCCTATTGGGCTTAGGCCTTTGATGTTCTTAGGCCCATTAATAAGCCCAAACGCCCATTAACATACTGAGAAATTTTCTTTTTAACTTCCTTTCATTCCTTTCAATATAACTTCCAAATTTATGTTCTATAACTTCTTCATATACATCACTAGTTATCATATGAACTCTATTTAATTCATTAGAGCACAATTCATGATAAAATCATTAACTAGGTAAATATTACAATTTAAGTCACAAGATTCCTACCTGATTCCTTTTCATTTCTATACTATACTAACATTAAAAAATATAATCCTCTAGTATAATTAGTAATTAAAGTGAACTATAATATCCTTGGGTATTACATTCTTCACCCCTTAAAAAAAAATTCATCCTCGAGTTTTTAAAAAAGCTTACCTGTTATGGATTAAACAATTATTGGTACTTCCGAAACATGTCATCTTCATTTTCCATGTACATTCTTCCATATTAGAGTTACGCCATTGAACTTTGACCATTGGTATCTCCTTGTTTCGAAGCTTCTTTACTTATTGATCTAGTATTGTGATCAAAACCTCTTTATAGGAAACTTTTTGGTTGATCTTGATCAATCCTGGTTGTAACACATTTGAAGGGTTAAGGATGTATTTCCTTAACATTGACACATGAAAAACTTGATGCACATCTTCCAATGCTGGAGGCAATGCTAATTGGTATGAAACTTCTGTGACCTCATCATAAATCTCCAAAGATCCAATGATGTGTAGGGATAATTTTCCCTTTTTGCCAAATCTAATCACTCCTTTTGTGGGGGAGACTTTCAAAAAGACATGGCCACCTACCATGAAATGGATATCCTTCCTCTTAGGATCGGCATAACTCTTATAGCAGCTAAAGGCAGTTTTTAGTCTTTCTTAAATAATCTTCACTTTCTTAGTAGCTTCTTTAATCATATTTGGAGCTTCAAGATACTTTTCACTCACTTTAGTCCAATAAATTAGAGCTTGATATTTTCTGCCATATAGTGCCTTATACTATGCCTTTCCTATAGAGGAATGGTAACTATTGTTATACGCAAATTCAATAAATGGGAGATGTTTATCCTAGCTTTCTTTGAAATCCATAATGCACATATGGAGCATATCTTTCAACTATTGTTCTCTCTGATTGTCCATTTGTTTGTGAGTAAAAGGTTGTCTTGAAGTCAAGTAGCATACCTAATGCTTCTTACAATTTTTGCCATAACTCGATGTGAATTGAGTCCCTCTATTCGAGATAATAGAATACGAAACCCTATGCAATCTTACAATTTCATTTTTATATATATGGGCATATTGGGCTACCGAGTATGTAGTCTTTACCTTGATGAAGTGTGCATATTTTGTCAGCCGATCCACTATAACCCATATTGAGTTATACCCTTTTGCTGTCTTGGGTAGACCTACTATGAAATCCATGGTGATCTATTCCCACTTCCACTTTGGTAATCTTATCTCCTGAAGTAATTTGGATGGTCTTTGGTGTCCAAATTTCACTTACTAACAAGTGAGACATGAAGATACAAAGTTTACCATATCTTTCTTCATTCTAGGCCCCCAATAAGTACTCTTTATATGGTGGTACATTTTGGTAGCACCTAAATATGCTATATGAGGTTTGATGTGCTTCTTTCAAAATTCTCTCCCTTAACTCTTTTACGTTAGGCACACATAATCAATCTCCACACTTCAAAACATCTTCTTTTATTAGAAACTTTAGGGCTTATCCCTTTTCCACATCCTCAAAGATTTTTATTAGCTAAGGATCTTAATTTTATGACATCTTTATCTCATCAAGGAGTTTGGGCCTTACTTGGAAGTAAGCAAACAACACTTGTGATTCATCTACTTCCAATTATAAATCTTTATTAAACATCTTCTTTAACTCCTTTACTATTGGCCTCTTATGCATAGCAATATGCGAGGGACTACCTATTGATTTCCTGCTCAATGCATATACTATGACATTGGCTTTACCAAGATGGTAAAGTATTTGGCAATCATAATCCTTTAACAATTCAAGCCATCTTCTTTGACTTAAATTTAAATCTCTTTGCTTAAAGATATATTGAAGACTTTTATGATCTACATTTCTCCCCATACAAATAGCGGCTCCATATCTTTAGAGCAAAGATAACTACTGCCATTTCTAGATCATGCGTGGGATAGTTTATCTCATGTCACTTCAGCTGCCTAGATGCATCAGCAATAACTTTTCCAATTTGCATTAACACACATCCTAAACCAATTATAGAGGCATCACAGTATATGGTGAAACCTTCATTCTCATCAAGTAATTCCAATACAAGAGCTATTTAAGTGTTTGAAAACTCTTCTCACAGGTCTCATCCCACTTAAATGTAACTTGCTTTCTTGTAAGTCATTTTAGCGACATTGCTATTTTCAAGAAATCCTTTATAAAATGGCAATAGTAACCCACCATACCTAGGAAACTCCTCACTTCAGTAATAGTTATGGGTTGAGGCCAATTCACTACTGCTTCTACTTTCTTAAGATCTACCTTGATTCCTTCTTTGCTAACTATATGTCCAAGGAAATAAATTTGTTCCATCCACAAATCACATTTTGACAATTTATTATAAAGCTTATACTCCCTCAAAGTTTGCAATACCATTCTTAAATGTTCTTCATATTCTTCCTTACTCCTCGAATAAACTAGAATATCATCAATAAATACAATCACAAATTTATCTAGAAATGGCTTAAACACTCGATTCATCAAAACCATAAAAGCTGTTGTGCATTCGTCAAACCAAATGGCAATATTGTAAATTCATAATGTCCTTATTTTGTTTTAAAAGCAATCTTACAAACATCCTCTCATTGAGTTTTAAGTTGATGATAACCTAATCGCAAGTCTATCTTAGAAAAATAACTAGCTCCTTGCAACTGGTCAAATAAATTATCAATCCTCGGTAGAGGATACTTATTCTTCACAGTCACCTCATTCAACTATCTATAATCAACACATAACCTTAGGGACCTATCTTTCTTATTGACAAACAGAATCAGAGCACCCTAAGGAGAACTACTTGGTCTAATAAAACCCTTATCAACTAAGTCTTATAATTGAACTTTCAATTCTTTTAACTCTGTAGGTGCCATCCGATAAGGCAGTATTAACATTCGCTGAGTTCTAAGTAAGAGCTTAATTGTGAACTCAGTCTCCCTATCTGGTGGCATTCCTAGTAGATCCTCAAGAAACACATAAAGAAACTCATTTATTATATGTGAACCCTCAATTTTGTACCCTCATCGTCTGACCACTGCTTGATACTTGCTAAGATTAGTGCGATACACGGAGCCAGTACGTTAGTCCCGCTAACCTATTAGTGGGCAGGGGTCAAGGGAGCAGCACCCTTTGCAGAGGAGCAGGCTGCAGTGCCCCTAGAGCAAAAAATAGACTTTTAGTCACATTAGTATGAGGATACTTAATTTTTTAGTCATCGACACTTTTCCTACCCTGAACGGACCTTCTGTATTAGATAGTGTTTTTTCGAAACTAATCAGATTTTTTCTTAAAATGACTGCCCAGTTGTTCTAAAATTAATTTCAAGCCTATCAATACTGACTGATAAGATTTCTAAACTATATAAATCCCAAAAACTGATCTAGAAGTCTCAAAAACTAACCCAAAACACCCAAAAATGGACCAGAAAAAAGACCCAAAAAAGCGAGACGACTGCCACGTGACACTACATCATATTGATGCAACTCCCCATCAGTGGCAGTATGAATCAATGCCAGTGGTGGCGTGGATCCTCGTCAGACTGACACTAAGCTGACGTGAAGCCACATCAATAGGCACTGATCTGCGTCTGATCTTGTCCCCTTGCCCAAGTTAAAATGTCCAAAATGCCCCCCAATCTAATTTTTTAGCATTTTCGGCCCTACCCTTTATGTCTTTTCACATTTTCACTTCCCAAATCACCCTCACCTCATTTTCCTGTAAATAGCCTTTCCATTTTCTCATTTCAAACACACCATAAGTTAGAGTTGATAGCTATCCTCTAATTCATCTCTTTTTCTCTCTCCAACCACTCTCTAATTAATTAATTAATTTTTTTAATTAATTAATTATCTCACCTTAACCAAGTTAATTAATCTTTTTAATTAACTAAAACTCTCTTTTTTTACTTAAAATTAATCACTTTTCAAAATCAAATTAATCATTATTTTTAACCCACCCTCCATCCAAATTAACTAATTAATCTTTTTGATTAATTAATCCATCTATCCTTTTCATCATACTAGTTAGTTAATTAGTCATTTTAATTAAGTAATTAATCTCCCAATCTATCCAATCACCCGTGTTGACCTAAGTTATTTCAAAACTTAGTCAATCTCTATTTTGATATTGCCAATCAAATTGAAAGCTATCTAATGTTTGTTTAAGTGTTGATTTTTGCAGATTATAACTTGTTTAATTGATTGGATTTGAAAGAAGATTGATATCTCCCTAAGATGATTGCTTAGCTTATGAGTCATGGTCGTGACCAATAAATTGCGACCGCAACCAAGATCTTCAGAAGGCAATTAATTCAAAAATTCATACAAAGTGAATCGCGACCTCATTTACGACTGCGACTATAGGTGTGATATTGAATTTGCGACCGCTAAATAGTAGTCGCGACTATGACTTTCAAATTGAATTCAAATGCTGCAACAGACATACAAATGAGCCATCTAATAAAAGGCACGTGTCACTAGCTGTTGTGGAATATGGAGACTACGACCGTGAAAATACTATTGCAACCACGAAAGTCTAGTAATGACTATGACTTTAGTCAAAATGCATATTTGAAATAAGATTTTAAAGCTTTCGTGAAATCATTAATTTCATACTATTTCTAATGGGAATTTGAAGAAGAAAATCATATAAATACCTTCTTCAAACATTCTAACAAGTAGAACAACATTTTTAAGAGTTAAATCTTTGTAATTTCAAATCTCATATCTTAATCTTGTATTGTTATTATTTGATTATTGTAAAAGCATTGATTACTCAAGTAAGGTTGAGTGCTAGCCTTGAAAACACAAAGTATTGGGTTGTGAGTGAGCCATTAGAAAACGCTTGTATAGGTTTGAGTATAAACCTAAGGGAAACACTTGAAAGGGTTGTGTGTGAGCCATTAAAACACATTGTAAGTTTGGAGTGGCTTGAAAGCCCTTATAAGTATCCATTAGTAGTAGAATACCCAATTGAGATTAGGGAGTGGATGTAGGGTTCATTAATACCAGAACCACTACAAAATTAGCTATGTTCATTCTCTTTCCCTATATCCTTTCTATCTAAACTTTTAATTTCCCACCAATTCAATCCCCCTTCTTCGCGTATAAGGGTAAACAAGTGGTATCAGAGCTTTGGTCTCATTCTTTAAATTTAATTATGTGAGAAAAGATCAAAATGGCCAATGAAGGGATGCATCATCTCAAGCCATACTTCAACACTATTGAATATGCATATTGGAAGTATAGAATACAAGTATATCTTAATAGTGATCTCATTGATGTATGGGATTACATAATTAAAGTATGGAAATCTCCATCAAGAATAGTTGATGATGTTGAAGAATTGATTCCTAGAGAGGAATGGGTAGAGGAACAAAGAAAAGCCAATGGTAAAAATAAAAGAGCCATGGCAATTCTTCTCAGTGCACTCTTAAGAGAAGAATGTGGTAAAGTTCAACATTGTTCAAGTACATTTAGCATTTGGAAATCTTTACAAAACTGCCATGAAGGAACAAAGCAAGTCAAGGCTAAAAAGATTCAATTGTATACAATTGAATATAAGCTCTTTAAGATGATACCCAATGAAAGTGTCACTGACATGATAAATAGGCTTCTGGTCCTTGTCACCGATATGAAGAAATTGGGCAAAATATACACCTTGAATGATATAAGCCATAAGATTCTCAAAACTCTCCTAAAGAAAGACTATAAAACTAGAATTATTGGCATAGAAGAAGCTAACAAGGATCTTGGAAAGGTTCCTACCGATGTCCTCATTGGAAAACTCCTTACCAAAGAAATGCCTCTATTGTTAGATAAATAAGAGAATAAGAGGGGGAGAAAAAGAAATCCTTAGCGCTCAAATCCTCCCTCAAAAGCAAAAAAGAATTTGAGAGCTCAAGTGATTCAAAGGAAGGTGAAGCTGATGATGATGAAGAACTTGCTATGCTCTCAAAAAGGGTCAAGGACATCATTAAGAGAAGAAAGAACGAAAAGAGGCCTTTTAGGAGATCATCATTAAATTAGAACTCCAACCCAAGCAAGGAAAAGAAGAATGATGTTACTCGCTATGAATGTGGCAAGCAAGGTCATATAAAAACGGAATATCCTAACATCAAGAAGAAAAAGAAATGGGGCAAGGAGAAGAAGAAGAAGGGTTTCAAATATGGGATAATGACTCCTCAAATGATGAAGAGGAAAAGGATGTTGCAAACCTATATTTCATGACCTTAGAGGACTCATCAAATGAGGTAAGCTCTAACTCTTAATCTTGTGATGATATTGATAATGATATGTATG
Source organism: Reutealis trisperma (assembly GCA_947687605.1). Taxonomy (NCBI): domain Eukaryota; kingdom Viridiplantae; phylum Streptophyta; class Magnoliopsida; order Malpighiales; family Euphorbiaceae; genus Reutealis; species Reutealis trisperma. Next base: position 345,094 of record CANTUT010000161.1, on the reverse strand, counting down.
ATGATAATAAGGATGAGCTAATTAAAGCTACAAATTTAAAATGCAAAAAGTATAAATCAAAAATGAAATTTTATTAAGAAAATCATTCTAAGTTGGAGGAGAATTTTAAAGAATTAGAAAAACTTATTTTAAGCTTGAAAACCTGCAATGTTAATCTAAAAAGTTCATTGGAGGAAATGACTTCTAAAACCTCCTTTTTTAATTCTTTATATAAAGAAAACAATGCCTTAAAAATTGAGGTTAAAGAATTAAGAAACTCAATCTCAAAATTTCATGAAGGGAAAGAAGCTTCGGATACACTAATTGTATCTCAAAGACCACCCTTAGTAAGGCATAGTCTTGGCTTTGATGGTTTATCAACTTTCACATCCTCTCCCACTATGTTCATAAAGGTTACATCTCCTCAAACATCTAGCGTTGAGATAATTAACAAGGACATTAAAACACACACTAAACCTCTAAGTCCCAAAAGGACTCAAAAGGTTACATTAGACTCAAGAGCTAAGCCTCAAAGAGTTAATCATGCATTCATGTATCAAGAAAGGCATGCTCAAAGGCACTCACAATCACAACATAACACTTGTTCATGTATACATTCATGTCATAATGTTATGAAGAGACAAAAATTTCATAACAATATGGGAAAATCCAAAAGGATTTTCAAGTCTAAACTCAAGTGTCATTATTGTATGAAAGATGGTTATATAAATTTATTTTGTTATATAAGGAAGGCTCAACTTAAGCTTAAGGATTCTTCTAAGGCTAACCCCCAAGGACCCAAATATATTTGGTGCCTAAAACAAGATGATTAATATTTTCTTATAGGTGTGTCTTAAATCCACTACTAAGGAAAACAAATGGCATGTAGATAGTGGATGTTCAAGACATATGATCGAAAATTCAAACCTCTTCACAAATTTGAAAGAATAGAGAGGTAAGAACATCACATTTGGTAATAATGCCAAAGGTAAGATAGTTGGCATTAGTACCATTGGTAAGGACAATCATTCTCTTATTGAAAATATTCTTTTAGTTGATGGTTTAAAATTCAACTTGCTAAGTGTAAGCTAATTATGTGACAAAGGTAATAAGGTCATCTTTGACTCTAAAGCATGCATTGTCACCATTTTAGCTAATGACAATGTAGTTTTTAAGGGTGAAAGGGAAGGCAATACCTACATTATTGACTTTGATGGTTTGGCTAACCAAGATGTCAAGTGTTTCATGCCTATTAGCAATGAATCTTAGCTTTAGCATAGAAGGCTTGGACATACAAGTATGGAGCTTCTTCATACTCCTTGCAAAGGATGAGCTTCTTGAAGGACTTCCAAAGATTTAATTCTCAAAGGACAAGACATGTGGACCTTGTCAAATGGGAAAGCAACACAAATCATCCTATAAATAAAAAAATATTATAAGTTCTTCTAGACCCTTCAACTTATCCATATTGATTTGTTTGGACCTAGTAGGGTTGCTAGTTTAGGTGGAATGATGTATGCCTATGTGCTTATTGATGATGACTCTAGATTTACTTGGGTTAGTTTCTTGACTCCTAAGAGTGATGGTTTTGATTCATTTAAAAATTTTGCAAAAAGAGTTCAAAATGAAAAAGGCTATTTCATTTCAGAAATTAAAAGTGATCATGGAAAAGAATTTGAAAATTATTTTTTTTTTTAATTTTTGCAATGAACATGGAATTACACATAATTTTTCTTCTCTTAAAACACATCAACAAAATGGTGTTGTAGAAAGGAAAAATAGAACTTTAATGAAATGGCTAGAACCATGCTTAATGAGTATGGTTTACCAACTTACTTTTGGGCAAAAGTCGTTAATAATTCTTGTTATATTTCAAATAGAGCTTTTAAAAGACCCATATTGAATAAAAATTCTTATGAGTTATGGAATGGAAAAAAGCCCAAGATTTCATATCTAAGAGTATTTGGTTACAAGTGCTATATATTAAATACCAAGAAAATCTTGGAAAATTTACTTCTAAAACCGATGAAGGCATTTTTCTAGGATATTCTATTACTAGTAAAGCTTATAGAATCATTAAGAAAAAAACTGTGGTAGTTGAATAATCTATAAATGTTGTATTTGATGAATCTAGTAAACTTGATCTTGGGAAAGGTAGTGTTCTTGATGATATTGTAGGTGAATTTGAAAAGCTTGGAATGGATTAGGATGAGACTCCAAAAAAAGTTGAAGATCAAGTAGAAAACTAACAAAATCATGTGACTCAATCAAATGCAAAAGAGGAATATGTTCAAGGACTTCCTAAAGAGTGGAGAAATTCCAAGAATCATCCTAAAGAGCAAATCATTGGTGATACATCTAAAGGTGTAAGTACTATATCTCATTCTAAAACCTTAGATAATAATCATGCATTTGCTTCTCAAATTGAGCCAAGGGCTATTGATGAGGCTCTTAATGATAAGAGTTGAGTGATTGCTATGTAAGATGAACTCAACCAATTTAAGATAAACAAAGTTTGGGAACTTGTTCCTAAACCCAAAAATCATCCCATTATTATATGTAAATGGGTTTATAGAAACAAGTTAGATGAGCAAGGTTTCATTACTAGAAATAAGGCTAGATTGGTTGCCAAAGGATACAACCCAGAGGAAGGTATTGATTATGATGAAACTTTTGCTTTGGTAACAAGATTATAGGCTGTTAGGATTTTACTTACACATGCATGTCACATGGATTTTAAACTTTTTCAAATGGATGTTAAAAGTGCTTTCTTAAATGGATTTATTAAGGAAGAAGTTTATGTTGAGCAGTCTAGGTTTTGAACATCATGAACTTCCTAGTCATGTTTTTAAATTAACCAAGGCCTTGTATGGTTTGAAACAAGCTCTTAGAGCTTGGTATGAAAGGCAAAGTACATTTCTTTTGAAAAATGATTTTGTTAAAGGCAAGGTTGATACAACACTTTTTGTAAAATAGCACAAAATGGATACTTTAATTGTTAAAATTTATGTTGATGATATTGTATTTGGTGCTACTAATGAACTTCTTTGTGAAGAATATGCCAAGTGTATAACTAGGGAATTTAAGATGAGTATGGTCGGTGAGCTCAAGTTCTTCCTAGGACTACAAATCAAGCGATGCAAATAAGGTATCTTTATCAACCAATCCAAATACACAAAAGAGCTTTTTAGGAAGTTTGGCATGGATGGTTGTAAAAGTAGCAAAACTCCAATGAGCACATCAACTAAGCTTGACAATGATGAAAAGGGTAAGCCAATAGATGAGAAGAAAAATAGAGGTATGATTGGTTCTCTTCTCTACCTTACGGCAGCTAAAGCCAATATAATGTATAGTGTTTGTCTATATGCATGTTTTCAATCCTATCCTAAGGAATCTCATTTGCATGCCGTTAAAAGAATTTTAAAATATTTACATGGCACATTGCATTTAGAGCTATGGTATCCTAAAAATTCATCTTTTACAATAATTGGATTTCGGATGCGGATTATACTAGTAGTTTTCTTAGTAGAAAAAGCACTTCTAGAACTTGCCATTTTCTTGGTGAATGTTTAGTTTCATGGTTTAGCAAGAAACAAGTTTTGGTTGCCTTGTCCACCGTCAAAATGGAATATATGGCAGCAAGTTGCTGTTGTACTCAAGTTCTTTAATTGAAACAACAACTCAAGGACTATGGTCAAGTGATTGATCACATTTCCATCAAATGTGACAACACAAGTGCCATAAATCTTTCAAAAAATCTCATCCAACATTCGAGAAGTAAGTATATAGACATTAGGCATCATTTCTTAAGAGATCATGTGCAAAATGGTGATGTTGTATTAGAATTTATTGATACAACTAACCAACTTGCTGATATTTTCACAAAACCCCTAAATGAAGAAAGATTAAATTTCATAAAAAGGGAAATTGTCATGCTTGATGGGAGCTCATTACCTTAGATTTTCAAAATTACATAAAGTTTTTTTATATGCACTAAAATTTTATGCATGTTATGAAATTTATCTTTTATATTTTTTACTCTATTAAAATCTTGAATTGAGGTGACTCTTAAGTCAATTAAATTTAGATATTTTACTTTATGCATTTTGGTTACATGTTGGTTGCTTTATGGTTGATTTTTGATATATTTGACTAAATTGCTTAAATTTCTTTTTAATGACTTGCTGATATCTTAATATATGAAATGTATAATTGCATCTATTTTGATCTTAAGTCATAATGCTAAATCCATTGCATGTCACTTCACTCAAAAATTTTTTAATTTTTTGCTTTTTCCAAATTTGCAGTCGTAAAATTTAAAATTTATGGCCATTGCTGATCAGCTTACAGAGTCTCGCCTATAATTGTTGAATCGTTGACATGATTTTTGAATTTTTCAAAAATCGCAGTCGCAGTCACAAATCAGTTTCTGATAGCAATTGAAACTAGCCATTTTTTAAAGGACAAATTTGCATTTAATTTTAATAGAAAAAGTGGCTACCTCAAAAATCTAGATTGGGGGAAATTTGTTTTTGTTGATGATGACGAGTATGATGAATTAACTAAGGAATTCCTTGCCACCCTTGTTGTACACAAAAAGCTTCATCCTACCCATGGCCACTATGCTATTGATTTTTGATTTTTTGGCAAACTTTATGAGCTTTCACTGTAAGATCTTGCCAATATCTTTGGTCTTCAAACTGAAGGTGCCTACACCACAAATGATTTCGCCTTTATACTAAACCCTTTTTGGATTGAAATTTCCATTGAACCAAAATTCGATCCAAAATCCTCCCTTGCCAAACACATCAAAACACTTTCCATTTAGGTTCTATATAGGATTTTCACCCTCATGGTAAATGGTAGAGGAGATGGCAATGAGAAATTCTCCCAAAGAGACATTTTCTTCCTTTATGGTCTTGTGAAAGGAAAGAGTATTCAAACCTCTCGATTCCTTGTTGATTAATTCCTCCATCTCTCCTCTATCAAAAAAGGTGAAATTCTTCTCTCTTCTTATATCACCATAATAGCCAAGCATGCTATGGCTCATACTTCACCCAACAAAACTATTCTCCAAAAACCAATTAAACAATCCCTTATAGATTTCTAATAAATGATCAATGTAAAGGCATTGAGAGAAAAAGAACGGCAATATGAATATATTTTTAGAGATGTTGGGATTCAAGAAAGAACTAGAAAAAGATTAAGAGTTGTGATTGGTGAATCCAGCTAAGTTAGGGAAGTAGAACCTCAAGTTGCCCTATTGTCCCTCCATCTCAACCTCAAAATTAAACAAATAGACTTCTTTAAAAAGTCTTAAGGAGACTATCTTTCTTAGACCATATTCACCAAGATATCTTTGATATGTAAGGTCATATGGGTCTCCCTCAATGTAACCTCAAAGAATGGCAATTTAGTGAAAATGAAGAAGAGTTACATAAAGAGGAAACTCAAGAAGAAAAGGAACCAAAAAATGGAGGAGATGAATCTTAAAATATTTTTCTTATATTTTTTACGCATTTCTTTTGGCAATTTTGAGAAATTAATTAAATGCAATTATATATATTCTTCAATTTACTCTTGTTTAGCTTTTTTCTATTAATTTTAATTCTATTAATTCCTTTTTGATATTGCCAGAGGGGGAGAAAATTTTATAAGAACTTAAATATAAAACAAATATGTTAAAGGTAAAAGGGGAGAATATGTTAAGGGGGAGAAATATATAATATATTTATGTTTAAGAATTCAAAATTTTTTATCTATTTTTAAATATGTTTTATCTTGCATTAATTGAGGGGGAGTACTCTTAATTTAATTTAATTTTAAGTTATTTTATTTTATATTGAAATTCAATTTGATTGTTAAAATAAAAAATGACGAGATTATTGACCTAAGTTATTTCAAAACTTAGTCAATCTCTATTTTGATACTGCCACTCAAATTAAAAGCTATCTAACATTTTTTTAAATGTTGATTTTTGCAGATTATAACTTGTTTAATTGATTGGATTTGAAAGAAGATTGATATCTCCCTAAGATGGTTGCTTAGCTTTTGTATTGCGACCATGACCAATAAATCCCGACTGCGACCATATTATCACGACCAAGATCTTCACAAGGCAATTAATTCAAAAATTCATATAGAGCAAATCGTGACCTCATTCGCGACCACAACTATGGGTGTGATATTGAATTTGTGACCACTAAATAGTAGTTGCGATCGCGACTTTCATACTAAATTCAAATGCTGCAATGGACATACAAAGGAGCTAGCTAATAAAAGCCACGTGTCACTAGCCATTGTGGAATTTAGAGATCACGACCATGAAAGTCTGGTTGTGACCGCGACTTTGGTCAAAATGCTGATTTGAAACAAGATTTTAAAGCTATCATGAAATCATTAATTTCATACTATTTCTAACAGGAATTTGAAGAAGAAAATCATATAAATACCTTCTTCAAACATTCTAACAAGTAGAATAATATTTTTAAGAGTTAAATCTTTGCAATTTCAAATCTCATATCATAATCTTGTATTGTTATTATTTCATTGTTGTAAGAGCATTGATTGCTCAAGTAAGGTTGAGTATTAGCCTTGAAAACACAAAGTATTGAGTTGAGAGTGAGCCATTAGAAAACTCTTATAGAGGTTTGAGTGTGAGCCTAAGGGAAACACTTAAAAGGGTTATGTGTGACCCATTGAAACACATTATAAGTTTGGAGTGAGCTTGAAGCTCCTTGTAAGTATCAATTAGTACTAGAATATCAAATTGAGATTGGGGAGTGGATGTAGGGTTCATTAATATCCAAACCATTATAAAATCATTTGTGTTCATTCTCTTTCCCTATCTCCTTTCTATCTAAATTTTTAATTTCCCACCAATTCAACCCCCCTTCTTAGTGCATAAGGACAAACAACTCGGTCCTGAAAAAATGAAACTATAGTTTGGTAAAACCCTCTACCCTCCAAAAACAAAGGTATCCACCTTTTCCTCTCACCCACAAACCCAAGTCAAATGAATCAATTTGATCAACCTCTAAACCCCTCCACTTAATCGTGGAACAAACTACGTGGGTTTTGATCCCCATTCAATGGGGTATGTAGGCACATTTGGAATCTAAATCCAAACCTCAAATTCAAATTCCAACCAATCTCTTTTCCCCTCTTTAATTAAATTTGTGGATATTTCATTTTAATTTTCTCATTGCACTCATACCATGCTCATGCATTAATCATGATGTTACAAATGTTATATAATATTTGTCATCTATGAAATTAATTTTTTTAAAGTCAAATTAAACATAAGAGCCAAATTTTGATTAATTTAACTAAAAACCTAATCCCTAAGCTCAATTTGGTTTAAAGACTAATGATTTTTATCCTTGGGTAAATTAATTGAAAATTAATGAATTAGAGTCAAGTGGGTTTTTCCTTAATTTTTCCATTTGAAAATAAATTAGGATGGCGACTCCTAAAATTATTCTCAAAAATCAACCAATCTAAACCTTAGGTTCCATTATGAGTCTAAACTATAATAAGCATCCTGATTCCTTCCAGCGAATCAAGCTGGTGCTCAGGTGAGGCCTCAGACTATAGGTATCCTCTTAATAGATTTATCTACTTTCTTGATGTGCTAAATACGATATCCTCTTAATAGATTTATCTACTACATGTGCTAAATACGCTTGATAACCCTTCCTTAATAATCTTCTTGCTCTAATAGCCAAAATAAAATTCATAGTAAAGATACTCCTATCACCTTGAAAAGTGAATTTGGATCCATTTTCTTCTTTGAAATTAATATAATCTATATGAGCATTATGCATAAATAGCCATTCCATTCCTAGTATGACATAAAATTCCAAGACCTCTAGTTTAATCAAATTTATAGGAAACCTCCTATTTTTAATTTCTACCATGCAATTCTTATACACTTGTTCCACCTCAATAATTTCTCCTAAAGGTGTAGTTATAATCAAAGGTTCATTCATCACCTCCTTATTCTTATTTAATTTTTTAGTGAAACATGGTTAAATAAATGAATGTGTTGCATCAAAATCAAACAAACATTAAGCACTAATAGACTAGATAAAGGTGGTACCTATAACAACCTTATGGGACATGCAAGCATTTTGTTGATTAAGTGTATAGACTTTCCATCTACCTCTACCTTCCATATCTTGCACATTGCTTGAGATGATACCACAGCCTCGTCCTCTCAGTCCATAATTTCCCACTTAATTCATTTGCACAATGGACTGTGAAGCCTCTATAGCCATCTTTTGATTGACAATCATCAAACAATCCTTAATAAAATGTCCCATCTGTCCATAGTCTAGGCATGCTCCCATGGCTCTTCTATAGGCTCCTCAATATTGTCATTTACACATAGTGTAAGTACGTAGGAACTAACCTTATTGTTTTGTTTGATATGTTTTAACATTGCCAAGGGCTGAGGTTACCAAAAGACTTCTAGCATGGACTTGACTTTGTCCTCCCATTCTCGGCTAGTATGGAATGGACATTGTAGAAGCCCGTTCAGGACCCTTACTTTGGGTAGGGCCTCCCTATTGCTAGCTACTTTGTCCTTTACTTTTTCCCCTATGTTTTTGTTCCCTTTCCACTGGTTCAGCTCTTTCAGCCTTGTGTCGTAAATCCATAAGCCTAGCTTTATCAATGAACCTAACTATGGTAAGGAAATTTATGGCTACCAAAATATTATAAAGTAGAGCGAGCAATCCTCACTGGAATCAATCTACCTTACTTGCTTTAGTAATTACTACGTGATAGGCATATTTGCCCATATGTTTGAATTCTCGAGTATACTTAGATATAGACATTGCAAGTTTTTACTTCAATTTCTCAAATTGAAGGGCATGATTTTACCTTTCTCCTTCGGTTAAGAACTCATCCATTAGTCTTTGCTTAAATTTAGCCCACATATGAGGGTTGTCTCCATACAACTAGTCCTCAATCTCCCTTTGGAACCATCCCCATACATCCTTCTTGAGTTATAGCCCTATTAGTTCAATTAGCTTTTCATCAAAGTATGACAGCCTCTGAGCTATTTTATCCAATTCTTCTAAAAACTTTTAGGGATCCTTCCCTTCTTCTCCTTTAAACTCAGGGGGTTTCATCTTTTTAAAGTCATTCACTTTAACTCCTTCCTCTGGTAGGATTCTTCTTCGTACACGATGTGGCACCCTTGGTGGAAGAGGAGGAATATTCTCAACTTTAGTAATAGGTGGTACCATAGATGGTGGAGACGCTAGAGGCATTTCCTACCTTCATCTCAATTACTCAAGTTTTCACCTTAGCTTTTGATTCTTTTGCATCAATGCATCTATGTCTCTTACCAATTCTTGTTCTTTCGTATCTGTTATGTGTTGTCTCGATCGAGATGACTCTTTATCATTATCTAGTATGGATACAACATCAGATGTTGCATTCAGAGTGATACTATTAGATTATTATGATCTTTGTCTCTCTTGTTCTATCCTATGAGGTAGCAATATAAGCCATAATTTTAATAATGCTTTCTTTTAGCTCATTTCATATACATCTTAATATGTAAACTATATATGAATCTTTTGCAGTCACACTAACTACTATTGAATATTATCTTTCATTTTACAACATTAATCATTTGTAATATCTAACAATTTCATATAAACACATCATTCAATAGTTTCACATGCCATTTAATAATTTGTTCATACAAATCGTAAATCAATTCATTATCATATAGATGCCATTCCTTTAGCAATGAGCCATACATATCAATTGTTGATTCAATTCGTATCAAATTCTACTTAACCTCTCTTTTATATTCTTGATGGTTCAAATTTGAAGTCATTCACATGTTTAATATATACTTATTTTGTAAACTACATTTGTCAAGAAGCTTGTAGACAATAATTCATTAAAGTCATGATATGAAATTCTGAGTCGCAAGCACCTCATAATTTTTTTGCAATTGTGACTTACTATAGTGACCGCGACCTAATGGTTATGATCAAGACTAATTTAAGAGATAAAACATTAATTTGGACCTCGAGACACAGAGCATTTCAAGACCTCAGTCGTGACCGTGACATAGGGTGCAAAATGACAATTGCGACCGCAACCAAAAAGTCGTGATTAATTTTCAAAAAACGCTCATGAGACACAGTGTGGTTTATGGCCACTGTTGAAACCGTGATCCTGGTCTCGAAAATAAAGTTGTGGCTGAGATGGATAAATTATGACTGTGACAAACTAACTGATAGAAAAACAATTCTTTTGAGCAAGCCAACTATAACAACCCACATCTATCCTAGGAGTTTTAGTGATAAATTATTTGAATTTAGGGTTATTGTGACAAATTGTGTGACTATATAAAAATTCATGTGTGATGTGATTTATGAGTTTGGGACATGTTAAATTAATTTTAATATGCCTAATATGAATTATTATTGTGAAATAAATGGTTTAAATAAAATGCATTAGCATGAAATAATTTATTTTTTATGAAATGAATTTTCATGTAGAAAGGCAATTTTTAAGCAGAAAATAATTTTATAAGTATTTTTAAAATATTTTAAAATAAATGTTTTGGGGAAAATTTTAATGAAAATAATAAAAAAATATTTTTATTTTAATTACCCATAATCAGCCCCTAATTTAAGTAAAAAGCCCAAATACCTAAAAGCCCACTACTTAAAAACCCTCTTGACATATCTCATTAAGGGTATTATTGGAAATTGCCCAAAACCCTACATTTAAATAGCAAATTTCGGCCATGACTCTATTTTTCTATGTTTTGACTGAAAAATTATCTCAAAATAATTCTCTTTACCGAAATTAAGAAAACACCTTTCAACTTTGCAATTTCTTGCCCGTATTCATAAGTTTTTCTTTCTTTTCAATTTCCCATCTGATTACTATGAAATAAATTATGAGAAAATTATTTTGAACTAGTTATTTACTGATTTCTATAGATCTAAATCAATTTGAGTGAATTTTTGAGAGAGAAATTAATTTCTCTATCGAAAACATCAACCTTTCTATGCGATTTCTCTAAAGATGATTCCTACGACTCAAAATTGAAATTTTTATGCATAAATATTACCAAGGGGGGAATTTTACATGTTGCTATTCTAAATTGATTTTTGATGTGTTTAGATGAAAAAATATTGAATTAAATTATATTTCTACATATTACTATAATGACCAAAAAGTTTCAAAAAATAAAGAAATTCAAGGTTTTTGTGTTGAAACTTAGAAGTTGGGAAATTCCATTATTTCATGTGCATATGGCAACCTTTCTATGTGATTTCTCGAAAGGTGATTCTTACAACTCAAAATTGAAATTTTTATGCATAAACATTACCAAGGGGGGTGACTTTTACATGTTGCTATTCTAAACTAATTTTTGCTGTGTTTAGATGAAAAATATTGAATTAAATTATATTTCTACATATTACTGTGATAGCCAAAAAGTTTCAGAAACCAAAGAAATTCAAGGTTTTTGTGTTGGAACTTAGAAGTTGCAAAATTCCATGATTTCATGCAGATATTGCTGCTGATTTGTGTATGGAAGAATTCTAATATGATATTTGTTTTGTTTGAATGAAAAATAATGATTTAAATCATGTGTTTGCATATCGCTATAATGAACGGAAAGCGTGGAAAGCTTGAAAACTCATGATTTTCTTCCTAAACCCTCAATTTTGAATTTTCATATATGGAAAACATCCATGGCTGTTGATTTGTACATATTGATGTTCTAAATTGATATTTGTTGTGATTGAAAGAAAAAATAATGATTTAAACCACATGTTTATATATTGTTGTAATGATCAAAAAGTACTGGAAATAAAAAAACTCATGGTTGTTCATTCTAAAACTTAAAGTTGGAAATTTTCATACATATGAATATACATATGGGCCAATTGCCACATGTTTATATTCTAAAATGATTTTTGTTTTAATTACATGAAAAATTTTGGTTCAAACCATATTTTTACATATTACTATAATAGAAAAAAGTAAGAAAAATTTAGTTTTTCTCTTAATAGGGTATTTAGCCTACCATGGGATTTTTATCCCATCGTCTATAATTTTTATGTGATATATTTTAATGATTATTTACATGTATGTATATATGATAAATAATTAAATTACATGTTGGTTGAAGGAATGACTCTAGACAAGCTTAGAGGCACTTTGGTATACTTAAGGTATCTTAACCTTATGTTGTGATTAGAATGTGAATGTGATTGGGAAATATGGAAATAGGTTTTATGATGAGTCAATTATGAATTTATGGTCTTGAATTGATGAGGAGATTGATTGAACGAATGGGTCATAAGAGTTGAGCATCAAATTTGAAAGTCTATATGTTAAGTTAACATATATGGAAGTGTTAAGTGTATTGATATGATTGTTAAAGTGAATTGATATTAAGATAATGATATTATGCTAACCTTAGAAAGGTATTGACATGAATTATAATGTGTTTTCATATGGGCCTATAAAGGCTAAGTGTACAAGACTTTTAAAGTCAACATATTATGTGCAAGTGATGAAGTGCACTTATATGTGCAACTCTAAGTGTATATGAATGTTATATGTGCATGGGGTAGGTATGGCATAGGATAGCAATGATTAAATGAATAGTAAGTATTGAATTAAATATTATGTTAGAGCTTGAGAAGTTTTAGTGGTTCAAGGGCTACAAGTAATAGTAGTAAAGGAACCACAAGGTGAGTAAACATTATGCTATTGTTAAAAGTACTAGCTATCATGATTTTGTTATGGGAATTTTTGAGACTCTTGAAACCCAAGTTTGTTTCTACTTTCAATTATAATTATGTGATTTCTTTGTTAAGATTGGATTGCCAATAGACAATTGGTCCAAAGCCATTATTATTTGTTCAATGATATGAAAGATCCTTTATAATTGCTGCCTTACCTTGTTTTCTTTCTAGAACCACATATTATTTTACCCTTTGATCAATAAGTACAACTACTATTACTATCATGCTACATGTTATTATTTCTTAAGTGTTATTATTATAAGTGATTACCATTAGCTCTAGCTATGGTAACTCTAACCCTTTATGTAGAAATCCTCGTGCCGATGTGGGTAATCATCGGAACCTATGCACATGGTCTTAACTTGTTGGATAGGAGTTGTGTATCTACCTTAGCTAGAAGGGGCAATTTTAACCATGAGCCTAATCAGTTTCACGACTTTATAAGTACTGGGTTAGGAGTTAGAATTTGGTATGAGGTCACCTTTCCCTTGAGTGAATGAGCTAGTATAGTCATTTACTCTGATTGGGTAATAAGTGTTTTAACTGTGATTTTAGCAAACTTGCTAAAGTGAAAATCTTGCTAAATTGAAAACTGTGAAACCATGATTTGTAAACCCTGAACTATGTGTTATATGCAATGGGCTTTCCTTAAAAATGGGATATATGATATCATTTATGCTATATTGTTTACTCATTGAGATCATCTATCTAACCCTTGTTTCTTGTGTGGTTCCAAGTGAGCAAATGTGAGGAGGCAAGGTGATAGCTCAAGCATTCTACTTTGCTTGGGGAATTCCTTATCCAAGATAATTAGTTTAATATGTTATGAAGAGTTATCCTTAGATGCTCTTTATTTTTGAATGTTTATTTTGAAATGTTATCATTTGAGGTTTTAATTAGATTCTAAATATTATTTCCTTATGGATTATGTTTAAAGTATATTTTAACTATACTTCTGTAACTTAAGGTCTTAAAAAAAAAAGGTTTATTTAAGTTAATGTAGGAAGTTTTGGTACGATCCTTGCCAGTATTTGTATAAGTATAAGTGGGTTCTACGAGTATGCGTGACCTTATATCTCCCCATGTTCTAAGACCATCATTTCTCCAAAATTGGGATGTGACACCAATTTCAAAAGGCCATAACTTTTAGCTACAGATGAGTTATGAGGCCTATAATATATTAAATTAAAGCCCATTTAGAGATTTATAATAGTGTCAAGGTAAAACCTGACACTACCCACTTTTAGGCCCAAATTCAACCATTTAAAGTTGTTTCAAAGGCACTAAAGTTTTTTGTTCAACTAAGGTAAACTCTAACTCCAATGGTTGTTGGACATTTCCATTCTTAGTATACAAAAGTGATCATAATTCATTTCCTAACTTTTATACAATAGTTGCACATCATATATGTACAAAACATTATACATATTCTATTGGTTATCTTTTATACACTATCTGTTACATATACATACATGCCCACTAAAAAACCTAACCAGAATCCATCCATTTTTCTCCTATTCTTCTTAATTCCTCGATCCCTTCTCACTATTCTCAGCTTCACTTTTCCCAGGGCCTATATGTTCTACAACCTATGGACAATAATGAAAAGGATCACATATGCCTCTTAATGGGATGTCTTTCCTTTAAATGATCCAATCCACTATAGGGTATATATAAATACTTAGGGAATCCCGGCATAACATCTCAGAGAGGTGGGAATGGTTCTGCTCCTAGGTTTTGGTGCATATGCCTAATTCAAGCTAACTTACATTTCGTATTTCCCATTATCCTTCTCAAACTTTGCATTTCTTCCTTTAACATGTGATGCTATGTCATCACTTCCTTATAGTATGCTTTCATCCTTACTACCCAAACTGGGTCAAGATCCTCTTTTGGATCCGTCTCTTCAAGTTTAGGTGGAGTGGCTGAAGTAGCATCTTATACTTCCCTTTCTCTAATAGGATTATGGATTTATAGCATCTAGATCCATAATCAAGTAATATAACACAACAATACAATAATGCACACATAAATCACAAAGATGAGGGAATAACATAACATATATAGTTAACGTAAATCTAACTTAACAATACAATTTGATAATGACAAGAATTCCTATGCCCCATAGTTTAATTTACAGTTCATAGGCTTATTAAGTCTAAGTAAGACCTAAACCTTTAGCTCTGATACCAACTCTATCACGACCCAATTTCTAGGTTGTAACGGTCCAAGAGCTTAAGGAGATATAAAGTCACCTAAACCCATATAACCCCATTGAACTTATTATCATTTAGTACATTCCATTTTATAGCTTATCCGAAGATTGAAACCCATTCACTCTTTAGCATTTCCATTGTTACTTTAATCATTCATTTACAGTCAATACACTTTAATACCATTTCATTACCATTGATTAGCATATCATTTGTAAGTATTAATAAATACTATCCATACATTCTTATCATAAATATGTATATATAACAAATATTATCATTTGTTTACAATACTTCGAAACAAAATAAATTCTAATACTAACCTTTCAGATACCATGGAGTTCTCATTCAATTATATTCGGGATGACATAAGCAAAACATAAAACATAGCATTTTAGCAAAATAAGTCCTAAGCGGAGAAGCACAGCTCAAACTTTGCCTTGCTAATGAATCACCCTGACCTTAAAAATTTTTAAAAACTGTGGAATGAGACAAACTCAATGAGTACATAATAATATAACATAATATGAAGGCAATGTAAGATGTTATCATTTAGATCGGTTCAAGATAGCGATGGGGTGATGTTAATCAAAATTGGTCATTTATAACTTTAGAATATGTTTTAGCAAAAATAGTAATGTCTTAGAAGTAGAAAGCTTCCTACACATGACTATTAAAGAGTGACAACATAAGCCTTTCACCCACATGCATTACACTACACAAGACTAATAAGGCCTTGCGGTTAGGTGTTCCCCTTTAACAGAGGTTGGGTACTCTCACCCTACCTACAGTCTAATACCAAACGCATGAGGTTTGATGTATTTCCTTATACTAAAGAGAATTTCTACTTAATCATAGGTATCATTAATGTTAAAGGGTATACCCTAAAGCTACATTATCCCTAAATGGCAAAAAAATATATGTTTATAAATGAAATTGTTCCATTGTATAAAATTTATAGTTGAAGTCCATAAGTATTTTTCAAAAGAGGATCTATTCTCAAGTGTTGAGAATATGGATGGCAGATCACTCTTAAAAAAATACTTTAAAATGTTCATGGTCATAGGATTAATGACTAGGCATCATTAATTTCAAAAGACCATCACCTCTATTTATAATCTATAATCAATATGTGATGCTTATGATTATAGAGACAGTAAGAATCATACTATTTGACAAATGTTGTTAATATAAACATGTGGATATTCATTTGGTGAATAATTGAATTGTGACATTAGATGATGATTACATGGAGTTTTATTGCTAGTCAATAAATCATCATCTAGGCCATAATTATACATATAGTCCTTTGACTTGAGGGATACTATATCTCATTCATCAATAGTTAGAATTTAGTACTACTTACATACTAATTCTATTCAAGTATTGGTATATGGTATGTGATAGTTCTAATTAGTTATGTATGGAGGTAAGTGATCGCCAAGAGAGAATTCATTAATTTCAATAAACAAGCAAGAAATCCTATGCTATCTGATTATTCTTAATAATCAAATCCTTGGCCAAGGTAGTAAAGATTAACTAGAAAGGGTTTCTAGTAGGAATCAATTTTATCAAGAATTAGAATCAGGATATAGACATATGATCGATGCCTATTAAAGTTTGACAAATCCATGACCCTAGCTAAGATTGGGATTTCATAATGAAGGGATTTTAGTGTACATTAATTATGATCAATGGTCCATGAAATGAATAAGTAATTAAACACTCATATTCATTCTAATTAGGTAGTCATGATATGCAATGCTAGGCGTCCCTCGTGACTTATAGGACTAAGGGTGAAAGAGGGATTTCACATAAGTAAGGAAAAGTATTTTCTCAATCCCATTGCTAATTAGACATGAACCTAGAAAGTCATACACCCAAAAGTATTCACCTTCCAAGAATAAAAGGTTTACATAATAATTAATTAAAGTGTTTAATTAATTGATTAATAGTAAAAGGATTGAGCTTGTAATTAAATTTACAAAGACCCTAACATGTCTTGAAATTTAAATCCAAAATAATTACTTATTAATTAAATCCCAATTTACATATGATATAAGTAAGAAGGATTAAATTAATTAAAACTATGGATGAGTTAAAAGAATTGATTTTGAGCTTTTGACAAAACCCTAAATAGCCCAACTCCATTTGAGAAATGAAGAGAGGCGATTTAGGGATTAGAGAATTTTTATAATCCTAAAGCCCATATGATGAGTTCAGGGATTAGAGAAAGTCTACCAAGGTTAAAATGGTCTTTTCACTATTTAACGTTTAATTGAAATAATCATAGAACCATAAAGAGTAATATGATCTTTCCTATTTAACCCTAAAGCATAAAGCAAGTTAAATATCTAATGTGTCCCCTAATTAACAATATAGTTATTGGCTATATAAAAGGCAAATGACGTTATAAAATTAAAGAGGTTTTTATGCACATCTTTTCTAAGAGAAACCTTAGAAATTAAGTCTTGAGAGAAAAGAAAAAGAATAAGTATTCTTCATATTTTCTTGTTCTTCATTTCTTGTTTTTTGAGAAAGAATAAAGGTCTCCTGTATTGAAAAGATCAATCCATAGCAGTAAGAAGAAATCAAATCACCAAGGATTTGTATTAGAAGATCTTATATTCAATTGGGTTACCAAGAGAGAGAATCAAGAACATCTAAGCAAATCAAAGTGTGTCTTAGAGGTGGAGCTTGGTATGGACAATCTAAAGGCTCAACATTTGGGGAGTTTTTAGAGATGAAAGAAGAATTAAAGTTCACTGGCTTTAAAAGGTAATATGATTACCACTTGATCTCCTTTCTTTCTTATGTGTTTACACACTAATTAGTAGATTTCTTGAATTAATATTGGACTCATTTAGGTAAAAGTAAAATTTTAAATTGTTTGAAATTTCACCCATCACATTACTTCCGCTTAATTTGCACCCAATATTTCTTCAATTGGTTTTAGAGCCACCTAATTTCTATGTAAAACCATTATATATGTTGCTATAGGTGTTTTTCTATTGATTGAAATTGAGTTGGAAAAAGTTTTGGCACAAATGTTATGTTGATGGATCCAAGAATCACCCTCACTACATCCATTTCACGTATGCTAATCTATTTTTGTGACCGTAAATTAGCTTTAGCACTCGCAAAATCTTTATCGGGACTGTGATTATTGAGTCATGCCTGTGAATGTGTGTGAACCCTTAAAATTGCAGCTCCAGGCGACCATCTTTCAGTTACAAACCCACAGGATCAAACCAAGCTCGAATCAGAACTAAAACGGACCTGAAACAGATGAAAAAGCAGGAAATAGGTTGAACTACACGAGAGGTGCGTAGACGCGCTTGCCACGCCACCTTTTGGGCGGTATGCATTGCATGCCACTGGCAGGCCAGCACTCCTATCGTGCCGCCGTGGGTGGCACTGAATTGGTGTCTGCAGCTAGGCGGCACGTTCGGATGGCTGGCGCATCGCCGGTGCTGCCCATGCCGCCGGCGACGCGACAACACTGCCGTCCATACTGCCAAAACCCCCTCTGGCAGCTCTATAAATAGAGCCTCATTCCAAGGCAGTTGGGATGCATTCCGATGCATTTCAAAGCATTCTAAGGCATTCCAAGGCATTCCAACACATTTGAAAGCAGTTGCGACACATTCCAAAGCATAAATCCTTTCTTATACTAACATACTTATTGTTTTTTAGATCCAGATTCCAAGTTTCTTTTGAATTCAAGGTGGAGTTGAGATCCAGATTAAGGCTCGTTCCATTCATCAGAAAACCAAGAAAAGCAAAGGTATAATCTTTTTTTTATTTTCAAAATTCTAAATTTAGATCTAGAATTCTCTTTAGGTCTAAAACTGAAAATATCTAAAATTTATTAATTGAAGAATTAGAATTAGGTTAATAAACAAATCAATACTTTTTTATAACCCCTCCTTCACAAGAAGGAAGAACTACGTGGGGTTTGATTCCTATTCAATAGGATACGCAGGCTGCCATTTTGAAGGGCATCAACTCCAAAACCTTTTTATCAATATTCATGTTTTTTTATTTTGATTTATTTATATTATTCTTTTATTTATGATATTATATTAGTTTAGTTGGGGAATGTGTGCTTTTCCTAGTACCCATAAGGGCTAGAGGAAAGATCCCTTCTATTTTAATTATTTTTGATATTGTAATAATTAAGTAGGATTTATCTTGCTTATTTATTGTCATTCCATCTTATCATCATATATATATATATATATATATATCTATTTCATTCATCATTATATTCCTATTTATGCATACACAAAAATTCCTTTTTCAATAGTTATTTTGCATTTTAGCCAAACCAAAAAAAATTATATTTTCTTAATTGTGTAATTACCAAAACCTAATCCCCGAGCCCTCCTTGGTCACTCACGGATTGGTGCACTTTTCCATTGGGATAAATCAAATTATTTTTGAAGTCAATCATGTGGGGTTTTCTTTAATTTTCCCAACTAAAAAAAATAAATTAAAGTGGCAACTCACTTTTTAACTGTCAACTTACAAAAATTAATTTTCTGAACTCACAGCGAGTTCCAATTGTGGAGTTTCTCCTAAAGAGCATTTCAAGTCCTCAGTGGATCGGACCAATGGTCAGGCGAGGCCTCACAGTTGGTGATTCCACTGGGGAAATAAAAATCTTTTTTAGAATACAAGATAAAAGTGGATTACTTTTGGTATAATACAAAGTTTGGCTTTAAAAGCAAAGTAACCCTTTCATGCATCACTACATCGGACTCCTTATCCAAAAAACCCTAGCTTCCTAGGAAAACAAAGGATAGAAAGTAATATCGAGTGCGCAACCTTCCTTAGGTCTACTTGCTAATAGTGAAATCATCCAGCCCACGATGTATCCTCTAATCCTTTTAGAGGTGTAACGAGTATGGACGTACCATCGGATCCACATGAGGCTTCTTGTCTCACATGTGGTTAGGTATATCGCATCTCTAGTGTGATGGGTTCCCTTCAAACCACCTTAACCTTCTCATGTAATGACTCATAGAACCTTTCCTTTAGGATTCCATAATACTGGAACTTGGTATGTCATATCATGAAACCATTTCCATTCATGCATACATGCATGAATGCATAAACCTTACAAAGTTGGAGAGTTTTAATCTCACTCAAACACTGCTAGTCCTAATCATAAACCCATGTCAACCCATGGTCCCAATCAAGAGCTAATATATTCCATAATCTTTATTCCATACCTAAGCTAGAAACTGACCTAGCTTTATCTCTCTATCTTAAGGTTGATAAGATGTCTGTTGCCGGAGATGAGACCATTGCCACTAGAGCTGATGAGATCTTTGATGATCTTTTCACCAAGCTCTTAGAACACCAAAAGACCATCATAAAGAGGCAAGAGGCCTTTTTCCAAGACATGCTGAAGGCCTAAAGGAGGGCTATTATGGAGGATGTCTGTGCCATATTGGAACATACCTCCCTGGCTCAAAACCCCACTGACCCGAAATCATTCAAATCTGACTCTAAACCTACCTTTTATCCTGTCTATAGATCCACTTCCAAAGTTGAATCCAGAGACAAAGAACCTGTAAACTCTGACATTATCCCACCACTACCAATCCCATCACCTGTGTTCCTAAAAAACAACTCACCAACAAATATCACTTCTGCCTTCACCTCCCAACCCGCGGATCCTTTCCAAGGGAAGGAGGTTAATCCTAAGATAAAGGCCTGCATGGAGAAGATGGAGCACATGAAAAAAATCCTGTTGGGAATGAAAAAGAAAGAGGATCTGGTTGATATGGAATCCTTAAGCTTGTTCCTTAATGCAAGGGTTCCTCCCAAATTTAGGATGCCCGAGTTTGACAAGTTTGAGGGGACTACCTGCCCCAAGACCCACCTCAAAGTATATGTGGGAGCTATGCATCCATTGGGTGTGGATAATCAACTCCTAGCCCAATTATTTCAATAGTCACTGACTGGTACAGTGGTAAAATGGTTTGTAGATTTGGATGTCGCCAGGAAATGGACCTAGGATGACATTTGCAATATTTTTGTTCAACAGTATCATTACAACATCGAGGTTGATGTGACCAGAAGAGACCTCAAGACCACTAAGCAGTATGCTAAGGGATCCTTCTCCTCGTTCCTTATGAGGTGGGGGAGAAGGCTTCTCAGATGGTAAACCGGCCTCCTAAAATGAACAAATTGACATAATTGTCAAGAATCTCCTGCCAGTTTACCAAGAAAGGCTACAGACTCAATACTTGCCTTCCTTCAAGGCTCTTATTGCCACTGCTTCAAAAATTGAAGACTTGATTCAGAGTGGTCAGATTAAAGAAGAGACTGCATTAGGGTTAAGATACAAAAAACTAACTCATCAGGGTAATGTCACTTCCTCAACAAATCAGAAAGGGGGGAAGTTAATGCTCTGACTATCAAGAAGCCTATCCGGATTGAAAGGAGGCAGTTTTCTGATCTTAGGGGTATGCCTATGAGTATTATCCTTAAGAAGCTACTTGAGGGAAACATGGTGAAACTCCTTGAGCCAAAACCAATCCCCATTCCACTTCGTAAAAATTACAACCCAAATGAGAAGTGTGATTATCATTAAGGACCTGGGCACAAAACAGATGCGTGCAAGGCCCTTAGACACATAATTCAGGACCTTATTGACTCCAATGACCTGATACCACCAAAAGCCCGACCCAATATCAACACCAACCCTTTGCCCAACCACACAGTCAATGCTATAAACAATCACGAGGAAGTTGACCCCGTGTCCTTGATAGAGTCAAGTCCCGATTATTGCTGTGTCCTATACCTTACTAACCTAGTTGAGGAGATTGATGCCATCACCATAAGTGGCAGAGTCATCCAGAACCAACCAAGCCTAAACACTCAACCTATCTAACCCATACCTACACCTACCGATAAATTGAAAGGGATTCTTGAACCAGATGAAGATCCCATTCTCAAACAACTCAAGAAAACACAAGCCAACATCTCAATTTGGAGTTTAATCCAGTCTTTATATCCTCACCTCCAAGCTCTTTGCAAGGCGCTGAATCAATGCCAAGCTCCAATTGACATCACAACAAAAAACCTTGTTGCTTCTATTACCTCTGCTACTAAAGGGGTGTCCATCATTTTTGGAGAAACTAACATTCCAGAAGGAGATCCTAACCACAATAATGCCCTTTACATCACAGTGGTAACACGGGGAAAGACTGTGCCAATGGTTCTAATTGATAATGGTTTAGCCTTAAATGTATGCCCTCTGAAGGCAGCAAGCTGCTTGAGATTGGAGTTTACTGATTTTACCCCTTCGGATCATATAGTAAGGGCGTATGACAATACCAAGAGGGAAGTCCTCGGGGTGGCTATCATAGATGTGACTATTGGGCCAACATCTTTCACCATACCATTTCAAGTGATTGATATACCTTCTTATTTTAACTTACTAATTGGAAGGCCTTGGATTCACCAAGCAAAGGCTATCCCTTCCTCCCTATACCAGAAAGTCAAGTTCCCTTTCAGAAATGGGGTCGTGACTGTTAAAGGAGACATGCATGAAAGACCAGACATTCCAAGCTCTATTCCTATTCTTGAAATTCAGCCTAAGCTATCCACTTATCTACTATATGTATTATTATTAAAACATGTTTTGTACATTCCTATTGCCTATAAAAGCATCATTTTTGTAACTAATATGACTAGTATGGGTTATGAACTCTTATTTAAGAAAGATGTTTGTATTATCTATTATTGTAATAAAATTTTTGGTATGGGTTATATACTTGATGGTCTTTATTACTTAGATAATGGCAATAATAATACAACTCCAAGCATAAGTAATATAAATGCCATGATAAAAATAACTCCTAGTTCAAAACATCTTTGGCATCTTAGACTAGGTCATATTGCCAAAGAGAGGATATCAAAATTAGAGAAAATAGGGATCCTTAAACCTTTGGGTGGTGAAACTACTTCAATTTATGATTTTTATATCCTAGGCAATATGACTAGGTGAACTTTTGTTAGACAAAATGAAAGAGCTAAAGAAGTTTTGGAACTTATACATAGTGATGTATGTGGTCCATTTAGTGAAATTGCAAGGGGTGGATATTTATATTTCATTACATTTATAGATGACCTTTCAAAGTTAGGATATGTATATTTAATGAAGTATAAATATAGATATTTTGAAAAGTTCAAAGAATTCAAAAGTGAAGTTGAGAAACAAATGGGAAAAGGTATTAAAATCCTATGATCAAATCGAGGAGGTGAATAACTAAGTACTGAGTTTAAAGATTTCCTTAAACAATATGACATTATATCACAATTAACTCCTTAAACGCCACAGTTAAATTAGGTGTTAGAAAGGAGAAATCGTACTTTATTAAATATGGTGCATTCTATGATGAGCTATATCGACTTGCCTATCTCCTTATGGGGATTTGCATTGCAAACTACCATTTATATCCTTAACAGAGTTCCTTCCATATATGTTCCTACTACTCCATATGAGATATGGTATAATAAGAAACCAAGTCTTAAACATGTTAAGATTTGGGAGTGTCTAGCGTATATTAAAAAGCTAAAAATAGATAAATTGGAAAAAAGGTCTATAAAGGGTATAATTGTTAGATTTCCTAAAAATGGTTAAGTATATTATTTCTATCTTCCTTCTAAGCAAACAATTGTTGTTAGTTAGGATGTCATACTTCTTGAGAAATAGTTTCTTCAAGAAGGTGGCAAAGGAAGACAGATAATATTCGATGAGGGGTCATATGATGAAATTCAACAAAATGATCAAATGGATATTGATCAATCTCATGATGAGTCAACACTAGTTAATGATATCTCCACACAAAAACCTCGAGGATCTAGTAGAATATATCATCTTCTAGAGAGATATGGATTTCTTCATGGTAACGTGCAAAGGTTGTTCATTCATGAAGAAGTTGATCATAGTGGTGATCCTACTACTTTTGAGCAAGCTATATCAGATATAGATTCCTCAAAATGGCTATAACCTACGAAACCTGAAATGGATTCCATATATGCTAACCAAGTTTGGGAACTTATTGATCCATCTGAGGGTATAGTACCCATAGGATGTAAATGGATTTTCAAGCAAAAGATTGGCATAGATGGAAACGTAGAGACGTTTAAAGCTACGCTAGTAGCAAAAGGGTTTTATTAAGGGTAAGGCATTAACTATGAGGAAACTTTCTCACCTATAGCCATGTTTAAATCTATTATGATTTTATTAGCTATAGCAACACACTATACTATGAGGTTTGGCAAATGGATGTCAAGATCTCATTTCTTAATGGTAACATTGAGGAAGACATATTCATGGAACACCCTAAAGGTTATGAATCTAAAGAACATTCCAAAGTGTGTGAACTTAAGAGATCCATTTATGGTCTTAAGCAAGCTTCGAGGAGCTAAAATTATCATTTTAATGAAGCAATTAAATTGTTTAATTTCATTAAGAAAGAAGATGGGCCTTGTGTGTACAAGAAGGTTAGTAGGAGTGCACTCACTTTTCTTATCTTATACATGGATGATATACTATTAATTGGAAATGACGTTAGTACATTAACAACTATAAAAGTTTGGCTATCTAAAACTTTCTTTATGAATGACTTGGGGGAAACTACCTATATTCTTAGAATTCGTATCTATAGAGATAAATCAAAAAGAATGATAGGGCTTTCTCAAGGTCAATATTTCAAAAGGGTGTTGAAATAGTTTAACATGCAATATTCCAAGAAAGGATTGTTGCTTATGAGGCATGGTATCCACCTTTATTAGGTTATGTCTCCCAAAACACCTAAAGAAATCGTAAATATGGCTAAGGTTTCATATGTTTGGGCAATTGGAAGCCTAATGTATTTTATGTTGTGTATTAGGCCAGATATCGCATATGTTGTTAGTTTGACTAGTAGATTCTAATCGAATATAGGATTAGATCACTAGACTACCATCCAAGCTATCCTTAAGCACTTGAGAAGAATTAAGGATTTAGTTTTGATATATGGAGGAGGTGACTTGAGGATAGATGGGTTTACAGATTCTGACTTCCAATCAGATATTGATCATAGAAAGTCTATCTCTAGATTTTTTTTCACCTGTAATGGAGGAGTAGTATGCTAGAACAGTTCCAAGCAATCAACTACTGTAGATTCCACTACAGAAGCTGAGTATATTGCTACATCTGATGCTGCAAAAGAAGCTATTTGGATTTAAAAGTTTACAACAGAACTTAAAGTGGTTCCTACCATTGAGTCAGCGGTTCCTCTCTTCTGTGACTACAATAGAGCTATAGCTCAAGCAAAGGAACTAAAGTCTCACCAAAAATACAAACATATAGAAAGGCACTATCATATTATCAGAAAAATAATTGGAAAAGGCAGGATAGCCATGCAGAAAATAACATCAGTTGAAAATACAATAGATCCACACACTAAAGCAATGAGTTAGCAATAACTAGGATTTCATCGTGAGAAGATAGGACTTGGATATTGCACTAATTGACTCTAGTGCAAGTAGGAGATTGTTAGAGGGTATGTAGAGCAATGTATAAGTTATGTAAATGTAAAACATTATCCATAAAGGCAATAATATATATATATTTATAAATGAAATTGTTCCATTATATTAAATATATATTTGAAGTCCATAAGTATTTTTCAAAAGAGGATCTATTCTCAAGTGTTGAGAATGTGGATGGCAAATTATTCTTAAACTAATACTTTAAAATGTTCATGGTCATAGGATTAATGACTAGGCATCATTAATTCCAAAAGACCATCACCTTTGTTTATAATCTATAATCAGTATGTAATACTTATGATTATAGAGACAGTAAGCATCATATTGTTTGATAAATGTTGTCATTATAAACATGTGGATATTCATTTGATGAATAATTGAACTGCGATGTTAGATGATGATTACATGGAGTTTTATTGCTAGTCAATAAATCATCATCTAGGTCATAATTGTACATATAGTCCTTTGACTTTAGGGATACTATATCTCATTCATCAGTAGATATAATTTATAACTACTTACATATTAATGCTATTCAAGTATTGGTATATGGTATGTGATAATTCTAATTAGTTATGTATGGAGGTAAATGATCACCAAGAGAGAATTCATTAACTTTAATAAGTAAAGAAGAAATCTTATGCTATCTGATTATCCTTGATAATCAAATTCTAGTAGGAATCAATTTTATTAAGAATTATAATCGAGATATAGACATATGATCGAAGCATATTAGGGTATGACAAATCCATAACCCTAGCGAAGATTATGATTCCATAATGAAGGGATTTTAGTGTATATTAATGATGATCAATGGTCTATAAAATGAATAAGTAATTAAACACTCATATTCATTCTAATTAGGTAGTTATAATATGCAATGCTAGGCATCACTCATGACTTATGGGACTAAAGATGAAATAGGGATTTCACATTAATAGAGAAAAGTGTTTTCTCAGTCCTATTGCTAATCATACATAAACCTAGAAAGTCACACACACAAAAGTATTCACCTTCCAAGAATAAAAGGTTTACCATGAAAATTAATTAAAATGTTTAATTAATTGATTAATGGTTAAAGGATTAAACTTGTAATTGAAGAAATAATGGAGCCAAATGCAGTGGAAACAAGGTGGTGAGGTGAAATTTCAAACATTTTAAAATTTAACTTCACCCAATTTTGTTCCAAATATCCATTCAAGCAATCAATTAATTTGTGTGTAAAACATATATGCATAGAACATAAAAAATGATGTTCACTCTTCTACTTAGAACATAAAACTTGTAGCTTTTATATCCTTTAGAAGATGTAACTATTAAGTCTTCACAAAGACATAAATATCGTTTTATATTCTTTTAGCTCATCATTAGTTGAAGGGGCAAAGTTGGACTTTGCTTCTTTAAATGGTGAAATGACCATTTTATCCTTTAGGGCTAAAATGACCATTAATGGACATTTCCATTAGCTAAAAGATGTAATAGAAAATTCTCTAACCCCCTAAATCCCTCATATGGGCTTATGAATAGTGAATTTTCTCTAACCCCTAAATTGTCTCTTTTCCATATCACATATGGCCTTAGGCCACATCTCATGTGTTAAGGGTTTTCACTAAGCTTAAAATTAATAAGTCTTTGATTTAGTCCAAATCAATTTCAATTTAATCTTTCTCATTTGCATCATAAACAAATTAAGATTTAATGGAATTGAAACCTTTTTAGATTAAACATTAAGATATGCTAGGTCCTTGTAAATTTAATTACATGTTTAATCATTTTACCACTAATCAATTAATTAAACACTTTAATTAATTATTATGGTAAACGTTTTACACTTGGAAGGTGATCACTATTGGGTGTGTAACTTTCTAGGTTCATGTTTAATTAGCAATGCGAATAAGAAAACATTTTTCTCTACTAATGTGAAATTCCCACTTCACACTTAGTCTCATAAGTCATAAGTGACAGCTAGCATTGTATGTCATGACTACCTAATTTGAAATGAATGTCAATAGTTGATAACTTTAAACATCACATAGACCATCGATCATAAATTATCATACAGTAGAATCCCTTCATTAAAGATCCTAATCTTAGCTAGGGTAATGGTTTATGTCAAACCCAAATGTGCCTCAATTCTATGTCCTTATCTCGGTTCTAATTATTGATGAAATTAGATTCCTACTGTAAACTCATTCTAGTGAATCTCACTATCTTGGCTAAGAACTTAAGTATCAAGAATAACTAGATAGCATAGGATCTTAACCTTGTTTACTCAAGGTAATGAATTCTATCTTAGCGATCACTTACCTTCATACATAACAAATTAGAGCTATCATATGCCATATATTCCTACATGAATAGTATGTCTATGTAAGCAGTAATAAATTCTAACCACCTATGTATCAGATATAGTATCCCTCAAGTCAAAGGATTATATGCGCCATTATGACCTAAATGATAAATAATTGACAAGTAGTAAAATCCTATATTATTGTCATCTAACATCACAGTTGGACTATTCATCCTATGAATATCCATATGTTTGTATCAACATCATATCTCAAGTAGCATGAGACTCACTACCTCTATAATCATCTGTATCACATATTGATTATAGAAAATAAATATAGGTGATGGTCTTCCAAAATTAATGATTCCCAGTCATTAATCTTGTGACCATGAACATATTTAAAATATTTGTACAAGAGCACTTTTTCACATTATAAATATATTTATTATGCTATTGGGAATTAAATACTATTACATAATTGTTATATAGCTCCTAGTCCCCAAACTGCTATCAATCTCCCACTTGCACTACAGCTATTCTGCTTTGTATCAGAAACTTATCTTCTCAAGATGAAGTTTAACTATCAGTAACTTTTAACTTTAGTCAATGGATTGACCAAGTTAATGGTTAACACTATTTTCTGTAAGGTTAGAATGCCCTACTCCAACAATTGATTTGATAATATCTTAATGCCTTCCGAAATATTATGGATTTCAGTGTGAGACTCGAGTTCCCATGCCATAAGCTAAGGCTTCATTATTATTACAGCAGAGAGATACTTGTGATGTTCTAGAGAAACTCTTAAATAGTTCATAAATGATAAATCCAAAATAGTTTCTTATTTGTAACATCCTATGTAGCAAATTTGGCTTTAATAATGAAGTTTGTAATAACAATTTGCTTAGCACTTTTTTAGCAAATTATTTCTTTGTCACAAATAACAATAATCCCAATGATAGACTCTCTATCATTTATGTAGTAACATTCTTCATTTCTCAAAATTAAATCTTAAATACTTCTCAAGTACTTTAGAATAATTTTGATTATATTTCTAATAATTTAATCCTAGATAGGATTAGAATTTGTTAGTCATACTAACAACATTCTCGATGTCTGGCTCATTATACAACTATTATATAATTTAGATTTCCTATAGTTGCACTATAAGGAATCCATGCCATACTTTCTTTTGGTATCTAGGGTATCAACCCTCAAAAAGTGGATATTGAAATTGTAGGAAATAAAACTTTTTGAATTAGCATGTTGAACTTTTCAACATCTTTTTCAAATATTGACTTAGACATATTTAACATTCTCTTCAATCTATCTCTATAGATATGAATTAATAAGAATGTAAAATATTTATTTCAAGTCTAAATGAAAATAGTAATACTTTTACAAATAATGTGTTATCCATGTACAAAACTTGAAAGTGTGGATACTCCCACTACCTTTTTGCACATTAAGTACTCATTTTGCGATGATATAACTCATTAATGTTTTGCATACTTTGAAATTTTTTTAAGACTCTAAGCCTTTAGATTTATTCCATAATTATGTTTTCTTTTCTAGAGAAAAAAAACTAGTATTGACATCTATATGTTAAACTCATAATCATTATGCATTACTATATCGTATATAGCTATAATAGAATCATCTCATAATTTGCTTCATCATAGATGTACAGCTTTTGTGCATTCATATAAAGTAAATTATATTTTTCTTAAAATTAGATATTTTACTATCTCATGATTCACTTCATCATGAATATACAACTTTTGTGTATTCATATAAAAGAAATCATATCTCATAGAAAAATTAGATATTCTATTAAACCTTTTAGCGGCTTATAAGGATAAAACATTTAGTAAGTTTTAGATTTTTTATAGGGCTAATCAAATTTTACTTTGACCTTTTTATTTGGTATTATTGGATGACTTTCACCTAATCATTCTATCTTTCTCAATATGTCACTTTCTTGAATAAACACTTTCTCAAGAAATAACATCTTTGCTAATAACTCTTTGTTATGCAAAAGAGATAAATACTATCCTAAACCACCTTTAGGATATCCACCAAACCTTATCTTAATTAGAATTATCTTCCAATTGTTTAACTTCAGCTTATCAAATAACCTAGATATCCCAATTCAAATTATAAGTAAGAATTTCGATATCTATCCATATCATATCATATATGAGTTAGGATATGATAGACTTTGGAAAAAATTCTATTTAAGAATATTATTCTATTATTTGTAAATTTCCAAAAGGAAATAGACAAAAACTTTTATAGTTCATCATCTATTACATCATATCATATATGTTGTAATTTATTCTTTCGTGTATACCATCACGTATGATTTTCCCAGAAAGAATTATGATTATATGCCATTTTTATATTTTAGAAATTTCTAAAAAATTGGTAATTGAGTTCTCCCCATTTTGATCAAATCAATGGGTTATGATACTCTTTCCCTTTTTGCATGAAATACCCTTAATATTTATTTTCCTTTTCATCTTGAATTCCTTGAACGTTTCAAAAATTCAAATAAACAATTCATTTTATTTACCTTTCTCCGAATGGGTCAATATTATATATATAAAGGTAAATACAATGAATTAGGAAAATCTCCTACAAACCATTTCACAAATGGTATTGATGCATCTATATCCATAAATTCTAAAACTTCTTCAATTTTTATCCTTTTGTCCAACAAAAGGTGACTTAGTTGTTTTTGTATTAGATACTAAACTTCTAAGTTGAAACAAGTTCACAGCTTAACAAGTAGTGACACATGTTAGCCAACTAAATTGTCTTATCTTTAGTTAAACAAACTAATCTAAGAAATCATAGTAGTTTTAGATTGGAGTTCTTTATGGCATTATCATAGAAGCACTTGGAGTTGTTTTGTTATAATTAACTTAATAATAATACATCAACCATATAATTCATACTCTTAAGTTTATTACCATAATAAACCATGCAAACATTTTTGTTGTAACATAATTCACAATTCCTTGAAGTAACAAAATAATGCAGCTTAAGTATGAAATACATACCTGATTTACAAAACAAGATTTAAAAATCATCATTAAGTACATATAAGACATACAAAATATGATTTCTAAAATCACCATGAAGCATTCTAAAAGCTCTTTGGAAATAAACACTTTGCCTTTTGGATCTATCAAAATCACTTTATCTAAGCTCCATGCTTCCATTGCATACTCTTATCAAGCATATGGCACAGAAGTACCTATATTGTGAATCCTAGCAATAGATGAACTATATGAATCATTGGAATGCAGTAACAAGAGATGAATTTACCTTTATAAGGTCTATCCTTCTCCTTGTCCTTTAGTATTCACAATACTTATAATAATTACTTTTCCAATATTCATAAAATTGACAATAAATACATAGAGTCTTGTTATGTTCATATATTATTTTTGTTACCTTTGACTTATAAAACAACCATATAGCATCAATCTCATCCAATATTTTGTTTCCATTACACTTAGAGTAATATGTTCCTTTGGAGTAGTCTTTTCTCTAAAAGGCCAAGAATAAATCAAGTTGAATACACACATTATGTACCCAAATGCAAGGACCATATATTTAGGTTATCAAAACCAATCCATAGATTTAGGCCTTGTGAGCCTAAAAGAATTAAATATATTCGCAAATGAGTTTGTCAATTTCATATTATCAAAATGCAGAAAATAACAAGATTAATAACTTACGTAACATACAGCTATGATAATGATTTGGTCTTTAATCAAAATGGTAATCCTACTAATTTGGCGAATCCTATACTTCCAAATAGGAAACGAAAATCTTATTAGGGTGGATTTCTAGTAGGTGATTGAATTCTTATCATATTATCACAAATTCCTCAGATACACATTGTAGTTATTGGAATTTTGATATCTAATATGTGAACAACACTTGTTCATCACAAATCTTTGTGAGGCTTAATCAATCCAATTCCTAGTATTTCCAATCTCAGATACACATTGTCATTATTGGCTTTTCACACTAGTCAAGGCAAACCCATTGGGCCGACAAGTATAATGATTTGAACATTATATGTCTCAGATACACATTGTCATTATTAACATAAAATTTATTATATACTCACAACATCATATGCTTTACAATAACTTTAAGAAAACATTCAAACCAAATATATCACCCCTATGTATCCATAACCAATGAATAAGTGTTTAAATTTTTCTTCAATTATTACTTCAATGGAGAACCATGACTCGATATTTTCTTTAGAAGATTTTTGGGCTTTATTGATTAGTCTCACTTTGCACATTATCCATTTTAAACATACATCCCATGCATTCATATATATATCATATATATATTTCATAAAATGGACAATATAAACATAGGTATGATAATAGATTATATGGATCCACTTCCTAAACACAGGGAATGGATATGGGATCTAGGTTAAGCAAATTACAAACATGAAATTACAAAACTTGTATCTTCATGCTCCCACTAGGCATCTTCATAGGTTGAACCTCTTCTTGTTCTTGCATCTCCACATCTCTATATGTACATTAGCAATCTTGGCATTCTAAGATGAGATTACAAAAACAAAAGAGCTTATAGGCTTAATGAAATTAATTAACAACCTAAATGAGTAATTAACATTTAATTACATCCCATCAAATAATAAAATTAATTATTACAAGCCCATATTAGAAATCATACATTATGGTTTCTAAATCCATGATTAACTATTCATCCCTCTCAAACAACAATAAAACATATTTATACAACAATTGCATTTATAGATATGTTGTTCATCATTGGAACATTTCCAAATTTTGGAACATTTCCAAAAATCTTTTTTGAATATCATATATTCAAGGTTTCTATAGCTTAAAAATCATACTTTAAGTCATAGAAATTTATTTGATTGAAAAATTAATCCAAAATAGTTTTGGAAAAAATTAAAGTTAGGTACTGTGAGGCCTCACCTAAGCACCAGTCCAATTTGCTAAAGGGGATTGAAATGCTCATTTGAGAAAGAACTCACAAAGAAGCCCTTGGGCTTATCTTTAATAGATTTGAAAATTATTTTTAGGAATTACCACCTTAATTTATTTTTATTTGGGAAAATATAAGGAAAAAATCCATTTGACTCCAATTATAACCCAAAAGAAAAAAGATCACTAGCCTCGAAACCAAAGAGGATTCAGGGACTAGGTTTTCAGTTTATTTTAACAAAATAAGTTTGGCCAATTAATATAAGAGTGACTTAAAATATATTTCATGAACAAACTAAAATGCATGAACAATTTCTAATATGCATGATCATTGATTCCACATATCCAATAATAAATACAAGTAATAGTCCAAAAGAAAGTTAACATTACAAATAAAATCTCAAACATAGAGGGTACCTCCTCTAGCCCTTATGAGTTCTAGGGAAGTCACACATTCCCCAGACTAATCCTAATACTAAAGCAAAGAAACAAACACAAAAGTAAGTGAAGAAGGTGATAGGGGGATAGTTGATTGATTTTAATTAGATTTGATGCCTGAACCAAGCATGCCTATGTATCTCTTTGAATGGGAATCAAAACCCACATTGTTCTCCCTTCTGACAAAGGGGTTAGTTTAGCCTAGCCACTTTATCATGTCTTGATTGATTGATTAAAGGACAGTTGAGTTAATTAATTAATTTGATTGATTACTAAGTTGATTAGCTAGCAACCTAGATGAATCAATTTAATGAACTAACTAAAAGAGGCAAGAAAATTTAGACAATAGAAAATTAAAGGAAAAGGGAACTTACCTCAGATGGCGGGCAGCGACTGGCTTTGGATGGTAGGCGGTAGTTAGCCTTGGCGGGCGACAGCGAGCTTCAAGCCTTATGCAGGAGACTTGCCTCGAACAGGCTAGTGAGAAGCTTTAAACTAGTCAGGTAGGAATCAAAGAGAAACCCTCCAACTCAGTTTGTGAAGCAAGGAGCAAATGCAAAGCATTTTGTTTGAAGTTATTGCTCTTCAAGCTCTATAAGTTAGTGTTTTAAAGTATGGGGAGGCCCTCTATATATAAGAGGAGGTTTGAAGCATAGAAAACACAAATTTCCAATGTGGGATTGCAAAAAATCAAATTTTCACCGGGGTTGCCGCAGAGGGCTTTGCTGTGCCGAAGAGCTCTTTACGGTAGTACTGCACAGTCCTTTGCGGTTCCCTAGAGGGCTTTGCGGTAGTGTCACAGAGCTCTGTGGCAATAGGCCCTGCTTTAGCCCATTTCGCCCATTTTTGCCTGTTCTTGCTTGTTTTTTATCCGTTTTTCACGATTTCTAGTTGCATTGTATTTGTTACTAAGTCTTAGATTATTTGAAAGGGTTCAAATGCCAAAAAGAAATATTTTGATTTTTCCATTTTGAGAGTTTTTGACTTTTGAAAGTTTGTTCACTAAGCCTAAGTGCTTCTAAGGTTCCAATGCATACTGAAAGGTATAAAATTAAGGGTTCACAGCTGCTCCCTCATCAAAATTACCTTTTGTTAGAAAGGTGATTTTAATGACAGTGAACGTGAGGATGGGAGATGGTAAAAGGAACCAAATTAATGTCTGGGTCAGAGTTTAGACATTTGGGTGAGAGATGTGGTTAAATTTTAGGGAAGATGCTCCTGGTATATTTGGGAGATCTAGCAGCAGGTAGTATGTGATAATTGGCAAGAGTTAAAAGTGATGTTCTTGTTTGGTAGGAATCGATAAAGTGGTGATGATGACAACCCTATCTGGTAGAAATCGATGAAGTGGTGATGATGCTGACCTTATCTAGTAGGAATCGACAAAGTGGTGGTGATGAGGATCCTATTTCGTAGGAATCAACGAGGTGGTGATGATAACGACCCTGTCTGGTAGGAATTGACGAGGTGGTGGTGATGATGACCCTATCTGGTAGGAATCGACAAAGTGGTGGTGATGATGACCCTGTGTGGTAAGAATCGACAAAGTGATGGTCCTGTCTGGTAGGAAAGAAGACAATCCTATCTAGTAGGAATCGATGAAATGGTGATCCTATCTGGTAGGAATGATGATGTTGATCCTATATAGTAGGATTGACAGCGATGATCCTGTCTGGTAGAAATCGATGAAGTGGTGATCCTGTATGGTAGGAAAAAAGACGAAGTGGTGATCCTGCCTGGTAGGAATGATGGTGATGATTTTGACTAGTAGGAATAATGATGATGATCCTGTCTAGTAGAAAAGAAGATGACCCTGTTTGGTAAGAAAGAAGACAACCTTATCTGCTAAGAATCAACAAAGTGGTGTTCCTGTTTGGTAGGAATGATGTTGATGATTCGGTATGGTAGGAAAGAAGAGGATCCTGTCTGGTAGGAATCAATAAAGTGGTGATCTTGTCTGGTAGGAATGATGACAATGATCTTGTCTGGTAGGAAAGAAAAGGATCTTGTCTAGTAGGAATAGATAAAGTGGTGATTCTGTCTAGTAGGAATGATGATGATGATCCTGTCTAGTAGGAATGATGTTGATGATCTTGTCTGGTAAGAAAGAAGATGACCCTATTTGGTAGGAATTGACAAAGTGGTGATCCTGTCTGGTAGGAATGATGATGATGATCTTGTCATTCTTTGAGAGTTTTGACATTTTGTCTTGATTCATGATCCTGTTCAATGCAAAATACTAGATAAATATGCAATGATATGATAACTTGAACCTGTGAAGGGTTAGTCTTGATATAAAAGTGTTGATCTTTGGGAGAGAGATGCCCCCATTTTAGAAAGGTGAACATTTGGAAGGGAGGTGTCCCCACTTTGGAATGATAGAGGAAAATGGTTTAGACATTTGGTTTTTGGTTGATTGGCTAATGTAGAGGTAAAGATAGGCATGTTAGGTATGAGATTGGTTGGTTAATGGCTATCATTTTGGGCTAGGAAGAAGCAAGGTGTGATTTTGGAAAAGATTGAGCTATTTAGTTTAGATAGGTCTAACTTTGGTTTGAGACTGAATTGGAGAGCTGGATCAGGAAGGTCAGGCTTTTGGAGATGATTAGATTGGAAGGTTTAAGGAAGGTCAACTTATGAGGCTTATCCCTGAAGAAGTTCATGTGGAAGGCTTAGTCAAGTCTGGGACTTTGGCTTGGTTAGGTTGCAACCTTTGGGGAGTTTATTTGGAAGACTTGGTCAAGTTTTGCCTTAGGCTCAATTAGGTCTTGATTAGAGGAAAGGTCACGCTAAGAAATTACTTGGTGAAGGCTTGGTCAAATTTGGCCTTAGAAGAGATGAAGGCTTTTTGTGAATGGGCTTTATAAAGAAGGCTTAAAGGCTTAAAGGCTTTGGTTAAGGGTGTTTTAGACCTCTTTGGAAGATGTTGGCTTTATCTCAAATGCGGTGCTATAGATTTTAGTCGTAAAGATACCGTAGGTTCACAGATAAGGATTTGCCCTTTGTCATAGCTGCATCTAATTTTCTTGCCCATCATATGGTTGGCAGGTTTTGACTCAATTGGACTTTTTTGGATGATGTAATTTGCCAATAAGGCTTGGTTTTTTTTTTTCTTTTTGTTTTTTTTTAAGGATGATGATGTTTTGCCTGAGACATGGTATGACTAGGCTTTGAGTGGTTCAAGCCTTTTTTAAGCTTTACAAGACATAACTTAGTTCTGGTTGTGCTAGAGAAAGCTGCCTTCAAGGATAATGAGTCTTAAAAGACTTAAAATCTTCAGTTCTGCTTATGGGCTTAGCTTTTAGAAGATGACGAGACTTTGCCCAAGAAAAGATGGTATGAGGCTTGAACTTAAAAAGATGGAATGGTACATTTTGAAGTTAGGGAATGGTTCAAAGGAGTTAGAAATTTTGAAAAGGATCAGGGAGGTTGTATGATTTTGCTATCTTTAGCATGATTCATAGCAAAGAACAAGCCAAGCTAACCTTGTTGTTTTGAGATTGAAGAGACATTTAAAGTGACACTTTATTGGCTTGAATGTAGATGATAGACTGGATGAAAGAAAGTATCCTGAGGAGCAGCTAAAGGACTGCTGAGAAAAGATAACTTGAGGTTCTTGCTCCCAATGAGAGATAGGAACATAATAGACTAACAATGTGAGAGATTGTGCCTAAGCTCTTTGAGCTAAGCAACGAGACGGATTAACAAAAGATGATAACAACTTAGGACATGCCCTTGTTATGAGATAAGGGCATAAAAGACAATGTCACTTTAGAGTATGAGCCTATAGTAAAGAATGATGACTTTGAAGATATGAGACAAGATGGATTGATTAAACTTGATTTGACAAACTTTAAATGATATGAAGGAAGATGACTAGGATGAGCTTTCTTTCTCTCTCATTTTTATTTATTTTTATTTTTTTAGCTCTAACTTTTGCCTAAGTCACCCTTTGGGGTTTTTAGCTTAGTAAGCTTGGATTAATGAAATTTGGGAGAAAACATTTCACCATGATTTGCTGATTTTCTTCATTTTGAGGGGGTCTAACCTTTGAATTTTGGACATGATGAATCTTGTTGCCCCCTTGTTGAGGTGTATCATTTGATTTTGTGCTTTAAATATTTGATAAGAGGAATATTTGATGAGAGGTCTATTTCTTAACCTTCTTTGGTTAGGAGCTGACAAAGCAATTATTGATGGCACCTCAATTGTGGTGGATTTAATTGATGTTCATTCTCTTTTTCTCTCTTTTTTTTCTTTTTCTCTATTTTTTTTCTTTTTCTTTTCTTTTTTCAAAGCTCATCCATGTTTAGACAAATGCATAAATAATTAAAAAGATGTAAATGTTTTATTATAATGGAAAATTTTATTGCAAGATAACAAAAAAGGAAATGATATGATTGTCAAAAAATAAAAGAAAATAAGATGACAGACTCATACTCAAATTTAGACTCAGACTTTGGGGTTTGGACTCAGACTCAAACTCAGACTTGGAGATTTAGACTCAGACTTGGAATTCAATCTCAAATAAGTTAGATTAGCTGAACTTGAACTCTTCTATGTCATGCCACTTGGGGCTGAGGTAAGGTGGGGTTGAATTAGGTTCAGGTTCTTCATCACTATTCAAGTCAGTGGTAAGGAATTCAGATTGAAATGATGCACTTTAGATGCAATCTTCAACCTTTGATGCAGTTGCAATCAAAGCCTTAATAGTGGGTAGATATTGGGTTAACAAGTGGGCTCAGTAGGCTGAAAGTAGATTCTTGATAAGGATGTCCACTTGTTCTTGCTCTATTGGTCTATTTACCATTTGAGCAGCTTTAGCCCTCCACCTTGTAAGGAACATGGAGAAAGACTTCTTTGGAAGTTGGTTGGTAGTTTCCAAGATGCCTAGTGACATCTACTTCACTATTACAATAATATTATTTAACAAAGGCACAATAGATATCATCCCATGTCCTTTTCTTGCTCTTGTCTAGTGAAAGGAACCATTTCCTGGTAACATTGGTTAGTGATTGTTGGAACAGTTGAGCAAGAAGCTCATTGCTAACTCCTAAAGGTTTCATTGCCTTTACAGATATCTTCATATGGGTCTTAGGGCAAGTGGTTCCATCAAATCTCTCCAGTTCAGGCATTTTGAATTTTAGAGGGAGCTTGGCATCAGGGAATAAGTTTAAACTGTCCACAACAATTAGATCATCATGGTGCTTTAGGGATTTGATGGTTCTTTCCATAGCTTCAAGTTTCTCTATGAGCAATCTAATGTTTGGATAAGAGAAAACTTCCCCACCTTGGTCTAGATATGAATTGGTTTGGCTAGGATTGGTCTAGTTTAAGATAAGGTTTAGGTTAGAATGACTAACGGAGGCCTAGTTAATCATAGCTTGAACTTCCTCAATGATGAATTGCCTTTGTTCCTCAAATTAGGCTTGCTAAGTAGCTAGGATAGCCTAGAAATGTTCTTGTTGCTTCTTAAGGACTCTAGTCACAAGTGTGGTCAAGGAAGTAATATCAAGCAAGTGGGCCATTAGTACCTTCAACCCAAAGCAATAAGGTAAGTGATGGTTATAGAACAGAAGATGTGATAAAGGTATAGGCATGCAGATCCTAAGAGAAAAGGCTTTCTTATTATGTCATGGGCCAACCACTTTTTGGGCTTAAGGCATGATGGGGCAGATGTTTTGGGCTTAGGGTAGTAGACTGAACCAAGGGTATTAGGTTTAAGATAGTGTGTTAGGCCAAAGTTATTAGGCTTAAGGGTAATGGACTGGTTTTGAAAGGTGATGGGTCACAGATGTTAGGCTTAAAGATATTATGTTGGGTCAAAGGTATTGAGCTTAGGGTAGTGTATTAGGCCAAAGGTATTAGGCTTAGGGTAGTATCTTGATGATTTGGGGTATAAATGATAGGCATTTGTCAATCTAGGGGTAATGGATTGGTTTTGAAGGTAATGGGCCAAGGATGTTAGGCGACAGTGTCTCATGGCTAGGTTGGCAAGGTATGGGTAAGAGGAGAGTAGAGATGTTTTTAGGTTA
This sequence comes from Reutealis trisperma, assembly GCA_947687605.1. NCBI lineage: Eukaryota > Viridiplantae > Streptophyta > Magnoliopsida > Malpighiales > Euphorbiaceae > Reutealis > Reutealis trisperma. Next base: position 305,767 of record CANTUT010000161.1, on the reverse strand, counting down.
CAATTTAGGGCGAAGACATTTTGGGTGAGGTTAAGGTAATAGTGTTTAAGGTTAGAGGTGTCTGAGGTCAAGGCTAGGGAAATGAAGTTTTAGGTTTACAGCTAGGGTATTAGTGTTTAGGTTAAAGGCTAAGGTAACGAGGTAAGGTTTTAAGGTTAAGGTATTGGTGTTTAGGTTAAAGGCCAAGGTAAAGGGGTAAGGTTTAAGATTGGAGTATTAGTGTTTAGGTTAAAGGCTAAGGTAAAAGGGTAAAGTTTAGGGCTAGAGTATTAGTGTTTAGGTTGAAGGCTAAGGTAAAGGGGTAAAGTTTAGGGTTAGGGTATTGGTGTTTAGGTTAAAGGCTAAGGTAAAGGGGTAAAGCTAGGGTGAGGTGTTTAAGGTTAAAGGTCAGGGTGATGGTTTTAAGTTTATAGGGGCAAAGGTATTTGGATAGAGGTTAGAGTTAGGTGTTTAAGGGGGAGATGTTTGAATGGAGATAAGAATGTTTGACCCTTCTTCGGTTCAAGGTTCGACTTAGACTTAAGATGAATACATGTCTTATTATATAGTATGAATGCATGATATGCATGAGGAAAACATTTCATGAGAATGCAAAGATGTAAGGTTTTAATTATGGTACATACAACCTAAGGCTAGGATCTAAGTTCATTACATGAAAGTGTAAGGGTGGCTAGATTTGGGTACCCGTCACACTAGAGTAGTGATATACCTAACCACATATGAGTCAAGGAGCCTTAAGTGGGTCCAACAGTATGTGCATACTCATTACACCTTTGAAAGGATCAAAGGATTCATCGCGGGGTGGATGATTTCACTATCAGCGAATAGACCCAAGAAGGGTTACCAACTCAATGCTACTCACTATCCATTATTTTCCTAGAACTAGGTTAGACGGCAAAGAGCCTATGCAAGTGATGCATGCAAAGTCACAATCATATTAAAAGGCCAAACTCTTTTAAACCAATTAGTAGTCCACTTATTTTTTCCTTTTATTAAAAGAAAGTTAGTTCCCAATGGAGTCGCTAGTTGTGAGGCCTCGCCCGAGCACTGGTCCAATCTGCTAAAGGGGATCGAAATGCTCATTTGAGAAAGAACTCATGAGGAAACCCTCAGGCTTATCTTTGATAGATTTGAAAATTATTTTTAGGAGTCGCCACCTTAATTTATTTTTATTTGGGAAAATATAAGGAAAAAACTCATTTGACTCCAATTATAACTCAAAAGAAAAAGGATCACTAGTCTCAAAACCAAAGAGGATTTGATAACTAGGTTTTCAATTTATTTTAAGAAACTAAGTTTGGCCAATTAATATAAAAGTGACTTAAAATATATTTCATGAATAAACAAAAATGCATGAACAATTTATAATATGCATGATCATTGATTCCACATATCCAATCATAAATACAAGTAATAGTCTAAAAGAAAGTTAACATTACAAATAAAATCCTAAACATAGGGGATACCTCCTACGAAAGTCACACATTCCCCAAAGTAATCCTAATAATAAAGCAAAGAAACAAACACAAAAGTAAGTGAAGAAGGTGATAGGGGGATAGTTGATTAATTTTAATTGGATTTGATGCCTGAACCAAGCATGCCTACATGTCTCTTTGAATGGGAATCAGAACCCACACAGTTCTCCCTTCTTATGAAAGGGTTAGTTTAGCCTAGCCACTTTTTAATATCTTGATTCATTGATTAAAAGAGAGTTGAGTTGATTAATTAATTTGATTGATTACCAAGTTGATTAGCTAGCAACCTAAATGAATCAATTTAATTAACTAACTAAAAGAGGCAAGAAAATTTAGACAACAAAAATTAAAGGAAAAGGGAACTTATTTCAGATGGCAGATGGCGGCTAGCTTTGGACGGCAGGCGGTAACTAGCCTCGACAGGCAGTGGTTGGCCTTGAGCCTTGGGCAAGAGACTTGTGTTGAACAGGCAGGTGGAAAGCCTTAAACTAACTGGGTAGGAATCAAGGAGAAACCCCCCAACTCCTTTTGCGAAGCAAGGAGCAAATGTAAAGCATTTTGCTTGAAGTTATTTCTTTTCAATCTCTAGAAGTTGGTGTTTTGAAGTGTGGGAAGGCCCTCTATATATAGGAGGAGGTTTGAAACATAGAAAACATAAATTTCTAATGTGGAATTGCCAAAAATCATATATTCACCGGAGTTGCCACAGAGGGCTTTGCGATGCTGCAGAGCTCTTTGCAGTAGTGTTGCACAGCCCTTTATGGTTCCATAGAGGGCTTTGCGGTAATGCCGCAGAGCTTTGCAGCAACGGGCCCTGCTTTCACCTGTTTCACCCATTTTTGCCCATTCTTGCTCGTTTCTCATTCGTTTTTCATGATTCTAGTTACATTACTCAGTCTCAGATGATTTGAAAGGGTTTAAATGCCAAAAAGAAATATTTTGATTTTTCCATTTTAAGAATTTTTGACTTTTGAAAGTTTGTTCACTAAGCCTAACTGCTTCTAATGTTCAAATGCATACTATAAGGTGCAAAATTAAGGGTTCACAGGTATAGACACAATGATAATTGCAACCATCTTCACGACCGTAAAACTTGAATCATGGTCGGTATTCTTTAAACTGACCTAAACAACTTTTGTTCTGATCCTCAAATTTGTGGGCGTAGCATCATTTTTGCAATTGCGATTATTGATTCATGATTGCAAATTTTGTTATCTAAGAGCACAACTTTTGTGCAATAACTCCTTTTCAACCAAATCAAAAACCACTAAAACAACATATACAAAGGTTTTACATAGAAATTAAGTGGATCTAATACCAATTAAAGGAATGGTGGAGCCAAATGTAGCATAAGCAAGGTGGTGTGGTGAAATTTCAAACATTTTAAAATTTCACTTCACCTAATTTTGATCCAAATATCCATTCAATCAATCAATTAATTTGTGTGTAAAACACAAATGTGTAGAAAGAAGATGGAAGAGTAATCATATTACCTTTTATAGGTTCCTTCTTTCTTTATCAAATAGCTTTTTAAGTGTAAAGCCTCTAGATCATCCTCACCTAGCTCACCTCCAAGTTTCATTTGCTGGTGTTCTTGAATCCCTCTCTTGGTTGCCCAATTTTGATTCTAGATTTTCCATAAAAAACCTTTAGGAAGACAAGGTTTCTCTTTTATTATTTTGGACTAAACTCACTTTTAAATTGCTAGCAATTTTGTTCTTTCACAAAGAGCTAAGAAAAAGAATTAGAGATTAAAAGAAAACTTGAAGAAACTGTTTCTTCTTTTCTTTTTCTCTCAACTTCTTTATCTTCAAAATTGCTACAACTCAAAAATGATGTTCACTCTTCTACTTAGAACATAAAACTTGTAGATTTTGTATCCTTTAGAAGACTTAACTATTATGTCTTTATAAAAACTTAAATATCCTTTTATATTCTTGTAGCTCATCATTAGGTGAAGGGGAAAAGATGGACTTTGCTTCTTCAAATAGTGAAATGACCATTTTATCCTCTAGGGGCAAAATGGACATTTTTATTAGCTAAAAGATGTAATTACAATTTTAACCTAAGTAGAAAATTCTCTAATCCCTAAACTTGTCACATGGGCTTATGAATAGTGAATTTTCTCTAACCCCCTAAATTGCCTCTTTTCCATATCACATATGGGCTTACGCCACATCTCATATTTTAAGGGTTTTCACTAAACTTAAAATTAATAAGTCTTTAATTTAGTCTAAATCAATTTCAATTTAATCTTTGTCATTTGCATCATATACAAATTAAGATTTAATTGAATTGAAACCCTTTTAAATTAAACATCAAGATATGCTAGGGTCCTTGTAAATTTAATTATATGTTTAATCATTTTACCACTAATCAATTAATTAAACACTTCAATTAAACTTTTTAGACTTGGAAGGTGATCACTATTAGGTGTGTGACTTTCAAGGTTCATGTCTAATTAGCAATAGGAATGAGAAAATATTTTTCTCTACTAATGTAAAATTCCCACTTCACATTTAGTCCTATAAGTCGTGAGTGAAAGCTAGCATTCCATGTCACAACTACCTAATTAGGAATGAATGTTTATAGTTGATAACTTTAAATATCACATGAACTATTGATCATAAATTATCATGCACTAAAATCCCTTCATTAAAGATCCCATTCTCAACTAGGGTTTTAACAACCCACACCAACCCTCGGAGTTCTCATGACAACTTGAGCTTAGAGCTATTATGGCAAAATGTGTACTTTTATGAAAATTCATGTGTTATTCGATTGATGAGTATATGTTATATTAGATTAGTTCTAATATGCATAATATGAATTGTTATTGTAAAATAAGTGATTTATATGAAGTGCATAAGCATAAAATGATTTATTGCACATAAAGTGAATTTTCATGCGCAAAGCAATTTTTAAGTATAAAATAATTTTTATGAGTATTTTAAATTATTTTTAAATAAATATTTCTAGGGGAATTTAATGAAAATAATAAGAAAAATATTTTAATTTTAATTGCCTATAAATAACCCATAAATAAAATTAAAAGGCCCAACTCACCAAAGCCCAACACACTAAAACACCTATAACCTAAACTTGTAATTTTGCCAAAACCCTACAAATAAAACCTAAAATTTGGCCCCTTGTTGTAGTAGCAACCACCATTCTATTATTCCTCAGATTTTTACAAAAATATTCTTTCAACAGAAATTCACAAGGTGCCTTCAAACCTTGTGATTTTGTGATCATTTTCATAAGTTTTTCATTTTTTTCAATCTACTATTTGATTTTTATAAAACTAACCATGAGAAATCTGTATGGAGCTATATATTTACTATTTTTATTGATATTTCATTTGGCTAGGTGTTTTATTTGAAGAAAAAACTGATTTTCAACCATAAATACAACTTTTTCTTCACACATCTGCCATAGGTGAACTCTAAAACCTAAAAATTTGAATTTTCATGCAATTGCATTAGGGGAGATGGTACCAAATTATGTATTGATGCATTCTAAACTGATTTTTTGTTGTGTTTAGATGAAAATTATTGGTTTAAATCATATTTCTGTATATTACTATAATGATCGAAAAGTATAAAAAGCAAGAGAATCCATGGTTTTCACCCTAAAAACCTAAAGTTTGAAATTTCATGCATAAATTCCATAAGGGGGTGCCAATTCCTATATGGTTGAGTTCTAAAATGATTTTTTTTATGTTTACATGAAAAATATTGATTTAAACCATGTTTTTACATATTACTATAATGATCGAAAAGATGAAAAGCAAGAAAATCAATGATTTTTCCATAAAGGGAGGTTCGGCCTATGATGAAATTTTGGTCCCAATGTCTATAATTTTTGTATGATATATTCTAATGATTGTTGTCATGTGTATATGAATGATATATGATTTAATTGCATATTGATTGAAGGAGTAACTATAGACAAAGCCTAGAGAGGTTCAGCTTATACTAGGGTTTCTAAACCCAAACTACCATGTTTGATTAATATGTGTATATGATTAAGTGACATATGAATTAGGCCTTATGATGTTTTAATTATGGATTCAAGACCTGAAATTGGCTATGAGATTGATTGTATAATTTGGTCAAAAGAGATAAGCATGGTACTTTAAGGTTACTTGTTAAGTTAAGGTGTATGGAAAGTATTAAGTGTGACAAGTAAAAAGTTAAATTGAATTGGTATTAAGATCATGATTTATTATGTTTGGCTATAGAAAAGTCTTGGCATGAGTTGTTATGTGTTTTCCATGTGAGCCTAAGAAGGCTAAGTGTACAAGACTTGAAAGTCAACATGTTATGTGCAAGTGATGAGTGCACTTCTAAGTGCAACTCCAAGTATATGTGAATGTTATACGTGCATGGGGTAATTTTGGGATAGGATAGCATGATGTTAAGCAAATGCTAAGACAAATACTAATTATTGAATTGTAATGTATGTTAGAGCTTAAGGATTATTAGAAGTTCAAGGGCTACAAGCATTAGGAGCTAAGGAACTACAAGTTGAGTAAACATTATATTCATGTTACAAGTACAAGTTATCAAGTTATGTGAACCTTTAAGATTCTTGAAAACCAAGTTCCTTTCTATCCTAAATTATATTTATATGAATTCTTCGTTAAGCTTGGGTTGCCAAATGACAATTAGTCCAAAACTATAAATGTTTATTCAATGATAAAAAATAACCTTTGTAATTGTTGCCTTACCTTACTTTCTTTCTGGAACTACACTATTATTTATTTTTTGTTCAATAACCTAAACTACTATTGCTATTATGTTATATATGATTGCCTTCTTTAATGCTATTGTTATAAGTGATTGCCATTAGCTCTAGCTATGGTATCATGAACCCTTTATGCAAAAATCCTCATGCCGATGCAGGAAATCATCGGAACCTATGCACATGGTCTTAACCCGATAGATAGGGGTAGTGTATCCATCTCAACTAGAAGGGGCAGCTCTAGCCATGGAGCCTAATCAATTTCATGCCTCTTTACAAGTTATAAGTTAGGAGATGGAATTTGGTATGATGTCACCTTTCCCTTGAGTGAATGCGCTAATAAGCCGTCAACTTTATAAGTTATAAGTTTATAAGTTGATTTCTATGAACCTTGCTAAACTGCAAACTATGAACCATGATTTATGAACCATTTTTATAGGGATATGTGTTATTGTATAAGCTATATTGTTTACTCATTAAGATCATCTATCTCACCCCTTTTCCTTGTGTGGTTGCATATGAGCACTATGAGGAGGCAAGGTGATAGCTTAAGCAATCTACTCCACTTAGGGGATTTCCTTGTCCAAGTTTAATAGTTGGTTGTGATATGAAGTTTTTTTCTTAGATGCTCTGGGAGTCCTTGTTGGAGAGTTTTATTTTGGAATATTATTCATTTGATAATTTATTTATAGTCTTAAACATTATTTCTTTATGGATTGTATTTAAAGTATTTCAAACTATTCTTCTGCTAGTTAAAGTTTCTTTATTATTCGATATTTAAGTTAATGCATGAGGTTTTGGTATGATCCTAGGCAGTGTTTATATGTACATGAGTGGGTTCAACAGGAGTGGGTAACCTTTTGTCTCCCCATGTTCTAGGGCCGTCATATCTCTAAAAATTGGGATGTGACAAAGTTGGTATCAAAGCTAGTTTTTAAAAGTCTAGTTTAGTTTAGTCTATTTATTAGATTGATTAAGTATAATCCTGGAGCATAAGAATTTTCTTGTCATGTCGTTTACAATCTATCGCCAGTATAGTTTCGTGAAATCCTAAAAGGCTATAGTATTCCTTATTATTATTTGTGTGCATTACAATTCTTTTATCAGATGACCAAGAAAAGTACCCCTACTAAAGGACCTCGACCTAGAGCACTTCATGTGACATACAAGAGGACTTGGCCAGACATGTTCGAGAAGGTCGTGTCTGTGATTCACCCTAAGAAAAAAAAGACACCTAATAAGGAGGACCCTAAGGAGTGCCCAGACTATGAATGGGTTCATCGCAAGATTCATAAATTGGAGAGTGAATGCTAAAACTTGATGGAAGAAAATTGACATCTTAGGTCCTTAGTGCATACTTCAAGGGAAGACATGGAGTAGCTTAAGACCAGAGATATTGAGTAGATAGGAGACCATGCATCTAGAGATTATTGCTATTACCATTTAGGAGTTTTTCTTCGATGGGTCATATACTGAATAAAGATTTCCTTTACTATGGATGTAATGGCTTTGGTCATATTATGGTCGATTGCCCTCATATCGATTACTCACTTGAGCGACCTTGGAAACTACCTGACGTTTGCCCTGATGAGGGGCACAATTAAGACTCGAGCTAGTAATTGATAACTATTGGCCTAGTGGTATAGGACTAATATGATACGAATGATATTATTTGATTGCTTAGCAACTTAGTGTGGATTGATTCCTTTATTGCTTATGAGATTATTGACTTTTATATGATAGGAGAATTCTTCATGTTATAAGATATATGTTACATAATTATGATATATGATATATGTTAGGATATATGACATGTGATATGTGACATGTGCCTTGTGATGTGATATAATAAGTACTTGTGATAAATGTATGATAAATACGATAGTTGCTAGTGGGGCGATATGGGTTAGATGGGAATTAGCACTAAATTCCTCATTATTATAGTAGGATGCCTCCCAAGAAGAAGGTCTGCATAGTTGCCCAGCCTGTTAAGGCTAGTGAGGATGCAATATCAAATACTACTTCAAATGCTACCTTTGCACCAATGAGATCAAGAGAAAGGTTAAACTCAAGAGTACCAACCATGGGTTCTAGTGAGCAAGCCTCTTCATAAGAGGTGCAAGTTATGCACGAAGAGATGAGGGAATTACGCAAGGAATTGGATGAGCTGAGAGCTTAAAGGCGGGAAGTGCCACCAACATAAGAGAAAAATAGAGTTCCACCTCCTATAGTAGTGACACCTACACGAAGGGAAAGGAAGCGACTACTCAATGAGGGGATGACCATCTTAGATTTCAAGAAACTACAGCCACCTACCTTATGCAGTGAGGAGGGTGATGACCCTCACAAATTTTTTGATAAGATGGACAAGCTAATCCATCAGCTGTCAAGCTCGGAAGCTTCAATAATTTAGTTGGTAGGACTCCAACTCAAGAAGGAGACATGGTACTTGTACAAAATAAATGTTGAAGAGCGACTATATGGACCAAACCCACCTATGTGGACAGAATTTAAGCAAGAGATGATGGATCAATTCTTGCTTGAAGGTGAAAGGCAAGATAAGGCATTGCAATTCACAAGTATCATTCCTATCCAAACTTCTAGTGTAAGATGCTTGATTGATTCTAATGCTACACATTCATTTGTATCTCCATGTTTTGCTAAGAGTCCTAATAGAATGAGGAATTAATGTATGAACACATAGTAGTGTCAACTCCTTTAGGAGAGGTAGTACAAGTGAAGTATATGTTTGAGGACTGTGGTGTAGACATTAATGGATGAAAACTTCCTATAGAATTGCTAAAACTTAATGTGCTAGAATTTGACATTATCTTAGGAATGGACTAGTTATATGAACATGGAGCTTGTATCGACTATAGAGAAAAGTTAGTGGACTTTTGAACTAAGGATGGGGAGGAGTTTAAGTATCAAGTAGATAGGAATGAGAACCCTCCAAATTTGATATCAGCTTTGGGAGTGAGAAGGATGTTAAGGAAAAGGTGCCAAGCATATCTAGCTCACATAGTTGATATTGACAAAGAGGCCGCTGTGTGAGGTAAGGGCAGACTAGTGGTGGATGAATTCAAAGACATTTTTCCCAAGGATTTACTTGAGATCAAGTTCAACATCAAGTTGTTATCAGGTACACAACCCATATGGATACTACCATATCGTATGGCACCGGCGGAGTCGAAGTAATTAAAGACATAACTGCATGATCTACTTGACAAGGGTTTCATTCGACCAAGTAGTTTGCCATGGGGCATGCCACTGCTATTCATGAAAATGAAAGAAGGCTCGTTCCATATATGCATCGATTATCGCCAACTCCATAAAGTCACTATAAAGAATAAGTATCCTTTGCTAAGGATAGGTGATCTTTTTTATCAACTGTAAAGAGCTAATTACTTCTCCAAGATTGATTTGAGGTCCGGCTATCATCAGCTGAAGATCCATAGAGAAGACATCTACAAGACTACTTTTTGTACAAGATACGGTCATTATGAGTTCATTGTGCTATTAGGAATTAAAATCTATTACTACATAACTATTCATAGCTCTTAAGGCATATACTGCTATAGTAATTAAATTTACAAAGACCCTAGCATATCTTGAAGTTTAAATCCAAAATGATTTCTTATTAATTAAATCCTAATATATATATGATATAAATGAGAAAGATTCAATTAATTAAAACTATGAATAAGTTAAAAGAATTGATTTTGAGCTTTAGACAAAACCCTAGATAGCCTAAGCCTATTTGAGAAATAGAGAGAGGCAATTTAGGGGTTAGACAATTTCTATAACCCTAAAGCCCATATGATGAGTTTAAGAGTTAGAGAAAGTACTAAGATCAAAATGGTGTTTTCACTATTTAAGTTTTTATTGAAATAATCATAGAACCATAAGGGTAATATGGTCTTTTCTATTTAACCCTAAAGCATAAAGCAAATTAAATATCTAATTTGTCCTCTAATTAATAACATAATTGTTGGCTATATAAAAGGCAAATGGTGTTGTAAAATTAAGGAGGTTTTTATAAACATCTTTTCTAAGAGAAACCTTAGTAATTAAGTCTTGAGAGAAAATAAAAAGAATAAGTGTTCTTCATTTCTTATTCTTTGTTCTTTGTGAAAGAATAAAGGTTTCTTGTATTGAAAAGATCAATCCACAGTAATAAGAAGAAATCAAATCATCAAGGATTTGTGTTAGAAGATCTTATATTCAATTGGGCTACAAAGAGAGAGAATCAAGAACATCAAAGCAAATCAAAGTGAGCCTTGGAGGTGGAGCTTGGTGTGGACAATCTAAAGGCTTAACATTTGGGGAGCTTTTGGAGAGGAAAGTTTCATTTACTTCAAAAGGTAATATGAATACCACTTGATCTTCTTTCTTTCTTATGCATTTTACACACTAATTAGTAGATTGCTTGAATGATTATTAGACTCATTTGGGTGAAAGTGAAATTTTAAATTACTTGAAATTTCACCCACCATGTTGCTTCCACTTAATTTGCGCCCAATATTCCTTCAAATGAAAGACACATCCAAGATCCATAATAGGAATTCAATGGAAAATAGTTTGGCATATTAATGATTCTCATCATTGAGCACAACATAGGACTAATGTAAGAGGCTCATCATGGTCAAATATCATATAAGAAAGATATGGATTGCCAAAGGCTCAACAATCAATGGGCAACCACATATCAAATGTAATTTCAAGTACATGTCAAGGAATGGTAATTTAAGTAATGGTTGCAAGCAATAAGGCATAATTACATCATATTATTAAGTATTCATCTTAAATTCCTTTGCTTCTATTGATTGTTCATTCTTGATTAATTTAATGTCCTTCATGATCTTGAGTAATTTCCTTACCTTTGCCTTGAAGTTCTATACCCATAGTATTTCAATTACATATTAATTAGTAACTAATGGTGTTACCAATTATATCTTATACTTGTTTTATTACTTCAACTTACAATAGAGATGTATCAAAACTATCATATACATACTTATACTTATTCTTATTTCTAATCATTTCCAAGCTAAATTTCTCATTCAATTTCATAATTTCAAGTTTAAATCTTAAAATTCCTAAATTAATCCCTGAACCCTAGAATTTAGGAAAAACTATCAATTTCTCTTTCAAAGTTCAAATTAATCATAAATTCATCAAATTAACACTTAAGCAATCAATTCCCATCAATTATTTTGAATCAATTCACTCTTATTCATAAGAATCCCAATTTGTCCCACTTAGATCAAATTTGGGGAAAACCTATAATTCCTCATTAAATCTTCAAATTAGTTGTAGAAAAGTGAAATTAACATAACATAAAACCTATATGATCATGCAATTATCAATATCTACCATTTGAACACCAAGTTCCCTTTTTTTTTTTTTTTAAGTTTATGTCTCTAGGACTTCCAAGTCTTAAATCAAGTTCCGAAAATTCTTTTTAACATTTCTAAATCATTTTTCTTCATCTAAAATAACCATAAATGTATTCAATTAGAATTTAGAATACTTCTGTAATACCCAAGTTTTCATAGCTCATATTAATTACTAATAATGTTAAAAGACTAGATATTAAGGTGTAGCCTAGTAATGGAAATGAAAAGGAATGGGTTATAAGCATTGTGGTGTCATCAGGAATGTTTGCATAATTCATGACTTTATCATGACTAAATATGTTTGATCAATTAAATGGAGTTCTTATGATAACTAGTGTCATGTATAAAGAAGTTAAGGAACTTAAATCTAAGGTTTATGGTGAAAGGAAAGAAAGAAATGTTATAAGGAAATTCTAGGTTTGTCAATGGGCTTATAGGCTTGTTAATGGGCCTTAGAGTGGCAAAGGCCCAAACCCAATACATGAGGCCAGCCTATTGGGCCTAAGAAGTAAGGAACACCAAAAGATATGAACTTAAATTTTTGGCCCAAGACATTAAAATATATGTTATAGAATAACAAGTCATAGGATCATGATTAAGTAGCCACACATATTGACTAAGTCAAAATAAAAAATCAAATTAAAATCTCACTTTTCCTATATATAGGTCTATGTTCACTTTGATCACACCAATGCTTTATGATGATCATCATTTTGTAGAGAGAATCCTAGCCATCCAACTAGCTACAATCTTAGCCATTCATTAAGATCAAATCCTAACCATTAGATGAAGCTTGACGAATCCTCACCATCCAGCCTATTACTTATATAAGTAAGACTATATTAGGAAATCATCCTTTTTACTTCTCTCTACACCAAAATCCTATACCAAAGAAAATAATTCTCTCTACCCATTTGCAACAAAAACAACTTGGTAGATTAGGGCTAACTAAGGTGAGAAATTACATTTGTCTATCCTTTTTACACTTTAAGGTTGATTTTAGTATTTCAGGTGCTTCAATATTTCTTCTGCATCATAAAAAATAATTTGACCATAATAGATAAAAGACCCTATTTTTCTAATTAAATGTGCTTAAGGCTAATTTAGATAGAGAAAAGTGGATTAAAACTTAGAAATCTTAAAAGCATGAACATAGTCAAAGAATGAAATTGATATTCTAACATTGGTTAATGACAATTAAGTGATCATATATGCCATATGATATGCTAATCTTGTATTTCTTTAACTAATTCAAAGATTTGATAAGGAATTATAGATTTTCCCTAAACTTGACATGAATGGGATAAGTTAGGATTTATATGAATAAGAGTAGATTTACTCAAAATTAATTGATGAGAATTAATTGCCTAAGTGTTAATTTGATGAATTTTTAGCTAATTTGAGATTTGAAGGTAAAATTGATAGTTTTCCCCAAATTCTAGGGTTTATGGAATAATTTGGGAATTTGGAATGTAGACTTGGAATCATGAAATTGAATAAGGAATTCAACTTAAAGATGTTTAGAAGTAGTAATAAAGTGCATATATGACATAATTAGTATACCCCCATTGTAAGTAGTAGTAGTAGAACAAGTGAAAAGTACAATTAGTAGCACCATTGGTTATTAATTAATGTATCATTGACATGTTATAGGTATAGAACTTCAAAGCAAGGGCAAGGAGATTGCTCAAGACCAATAAGGACCTTGAACTAATTAGTAGAAGCAAAAGAGTTAAGGTGAGTACTTAGTCATATAATGTAATCAAGCTGTTTTTCCTTATAGACATGGTTGAATCACCATTTCTTAATGTATACCTAAAATGACATTGATGTGTTTATATGATTGCCTATTGGTTGATAAACCCCTTGAGAACCCACATCTCCCTTGCGTGATGTAAACCATGATGGACCTTTTGTTTAGGTTCCATGTTTGTTCCATAATAAGATTGATTGATACATCAATATACTATCCAAAGAATTCCCATTGTGGACCTTGAATATGCCTATTATGAATACCTTTGACTAAGTAGAAATCCTCTCTGATGTGAGAAAAATCATCAGACCTTATGCACTTAGTATAAACCCATGGGTAGAGCAAGAGTATTTGACCTCTGTTAGGGAGGAATGCCTAATCGCAAGGCTCGATCAGTCTTGCGTAATGTGATATATGTGAGTGAGTGAGGCTTAAGCTGCCATACTTTAACATTTATGTATGTGAAACTCTCTACTTCTAAAACATCATTATTTCTCCTAAAATGCATTCAAGAATTCAAAATGATTAACTTTAATTATTATCACCCATGCTATCTTGGGAAAATTCAAGCAATGATCTATTTATATTGTCTTTATGATAAATTATATTATTATGTACTCACTGAGCTAGTCTTATCCTGTAGTTGCTTATGATTTTTCAGGTTGAGGAGTCTCGTTAGCAAGGTAACTCTGAGCTACACTTCTCACTTGGGACTTGCTAAAGTGTTATTTGGTCTTGCTATGCCATTTTGGTGATAAATAATCTAGAGCTCCATGGTATCCTAGGGCATAGTGTTAAAGTATGTCATTTTAAAGGCTATTGTAAATAACTAATAGTACTTATTATATGTAGGTAATGGTACTAGTAAGTCAGAAAGTATGAATAACATTAGTTGTTACTTATAATGATGATCCAATTATGATTATGAGATGGCACTAGAATATTATGGTTATGAATGAATGATTGAAATAATAATAAGAAATGGTAGAAAGTGCATATGGTTCCGATCTTGGGAAAGATTGCAAAATAGGATGTACATAAGATGTTAATAAGATTAATAGTATTCTATGGGTTTAGGTGACCTTAAGTCTCCCTGAATTCTAGGACAGTTACAGCCAAGAAATTGGGTCGTGACAACTTCCTTAATTATTTCCTAATGTGGCCGAATTCCCCTTTAGTGATACTTAGGTATTTTTCATGCTTCCTCTATCTATCTTCACATAAATCCTTTAATTTTCTAATCAAATCTCCTTATTTTAACTAGGAACATCAAAATTACATCTTGTATAAATACTCATACATGGCCGAATTTCATATATATGGTGTAGGAGAAATCTATGCAACTTACATACTGAAATTATACTTATAACATATAAAAGAAAAGATGAACTAATTTCTCACTTTAGGAGATTTTAGTTTGGTAAGTTCTTATTCCAATTATTGTAAAGAGAATTACTTTTCTTATTAGGAGACTTAGGTGTGGAGATAGGCAAAATGATGTTCATAACATAAATTTGCTTATGTATATATAATGGGTTGGATGGTGAGGATTTGATCAAGCTCAATTCAATGATTAAGATTTAATCATAATAGATGGCTATGATTTGATCAAGTTGGATTGCTAGGATTTTCTCTACAATTGTGATGTTCATTCTGATAGTATGGGAATGCTAAAAATGCATCTAAACTCATGTGCAGAAAAGATGAGAGTTCAACTTGTTTAAGATTTTGACTTGGTCAATTTTTGCGGCTAGCTTGGTCAAATTTTGTGACTCTCTCTACAATGTCATTTTCTATTGTCTTGGGCCAATTATTTTAGCTCATAAGTTTGATGTTCACTCACTCTTAGGCCCATGGGCCGGCCACCTCTTTTCACTATAAATTTCAAATTTATGTTCTCTAACTTCTTTATATACATCACTAGTTATTATATGAACTCTATTTAATTCATTAGAGTATAATTAGTCATGATAAAATGATAAACTAGGCAAACATTGCATATTAAGTCCCAAAATTACTACTCAATTCCTTATCATTTCTATATTATAGTAACATTAAAAAAATCTAATCCTCTAGTATTATTACTAATTAGAGTGAGCTATAAAATTCTTGGGTACTATAGAGTTGCCACCCTAATTTATTTCAAATGGAAAAATTAAGGAACAACCCAATTGACTCCAATTCATAATTTCTTAATTAATTTATTTAATGATAAAATCGCTAGTCTCGAATCAGGTTGAGCTCAGAGACTAGATTTTTAGCTTTTAAATAATCGCAATTTAGCTCATAAATTTATTTTGACTTAGAAAAATTGATTTCATGAATGACAAGTATTAAACATGAATATGGCATAATATAAATGAATCATAATTATGAAATGCAAGGGAAATTAAAAGAACAATTAAATAAAACTATCCACAAATTAAGTTTTCCCTCTAGTCCTTATAGATCTCTAGGAGAACTACATAATCGCTCATTAATTTCAAATTAATTAAATACATTAATAAAAAATGGGATGTTTTTTCTAGCCCTTATGGGTACTAGGAAGACCATAAATTTTCTTACAAGTATAAATATAAATATTTACATTGAAAAATAAAAGGGAAAGAGGATTAAGTTAGAATTGGATTTGCGATTTGGATTTAAATTCCAAACTTGCCTACGTATCCCATTGAATGGGGATCAAAATACAGGCAGTTCATTCCATGATTAAGTGGAGGGGTTTAGAGATTAATCAAATTAATTTTTGTTTGAGATTAGATTAATGAGGAAAAAGTTGTACCTTTGCTCGAATTAGGTGGAGGGTTTTACTAGACTGAAATTCTATTTTATCGACATTAGAGGATTGGATTGATTGATGGATTAATTAATTAATTAAAATGATTAATTAAATAATTAGTGTGATGAGTGGATTAATTAATTAAAAGGATTAATTAATTAATTAATTGATTAATTTTTTTTTAAAAAGAAACTAATTAAAAGTATTAGTTGACTTAGTTTTGAAGGGATTAGTGACACCAAGAGCGGAAGCATAGTGGGTAGGGCAATATTTCAAACATTTCAAAATTTTGCTCCACCATTGTGGTAGGTCCATTACCCTTTCAAATTGTTCACCAATTGTGTGCAAAACACATACGAGAAAGAAATAAGAAGAAAAAGTACTATATACCTTTCTCCTTTGCTCCTATTTCTTTTAGCTCCCCAATTGTGAAGCCTCTAGCTTGCTCACACCAAGCTTCACCAAGCAAGTATCAAGAGTTCTTATTGTTTTGGACTTGCTTCTACTATCACCAAGTCTTGTCCTTCTCAAAGACAAGAAGAGAACAAGAGGATGATGAAGGAATGAATAATATTCAAGAGCTCTTTCTTCAAGCTTCCCTTCTTAAACTCTCTCTCAACTCTTACATGTAATAATAGCTTAGAGTTATTGGAAATTTTTGAAGCTCTCCTCTGAATCTTGTGATTTCTCATAGCTTTTCATCAACTCTAGTAACAATTGATTATGGTTTCATTAGTGGGAAGCATATTTGACTTGTAGTCATATTTGTCACCCACTAATGTAAGCTAAAAGTCCATTGTATCCTTATCATATAAGGACATATACAAGTTGCCATTGAGTGGAGAATCTCTAACCCCTAAAATCTCTCTCTTCCATATGGAATATGGATTTATGCCCACATCACATGTATGTTAGGGTTTAGAGGTTCACCAAACCCATTTGTAAATAACCACATCACATGTGGTTTAGGCTTCCATCAAATGTTCAAGGCCAATTAAATTTAGTCCAAAACTATTTCAATTTAGTCTTCACTATTTGTATCATATACAAATCATGACTTAATTGAAATAAACCCTTTATAAATTAAACTTCAAGACATGCTAGGGTCTTTGTAAATTTAATTACAAGCTAATTGAACTATCATTAATAAATGAATTAAACACTTTAATTAATTATTTATGTAATTTTCTATCTATGATTGGTGAATGCTTTATGGTGTGTGACTTACTAGGTTTATGTTATAATTAGCAATGGGATAGAGAAAACTCTTTTTCTCACCTAATGTGAAATCCTCATTTCACACTTAGTCCCATAAGCCGTGAGGGATTCCTAGTATAACAAATCATGACTACCTAATTAGAAATGAATGTCCATGAACATATACACGAACATTACATGGACCTTTGATCATAATTATCATGTACTCAAATCACTCCATTATGGATTCCTAATCTCAACTAGGGTCATGGATTAGTCAAACCTTATGTGCTTTGATCATATGATTTCATCTCTGTTCTAGTTCTCGATAAACTTGATTCTTACTAGAAACTCTTTTCTAGTGAATCTCATCCGCCTTGGCCAAGGACTTACATATCAGGAACAATTAGATATTATAGGTTTCCTTCCTTGTTTACTCAAGTTAATGGATTCTTTCTTGGAGATCACTTACCTTCACATATCACTAGTTAGGACCATAACATGCCATATACTTTTACGTGAATAGCATCGATATGTAAGCAGTAATAAATCCTAACCACCAATACGTTAGATAACACATCACCTCAAGTCAAAGGACTATATACACAATTATGACCTAGATGATGAAATGTTGACTAGTAGTAAAATTCCATGTATTCATCATCTGATGTCACTGTTTAACTCACTCATCTCTATGAGAGTTCACATATTATCATGACATCACATGTCTGTAGCATGAGACTCACTACCTACATCACTATAAGTATCACATACTTATCATGGATGAAAATAGAGGTGATGGTCTTCGGGATTAAAGGTGTCCAGTCAATAATCCTATGACCATGAACAAATTTAAAGTATATCTATACAAGAGTGATCTGTCTCTTATATTCTCAACTCTTTGAGAATAGATCCTCTCATAGAATACTTAAGGAACATATACTCATTACAAAAGAACAAATTCATTTAAAGAATATATATATTTTATTGCCAATTGAAGATTTTATTTATATTTATATAATATGTACATTGCTTTGAGGTATATATCACTATCAACTTTATGGTACGGCAATTAATTAATTAAAAAGATTAATTAATTAATTAGAGTGATTGGAGGGACAGGAATTTGAGAATCACAATTTATTCAAATTCAAAGAGTGAGAAAAATGGTAAAAATGATGGGGTATTTACAGGAAAATAGAGGTAAGGGTATTTTGGGAAGAGAAAAAGTGAAAAGGCAAAAAAAGTAGGCTAGAAAATCAAGTTGGGGCCATTTTGAAAACTAAAAAAAAATGGCAAGAGGACCATGCTATTGGAGGGGCCAGTAGCACCAACCAGAGGCTATTATGGGCGGCCAGCCGCGGGCTTGAATAGTGCAGCTGATGTGGTAGGCTTTTTTGTTTTTGTTTTTGTTTTTTCTTTTTTAGAGATTCATATTGGTCCATTTTGAAAAAGGAAGCATTTGGAGCAATGTACCTGAAGGATAAAATTTTCTTTAAGGATGCTGCCTTTGAACCCTTACCCCTTAACTGGCTAGTGAGACCATCGTACTAACTCTACATAATGCTCATAACTTAGCAGCTATTAAGCAGCGATAAGACGATAAGGGTGCAAAATTAATAGTTGACAAGTATAGAATAAGATGACTCACTCATGCAGAGGAAGAGGCTAATGCATGCAGGTAAGCGAACTCTCGCTAAAACTCTATATAAGAACTAGGAAGAGATTCTTGCTCTGCCTTTATTTTCAAACCTACTGACTTAGGCATCAGAGACACCTCAAATTAGTACTGGAGGCCTATGATCCATTTTTTCTCTATCTACATGCTCTATTTCATCACCATCATATCACAAACTCACCATCTCTAAAATGAGCTCTTTATCTTTGGGATGAGGTAAATTTTGCCTCATCATTTACATTTCTTTTACTTATTTATTCCATAAATATATCATGTTAATTATGATCATAAAACATAAATACAATCATTGATATTGATGATTGGTCTAGGATTTTTTAATATAGTTTTTCCTATATATATGTATATGTTTTTTAATATTTGACTCCTACGAAGTTATAATTTTTCAACTCTTTTTAATCAGAAAATATTTTCTGATCTAAATAGAAAAGTATGAATCGAGTGGTCATATTTACAGTAACTTTCATCTAAGGGTGACATTCCAAGACTAATCAAATAAAATGTGAAATTATATTTCTATGAGATTTGGGACACTAAACACCATACAAAAATGGTTATTTTCTAGAAGATAAATGACTCAACCTATTCATTTAAATGACGGACTTGCCCTTCACTGCCTTCTTCGTCTCTTATATTTCAGCTTGATTGTAGTAAGAAACAATCACACTCTAGTTTGCTTCAAATTGTAGAAAAAGATCGTTTCTCAGTCTTTCAAAACTTGCTTTCCATGGATTCATCGGTGCCTAAGGTAGCTATAGATCTCTCTCCACTGCTCAGGATGTATGAAGATGGCAGTACAGAGAGACTCTTAGGCACCCAAATCGTCCCTCCTTCTCTCGATCCTAAAACCCTAGTCCAATCCAAAGATGTTATTTATTCACCTGAAAATAATCTTTCTTCAAGACTTTATCTCCCAAAATCCACCGATCCTAAACAAAAACTCCCTTTAATGGTTTACTTTCATGGGGGTGGCTTTTGTATTGAAACCGCCTACTCTCCTACTTACCATAACTACCTTAACACATTAGTTGCAGAGGCTAATATTGTAGTAGTCTCAGTTGATTACAGAAGAGCTCCAGAACATCATCTTCCTGCTGCATATGATGATTCATGGACTGCCCTTAAATGGGTTGCTTCTCATTTTAATGGTAATGGTCCTGAAAATTGGCTAAATATTTATGCTGATTTTGGAAAAGTTTTTCTTGCAGGAGATAGTGCTGGTGCCAATATAGCCCATCATATGGGTATTAGATATGGTATCGAGAAATTAATTGGTATTGATATCACAGGTATAATTCTAATTCATCCGTATTTTTGGGGTAAAGAACCAGTTGGGGATGAATCTAAGAATTTGGATTTGACAGCAATGGTTGAGAAATTTTGGCAATTTGCCAACCCAAATTCAAGTGGGGTTGACGACCCTTTGATTAATCCTAGTCTGGATCGAAATTTGGGTAAGATTGGGTGTAGTAAGGTCCTTGTTATGGTTGCAGAGAAGGATGGATTGAAAAGTAGGGGCTGGCATTACTGTGAAAGTTTGAAAAAGAGCGGATGGGAAGGAGAAGTAGAGATAATGGAAGCTAAAGATGAGGATCATGTTTTTCATTTGGTGAAACCCACTTGTGATAATTCTGTGGCAATGCTTAAAAGGATTGTTTCTTTCATCAATCAAGCTAATTGAGGCCTCAATCAAGCATCTCATCTGGATTTTTATTTTTAATTAATTTATGTTATTGTAAGGTGTGATAGGTTTTTGAGAATAATACTATTTTCAGTTATGAAAATCTTATATGCAAGCATAGTTTAATATATTTATTTCATCTAAATCATTAATTAAATCAAATAATCCATATTTTCGACATCAACGTGTTTTTTTTTTCATTTTAGTTATTATATATATATATATATATATATATATATATATATGGAAAGGAGGGATAAGCACATTTACTAAAAATCCCTTACTGAATTTTGAGTAATTGTTATTTAAAAAAATGCTACTTTGACAATTTATAAATAATAGGTAATTGTTATTTAATTAGGAAAGTAAGTGTATAATCAATATTATATTTTAGGATTAGTAATTTATTAATTAATAAATTAAATAGGATTATACAAATAATATGTTATTTTCTAAGGATTAGTTAAAAAGAAAAATCGTCAAGTTTTTAGTCATGTATATTGTGATAATATTTAAGTGGTATGATGAGATTGAATATTTATCCTATTTCTATAGATAGATATTTTTATTTAAATAAAATTATGTTTTTATTCATATTTGTTTAATTTTTTACACCTATAAATAGGTGTTACAATTAATAAACATATATTCAAAAATTATTTTCTCTTCTATTATCTCTTTACTTTTCTTTATTTTTTCTCTTTATTTTATAATACGTTATCAGCATGAATTAGTTTTATCATTTTCTTTTAACTGCTTGTTACATATCAATGAAGGTTTGTATGTGAGGAACATCAAAATCATTATAAGTCTATTTACTTATTGTAATATGATTTCAAATTATATTAAAATATAATATAGTTCTCGAGGAATTAAATTAATTAATCGTAGATCTTGAAGAACTTGTGTTCTAAATTTTTGAAGAATTAATATAAATTAATACAGTTCATGAAAAACTAATAATATCTGCAGTTTCTTAAAAAATAATAATCTTTATAATTCTTGAAAAACTAATATTCTTTACAGTTCTTGAAGAACTAATATTCTTCATGATTCTAAAAGAACTAATATTCTCTATAGTTCTTGAAGAACTAATATTCTTTACATTTCATTAAAAACTAATATTTTCTATAGTTCTTAAAGAACTAATCAAATAAATAAATAAATAAAATATAAATTTTTGAAGAATCGGTACCCTAAAATTCCTAAAGAACTAGTATCTTAAATTTTTAAAGAATTATATCCTACATTCCTGAAAGGACTATGTCACGATTTGAATTCGAGGGCATGTGACCAACACTAGGACACAAGTTATGCATGTGGCTACTAGTGTCTGTAGCAAGCCTTATAACTTACTAAATGACAAACTATCAAATCAATCAATATTTTAATCTAGAATAGCACTATGGACCCATAGGTTAAGCAAACTAATTTTAATGTCTAATTAATACCATTTAATTTATTATATCAACTATTTAGAATGTCAAAATTGAAATAACATTCTGCTTAACTAGGCACTTGACATCTCAAAAGAAATTTACAAAAGGCAACCAAAATAAATTACCAAGAACTAGGATGGCAATGCGGAGTTCTAGAATAGTAAACAAATTTAATAATATATATAATACATAACTCAGAGTAATAAAATACATTTACTGCTAAAGAAATAAAATATATTAACTCAATTATTAAATTCTTTATGGGCTCATTTCATGACCTAGAAAACTAATTTGAATAGGAATAAGCGTTGACTCAATGAATGATACTAAAAAATATATTAACCGGGTGTCCTATAAACATATGACTAATGTTCATACTAGTGCATCGTGTCACAGAGATAATAAATCACATAAGCAAATATGGAGAAAATATAGTCCATAGTACTACACTAAACCACAATATTGGAGCCGATCCCCTATCCTAGCTCTTTGAATCCAATATTGTCTCTTATTCCAATACTAGGGTTGCAACTATCCTTAACAGCACTAACCCAACTGGTCGCAGCGAGGTGATGAGTAGGCCTCCAGCCATTAGCTGCCAGCCCTAGCTCATCTTATCTCAATCATCATAATCAGATCCACATTCCTAAGTGGCACTATGTCATCCCAATTTCATTCATCAATCACAAACCATTACATATCAACAATTTACTAATTCATCAATCATAGTCAAATAATAACATGCTTCTATGCAAGAATAATGCATTAATACATATATCTAATTACACATACAATAAGTGCAAATGCATGGAAAATAGGGAAATATATTAGAAAGTATCACTCAACTAGTTGACAACGTGTCTAACCAACTTTCCTGTTGAAGCATGACCTTTGGTGATAGAAGGACACTGGAGACATCGACATGAATAACAGATGAGATTATTAAAAAAAGAATGACTCGCTTCTAAAGATATAACTAAATGACTCTAATTCTTGCCAAAATTTCGGCAAAATCTCCTCTAAAACTAGGACTTATCCAACTATAATAGAGAAAACATACACTTTTAAACAAATAGCTCAAATTACGATATTCAATCATAACTCCATAATTCCCCCTCCTGGGGCTCCATGTCACATCCCAATTTCGGAGACATGACGGTCCTAGAACATGGGGAGACATAAGGTCACCCACGCCCGTAGAACCCACTTATACATATGTAAAAATTGCCTAGGATCATACCGAACCTCATACATTAACTTAATAAAATCTTTTATAAAGGAAAAACCTTAAGTTGTGGAAGCCAAAAATATACTTTATTACGATTCATAAGAAAACAAGAATAAGACTCCAAGTAAATTCTCCAATATAATATCATAAAGTAAAGTTCCCATAATAACTCTTAAAGCATTTAAGGACTCATCATAACATGGTATTATTATTACTTTGACAAGGGAATTTCTCAAGCGGAGTAGTAGCTTGAGTGATTACCTTACCTCCTCATAACGCTCACCTGGAATCACACAAGGAAAAAGGAGTGAGATAGATGATCTCAATGAGTAAACAGTACAACTTATACAATAACATATACCCCTTAGAAGATTTCATAACTCATTGTTCAAAATTTATGATTCATAGTTCGTGGTTTGTAATTTAATAAGGTTTATAGAAATCAACTTATAACTCATAATACATCTAGAGTGGAGGTTATTGTCTTATCCGCTCGTAACATAATATAGAGTGAAAGTTACTGCCTTGTCCACTCGTATCTAATTTAGTGAAATGCCAATTCAATTTATGGAATGAATTTAATTGATGTGTAGTTCATGATATACAATTAGGGGCTAGGGGATTCAATACCTAAATGGGCTTTTATTTCTAATTTCATCTCCTTTTTCCTCATTGTTGTTTTACTTAATTTATATTTTAATTTAGTTTGAATACAATTATAATCATTTTCATCAACACCAATTTGATTCATTAAACATTAGTAACATTTTAAGCTAGTACTTACCTAAGGTCCCTAGTGGAATGATAACTCATTCACTACTATCTTACTTGTGCGATCTGTACACTTGCAGAGTACACATCAAGTTTTTGGCGCCGTTGCCAGGGACCTTTTTAGAGTGATATTAGCAATAGAATTGAAGCTAGTGATTTAGTTTTTATTTTTATTTATTATTTAATTTTTGTTTTGGTTTTCTTTGCAAAATTTTCTTTTTAGGTACCCTTCTCTATTTATGACCAGAGCTACTTCCTCCAATCTACTTGAATTTGATCCAAAGTTAGAGAGAATATTAAGACAAAAGCGGAAGGAGGAACAGGAACTAGCTTTGGTGAGAGAGGTAGTAGACCTAAAAGGCATTGATTCAGAGGAAAAGGTTGAAATAATGGCAGAAAATCAACTAAGAACCATGCAAGAATATGCAAGGCCCACTCTTAATAGGGCCGACTCAAGTGTACAGAGGACAACAATCGCTGCAAATAATTTCAAAATTAAGCCAATGTGATAAAGATGGTGCAGCAGACTTGCCAATTTGATGGTCTCCTAGATGAAGATCCTAATGCTCATCTTGAGAACTTTTTAGAGATTTGTGATACATTTAAGATCAATAATGTCTCAGATGATGCGATTAGGCTACGCTTGTTTCCTTTCTCACTCCGAGACAAATCGAAGAAATGGCTCAAGTCTTTCTCAGCTGGTACTTTCACTACATGGACTCAATTGGCAGAGAAATTCTTAGAGAAATATTTTCCACCATCCAAGACAGGTAAGTTGAGGAATGACATAACTTCCTTTCTTCAGCAAGATGGTGAGACTCTTTATGATACATGGGAATGATTTAAAGATTCATTGAGGAAGTGTCTGCATCATGGCTTTCCACTATGGCACCAGATTCAAACCTTTTATAATGGTTTGAACTATACAAGCAAACAGTCTATTAATGCGGCAGCCGATGGGTCCATCAACAATAAGACACCTGAAGATGCAAGGGACTTGATTGAAGATATGGCTCTCACAAACTATCAATGGCAAGTCCCTAGAGATTAGCGAAGGATTGGCGGAGGTGGTTCACATCAAGTGGACCCAATTGTAGCATTGATCACTCAGCTTGAAGCCATGAACAGAAAAATGGATTCCTTGATGGCATCTTCATCAGTAAGACAAGCTTAAGTGATGTGTAGTGATTGGTGTGGGGGAGGACACCAAAGTCAAGATTGCCAAAGTGGCAATAATTTTGCTAAGCTGGAGCAGGTAGATTACATGGGAAATGCTCCAAGGCAGCAGAACAACCCCTATAGCAATACATATAATCTAGGGTCGAGGAATCATCCTAATTTCTCTTAGGGTAATCAGTATAACCCGAGACCTCCTCCTAGATTTCAGCAATCTTCCCAGTCACAAGCTCCTCCACCTCCTATAAGAAGTTCTTTAGAAGAAACCATGATGAAGTTCATTGAGTCTAATGAGCAAATACATAAGGATACTAAGAGAGCACTCCGAAATCAGCAAGCATCCATTCATAATTTGGAAAATCAGATGGGGTAGTTTGCCAAGTTGCTTAGTGAGAGGCAACAAGGGAGTTTACCTAGCAATACTGAGGCAAATCCTAAAGAGCAGCTAAAGGCAATTACCTTGAGGAGTGGAAAACAGGTTCAAGAGAGTGTTGTTATAGAGCAAGAAGTGGAAGGGAAAGAAGATGAGGCATAGGGTGCTAAGGAAAAGGAAGCTGAAAATGAGGTCACAGTGGGTGATGAGACAGAAAAGGAGAAAGTTGCACTAACGCCTACACCACCATTGAAAGAGTATTGACCTCGAGTACCTTATCCTGCATGCTTACAAAAGGATAAGCTTGATGCCCAATTTGGTAAGTTTGTTGAACTCTTTAAGCAACTTCATATTAAGATACCATTTGCCGAAGCTTTATCACAAATGCCCAAATATGCTAAATTTTTGAAAGAGTTCCTTTCTAACAAAAGGAAGCTCAAAGAGGTGTCATTTATGCATTTGTTAGAAAAGAGTTTGGCTTTTTTGCAAAAACAGTTACCTAAGAAATTAAAAGATCTTGGTAGTTTCACTATCCCATGTTTTATAGGTAACCTTGAGATGGAAAATGTATTAGCTTACTTGGGGGCTAGCACAAATGTTATGCCCAACAAGATATTTAAGCAATTGGGAATTGGGGAACCCAAACCAACACATATGACTATTCAGTTAGCTGATAAGTTAGTGGTACACCCTCGGGGGATTATTGAGGATGTGTTGGTGAAAGTTGGGGATTATTTTTCCTAATGATTTTATAATTATTGATGTGGATGAGGATGCGGAGGTATCACTTATTTTAGGTAGACCATTTTTAAATACAACTCATGCCCTCATTGATGTCCATGATGGCACTTTAACTTTAAGAGTGGATAATGAACAAGTTGTCTTTCATATTCCTAATGCAATGAAACACCCACTTACACTGGATGAGGTAGATTCATGCAGTGATATTCTTGAGCATGAAACTGTCAATTTTGTTACTAACATTGTTTCCAAAGATCCCCTTGAGTTGTGTTTGATGCAAGAATAGGTCATGGATCAAGAAGTAAGGGAGCAATTGGCTTACTTGGAGGTAAATAAGCCATGCAAGAAGGGGGTAGTTAAATCTATTGATATGCACAAAGAGGAGAAAATGCAACCATCCATCATTGATCCACTAATTTTGGAGCTCAAGTAGCTCCCTTCCCATTTGGAGTATGCATTTCTGGCTGAAAATGCAAAATTGCCTATAATTGTGAATGCTAATCTTTCTAAAGTACAAAAGGTAAGGTTATTGGAGGTCTTGGGAATACATAAAAAGGCTATAGCATGGAAAGTTGCGGATATCAAAGGCATTAGTCCTTCTTTTTGCACCTATAAGATTTTTATGGAAGAAGAGTTCAAATCTATGGTGCAACCTCAAAGGCGTCTTAATCTTAAGATGAAGAATGTGGTAAAGGCTGAAGTGATCAAGATCCTTGATTCGGGAATTATTTATCCCATCTTAGATAGTTCTTGGGTGAGTATAGTTCAGGTGGTACCAAAGAAAGAAGGCATGACTCTCGTGCCTAATGAAAATAATGAGCTGATTCCTACGAGGACTATCACGGGATGGAGGGTTTGTATCGATTACAGGAAGCTAAATGATGAAACTAGAAAAGATCACTTCCTTCTTCCTTTCATCGATCAAATGTTAGAGAGACTTGCTGGACATCAATTCTACTGCTTTTTGGATGGATTATCAGGGTATTTTTAGATCCTTAAAGCTCCAAAAGATCAGGAGAAGACCACATTTACATGTCCTTAGAAGAATGCCATTTGGACTATGCAATACGCTAGCAACTTTTCAAAGGTATATGATGGCTATTTTTGATGAGATGGTTGAAGATATTATGGAAGTCTTCATGGAAGATTTCTCTGTGCATGGTGATTCCTTTGAAGGTTGTTTGGAGAATTTAGAGTGAGTGCTTGCAAGATGTGAAGCAACCAATCTAGTTTTGAATTAGGAGAAATGCCATTTCATGGTGTAAGAAGGTATTGTTTTAGGGCAAAAAATATCACGTGAAGGCATTAAGGTGGATAGAGCGAAAATAGAAACTATTCAGCAACTTCCACCACTAACTTCAGTCAAAGCTATTCAGAGTTTCCTGGGTCATGCAGGATTTTATAAAAGATTTATCAAGGATTTCTCCAAGATTGCTAGGCCCCTTACTAAGCTACTCAAGAAAGATGTCGAATTTAATTTTGATGAGGCCTGCTATAACAACCCACATTTACCCTAGGAGTTTTCATGACAAATTGCTTGAATTTAGAGTTATTGTGACAAAATATTTGATTTTATGAAAATTCATGTGTGACCTAATTTATGAGTTTGGGGCATGTTAAATTAATTTTAATATGCCTAATATGAATTATTATTGTGAAATAAATGATTTGAATAAAATGCATTAGCATGAAATAATTTATTTTTCATTAAATGAATTTTCATGTAAAAAGGCGATTTTTAAGCATAAAATAATTTTATGAGTATTTTTAAATAAATGTTTTTGGGGAAATTTTAATGAAAATAATAAAAAAAATATTGCATTTTTAATTACCTATAATTAGCCCTAAATTAATTAAAAAGCCCAAATACCTAAAAGCCTACTATACTAAAACACTCTTAACCTAGCTAATTAAGGGCAAACTTGGAAATTGCACCGCAAACCCTAATATATAATGAAAATTTCAGCCAGCACTCTCATTCCAATAGCCATCACTCCATTTTTCTATATCTTCATAGAAAAATCCTCTCAAAATATTTCTTTGAACCTTTCTGTTTCGCGATTTCTTGATCGTAATTGTAAGTTTTCTTCTCTTTCAAATTCTAAACTGATTTATATGAAATAAATTATGGGAAAATTATTTTGAACTGGTTGATTACTAATTTTTACAGATTTAATTCTGTTTGGATGAGTTTTTGGGAGATAAAATCTATTTTCTATCGAAAACACAAATCTTTCCGCGAGATTTCTCCAAAGGTGAATCCTGTAACTCAAAATTGAAATTTTTATGCTTAGGCCATATCAAGGGGTGCGATTCCTACATGAATGATTTCTAAACTTATTTTTGATGTGTTTTGATAAAAAATATTGGATTAAATTATATTTTTGCATATTTCTACGATGACCGAAAAGTTTCAGAAAACAAAAGAATTCAAGGTTTTTGTGCTAGAACTTAGAAGTTGGAAAATTCTATGATTTCTTAAACATGTGGCTGTTGATTTGTGTATGGATGGATTCTAAACTTATATTTGTTTTTTTTAGATGAAAAATGATGATTTAAATCATGTGTTTATATATTATTGTAATGAACGAAAAGCGCAAAAAGCGTGAAAACTCATGATTTTCACCTAAGTCTTAAAACTTATAATTTTTTTGTATAAACATTATCTATGATTTCTGAATCATGTATGGACATATTCTAAACTGATATTTGCTATGATTGAATGAAAGATAATGGTTTAAACAACCTGTTTACATATTTTTGAAATGACTGAAAAATACCAAAAACAAGAAAACTCATGGTTTTGTACCCTATAACCCAAAGGTTGAATTTTTATGTATGAACAATACTAAATGTGGTCGATTCACATGAATTAATACTTTAAAATGATTTTTTTGTATTTATGTGAAAAATCTTGGTTCAAACCATGTTTTTACATATTACTGAAATAGATAGAAAGTGCGAAAAGAAAGAGAATATAGTTTTTCCTTTTAGTAATGCATTCGGCCTACATTAATATTTTTATCCCAATGTTTATAATTTTTATGTGATGTGTTTTGATGCTTATTGACATGTATGAATGTATAATAAATGATAAAATTTCAAGTTAGTTGAAGGTTTTACCCTAGATAAGCTTAAAGGCATTTTGGTATACTTAAGGTATCTTAACCTTTTATTGTGATTATAATGTAAATGTGATTGGAAAATTTGGAACTAGGTGTTATGATGACTTGATGATGAACATATGGTTTTGAGTTGATGAAGTGACAATTGAATAAAAAGGATCATAAGAGTTAATCATGACACTTGAAAGGTTAATTGTTAAGTTGACATGTATGGAAGTGTAAAGTGTTTTAAGATGATTGTTAAAGTAAATTGATATTGAGGTAATAATATTGTGATGACCTTAGAAAGGTATTAACATGATTACAATGTGTTTTCATGTGAGCCTATAAGGCCTAAGTATGCAAGACTTTTAAAGTCAATGGGTTATGTGCAAGTGATGAGTACACCTATATGTGGACTCTAAGTGTATGTGTATGCTATATGTGCATAGGTAGTTATAGGATAGGAGCATCATGAGTTAATAAATACTAAGTATTAAACTGAATATTATGTTAGAGTTTGAGGAGCTTTAGAAGTGCAAAGGGACTACATATATTAAGAGCAAAGGAACCCCAAGGTGAGTAAACATTATGTTTCAAATTACAAGTGCAAGCTATTATGAATTGTGTACCTTTGACCTTCTTGAAACCCAAGTTCACTTCCATTTTTAAATTGACTATGTGATTTCTTATTAAGTTTGGGTTGCCAAAGGACATTTGGTCCAAAATAATTTTTAACTATCCAGTGATAATACCTTTATGATTATTACCCCAACGTATATTCTTTCTAGAACTACACTATTCTTATATCTTTTGTTCAAAATAATAAACTGCTATTACTATTAGGATACATGTTATTGATGGCTTAAATGTTATTGTTATATATATGATTACCATAAGCACTTGCTATGGTACCTTTAACCCTTTTTTTATGTAGAAATCCTTATACCAATGCGAGTAATCATCGGCTATGTGCTCCTCGTACCGATGCGAGTAATCATCGGCTATGTGATCCTTATACCAATGCGAGTAATTATCGGCTATGTGTTTGAGTGATTATGGCAATAGCCTTCACTCTATGTGTTTGAGCGATTATGGCAGTAGCCTTCACTCTATGTGTAATAAGTGTGATTTCTAGGAACCTTTCTAAAGTGCAAACTATGAATCATGAACTATAAGTTATGAGCTATGAGCCCTTTCTAAGGGATATGTGTTATTGTACAATCGCTATTGTTTACTCATTGAGATCATCTATCTCACCCTTTTTCCTTGTGTGGCTCTAGGTGAGCATTATGAGGAGGCAAGGTGATGGCTCAAGCATCCTACTTTGCTTAGGGAGTTCATTGTCCAAGAAAATTAGTTTAATATATCATGAAGAGTTATCCTTAGATGCTTTGGGAATATTCATTTTTGGATGGTTATTTTTAAATGTTATCTTTCAAGGTTTTAATTGAATTCTAAATATTATTTCCTTATGGATTATGTTTAAAGTATATTTTAATATGCTTCTGCAACTTAAGGTTTTCAAAAAAAAAAAAAGGGTTTATTTAAGTTAATGTAAGAGGTTTTTTTTGGTATGATCCTAGGCAGTATTTGTATAAGTATAAATGGGTTCTATGGACGTGGGTGACCTTATGTCTCCCCATGTTCTAGGACCGTCATGTCTCTAAAGTTGGAATGTGACACCTGCTTATAAGCCTTCAACACCTTGAAGGCTAAGCTTATCAATGCACGAATAATGGTGGCCCCTGACTAGAGTTTACCTTTTGAGGAAATGTGTGATGCGAGTGATGTGGCTGTTGGGGCAGATTTGGGGTAGAGGAAGGAGAAGCATTTCTAACCCATTTACTATGAAAGCAAGACTTTGAATAAAGCTTAAGCCAATTACACCACCATTGAGAAAGAGTTGTTAGCTGTTGTGTTTGCCTTTGATAAGTTTTGGTCCTATTTGATCTTATCAAAGGTGATCGTTTATACAGATCATTTGGCCTTGCGGTATCTCTTTTTAAAAAATGATGCAAAGTTGAGATTGATTTGGTGGGTGTTGTTGCTACAAGAGTTTGATTTAGAGATACAAGATAAGAGAGGAGCAGAAAATCTTGCAAGTGGCCACCTTTCACGACTAGAGAACCTGAACTTAGAGACACTTGGAGAGCGGGATATTTCATATACTTTCCTAGATGAGTAGCTATATGCCATGGTAGGTATGGTAAGTAATTCTAAATCTGAACTACCTTGGTTTGCTGATTTTGCGAATTATTTAGCTATACGAGAACTCCCAAAAGAGATAACTTATCAGCAAAAAAAGAAATTATTTTCTTATTTGAAATACTACTTTTAGGAAGACCCCTATTTGTTTAAATTATGTGTTGACCATATGATCTGGCGTTGTGTGGCTTGGCTTGAAACTATAGACATTCTTAACCATTACCATGCCGGGCTAGCTAGTGGACATATGGGTCCTAGTAGGATGGCTCAAAAAGTTTTAGAATTAGGTTTCTATTGGCCCACTCTTTTTAAAGGTAGTTATGAGTTTATGCAACATTATGATCATTGCGAAAGAGCTGGGAATATTTCGTCTCGTGATGAGATGCCTCAAAATAGTATTTTAGTTTGTGAAGTATTTGATGTTTGAGGTATTGACTTCATGGGGTCATTTCCTAATTCTTTTGGTAACAAATATGTGCTTGTAGATATTGATTATGTGTCTAAATAGCCTGAGGCTCAAGCCTTGGCCACAAATGATGCTAGGGTAGTAGTGAAATTTTTAAAGAAATTGTTTTCTCGATTTGGCACACGTAAAGCCATTATTATGATAGGGGCACCCACTTCTGTAATGCTCAGCTTAAAAAAGTTTTCAAAAGGCTAGGAGTTGCACATAAACTGGCTACCTTTTATCATCCTCAAACAAGTGGCCAAATTGAGAACACGAATAGGGAGATAAAGAGAATGCTCAAGAAAATTGTGGAGCGATCTAGAAAGGATTGGTCAAAAAAATTAGATAATGCTCTATGGGCTTTTAGGATAGCATTCAAAATCCCTTTAGGCACTACTCCTTATAGGTTAGTGTATGGAAAAGCTTGTCATTTACCTATTGAGATTGAACACCATGCTTATTGGGCTATAAGACAGGTTAACCTTGATCGAGCTAATGCAGGTGAGAAGAGGCAATTGTAAGTGAATGAGCTAGATGAATGGAGGTTGCAAGCTTATGATAATACTCGGATGTACAAGGAGCGAACCAAGAGATGGCATGATGCTCGGATTAAGTAGCGGAGAGAGTTTCGAGTTGGGGATTAGGTATTACTTTACAATTCTAGACTTTGACTCTTCCCAGGTAAGTTAAAATCTCATTGGTCTAGTCCTTTTACTATTAAGAGAGTCTTTCCCTATGGAACAATTGAGTTAACTCATCCTGAAAAGGGTGATTTTAAAGTTAATGGACATAGGCTTAAGATATACCTCGGGGGAGAAATGGAGGTTAAGTATCTCCAGGATTCGGGGTGAGCTATCACCCTAAACGTCTAGCAAAGATGACGTTAAAGAAGCGCTTAGTGGGAGGCAACCCATTATTTTAATTAAGATTTATTATTTTTGTCTTAAGTTGTTTCAAAGAGAAAAAAACATTTATTTATATCTTATTTTAAGTGTTGCAGTTTTATTTTATTTTATTTTATTTTATTTTATTTTATTTTATTTTTATTTTCATTTTTATTTTTATTTTTATTTTTTTCTTTTCTTTATTTAGTTGTTGCTGCCCATCAGTTGTATTAGATTTGTCATGCATTCTTTGAGTTGTTTTATAAAAAAAAAAAAAAAAAAAAGAAAGAAAGAAGAAAAAATCCATTAGTTGAGACATGCAGACCCTACCTACCCCTTATTAAATTGTCATTTATTATGGATTCTTAATAAGAGAATTGCACAGATTGACTATTTTTTGAACTGCATTTGTTGCTCTCACCTAGTTGAAAGTAGAATTACTAGCATGAGTTTTAAGAATCCTAAAGGCCAGACTTCCAAAACCAAGAGGGATTCCTCTCCTCCACCTATGACGCTTGAACAAGTAATAGCCTTTTATGCTTATAAGAGGCATACCTAACTGAGAATGAGAACACTTTCTCCCTAGAGAAGATAGTGGCAATGGAAAAAGAGGAGAAACAGACTGATGATGCGCCAATTGTTGCTACAGAAAGCAATTTCATGCAGCCAGAACCACCAAAAGGGGAGAGTAGTGAACCTTCCAAGGTGAAGAGGGGAAGAGGAAGGCCTAGGAAGGAGAAGTGAGGAGCTGTCTTGACCTAGTTTAGATTACACTGGCATGATCTCTACTAAATAATTGTAATTCTAGGCTAGGCATGTTATTTGTCTTTCTTATATGAGCCATTGGCTATCTTTCATGTTTCTTGTTTTCTTTTCACTATGTTTTATCTTAATGAAGTTCTTATATTTATGCATAATTTCCATGGCTCCATTTTTGTCTGTCAGTTGTTTATATTATCTTTATCTTAATAGAAATATAATATATAAAAAAAAGGAAGGTGGAAAAAATTAGAGGACACAGCTGAAACCTCAGCCGTGCCTCCAGCCGTGTGATAAGAAAACTTAATATCTTTTTTACAGTAGCATGGCATAGTTGAAACCTCAGCCATGTGATAAGGGAATTATTTTTTTTCTTTGACAGAAGCATTACATGGCTGGGACCACGGCTGAGCCTTCAGCCGTGTGATAAGGTGATTTAAATTTTCTTTGGCATAACCATCACACGGCTGGGACCACGGCTGATCCTCCAGCTGTGTGATGCCCTAAGGAGTCTTTAGCATGACAATGGGTGGAACTCCAGCTGTGGGGTCACCCATGGGCACGGCAAATAACAGAGAAAAAGATAATTCACGCAGCCCCAAACATTCAAATTTTCATTTTCTCTCTTTTCTCTCCTCTTTTCCTCACTTCTCCCACACTCGAATCACACACACCATCCTTTTCCCACTAATTTTTGCACTCAAGGCAGCATTCGTCGAGTGATTTCACCCTCACACACGCTCTCTCTCTTTGGATTTTCCACCACAGGTATGGATTATTTTGCTTGTTCTTGAATTTTTGACTCATTTTCTTGTTTTAAATCCATTTTTTCTTATGTTTTGTTGAGATTTATGATTGTGGGTAGAAATTTGGATTCTAGGGATTTGGGCTGTGCTAAAAAATATTGCATTTGATTTCTAGCTAGAGAAAGATGTGGATTTGGGCGATGAGGGTGTTTTGGGTTGCTCTTTGCTGGTTATTCCTAATTTCTTGACTCTCTATTGCTTAAATTTCCTAGGTTTTTATTGCTTGAATTGGTTGAATTGTAGTTTGCTTGACTCTCGGTGACAACTAGTTAATTTTTGTTTTTAGGCATCAATTGCTTCTGATGTTATAATGCCGAAATTCTAACGATGATATTTCCCTGTTATTTTTTTTTTGCTGTTTTGGGTTGGCTTATGTTGTTTTGCAGCTATGGGACCTAAGAAATCATCTGCCAAAGCAACCAAATTGCCCAGCAAATGGGCAAGAGGGGAAGGCAGTTCCCGTAATCCCCCACCAGCTACAACCCCTACAGTTTCTTTCATTCTAAACCATATGTGTGTCCAATTCATTGACTTGGAATCTCATGCTTGCTTTGAGCAATTGGCCAACAAGGACTTTTAGCCTACTCGCTAGATTGACTGGGGTTTTATGCAGCAGATTAGCATAGGCGAGGAGCTTCAGAGATGGACATCACAGCCGGGTGGAAAGGGATTTTTCGCAATAGTTTAACTAGCTTATCGGGAGTTGACGTTGGAGTTTTATTGTACCCTTCAAGTTGATTTGAAGGTGACATCAGTTTGAAAGAAGATGCTGTGGTTTAGGTTAGGTACCAAGAATTTTGAGATGAGCGTTAATGATTTAGAAATAGCGATGGGATTGTATATGGAGGTAGAGCTGCATACTGACGTTTATCACGAGATTCCTATAGGTTTTCTATATAACAATGCCCCTAATCAAGTATGGGACAAATTTGCTCTGATGGGTAAGAGATTTGATGCCTCGGTCTCTGAGGCATCCTAGTTCACCTTTTTCAGTCTGCGAGTTCTTCATTTTCTTCTGATGAAGACCATTTTTGGCAGACGAGACAGTGGCGAGGCTATGACTAGACAAGAGCTCTTTTATTTGAAGTGCATGTATGAGGACAAGCGGTGCAATGTGGTATATTCTCTCATGCAGTTTTTTTATGATTAGTGTAAGAGAGGCAAGTCTGGTGCATTAATTGGAGGGATGTATATCACCAAACTCGTTTGGAGTTTGGGTGTCTTTGATGGTTTACCTCCAATGACACTCAATGGCATGCCTAAGCCGATTGGGTACACCACATTGCTGCGGATGGACAAGACGAAGAGCTTCATGCCTGCCTTTGCCCCTCCACCAGATCATGTAGCTCCTGAGCTAGCCTCCATTCTTGCTACTAACCCTACTACTGAGCCTCCTACTGACGCTGCTGCTGCTAGTACTTCAATTGCCGCTAGGCCTTCTTCTTCCTCCGCTGTACCCCCTTTCTCTGGCCCTACCCTGTTTTGAGATTGGATGTCATATATGGGGGAGGATGATGTGGATGATAGGAAGCCCACTGAGTTTGAGAGACAGATCTGTCAGTTAGAGAGGACCATGACTGGTCTTCAGGTTCAACAAACTTGACTCCTCACCAACCAGCATCAGATCCTGACCATGTTGCAACACTAACAGCAAGCCCTTAAGTTCGAGGCGCAGAGCTAAGCATAGCTTCAGCAATCCATGCTAGATTATTAGGCACTCAGGGGTATGTGCCTCTTATGCCTGCACCGTAGCCATGGCAGATACAATCTCCAGTTCAAGTTAAGCCCAATGATGGTGAGGGGAGTGACGACTCCGATGCCACCATGGATGACTGACCCTTCCTTTTTCATTTTTCTCTTTCTTTTATTTCTTTTATTCTTTTTATATTTTCTGTTATGGCTTACTGTAATTATGCTGATTAGGCTTATTTTCTTCTATTTTATTTTATTTCTCTTTTTATTTTTTATTTTTATTTTATTTTTCTTTTTCTTTCTTAGCCTAATGTGGTCTGTAGAGCAGATAATGACATGGCATGGACTTTGGAATAGACTGACATGGAAATTCAATGATAGGGCAGTTTTTCTATTTCTTTCTTCTTCCCTTTACGTGTTTTACTTTATATTCCATTTTCAACACATTTGGGACAATGTGTTATTTAAGTGTGGGGGGAGGGATATGTATGTGCTTATTTGTTTATTCATTTATTCTTTCTGTCTTGTTTTGGCTCAAGTGAGCTAAATTGTAATAATGGTATGAATTGGAATGATTCCCTTTTTAGCTTATAATTGTCGATTATTTTTCTTTATATACAACAATCTCTCATTGATGTTTAGCTCAGTTGAATTGATCATTTACTAACAATTAAGTGTGGTAGTCATAATTAGGGAATTAAACTGATGAAATTTGCACTACTGGAGTTTGAAACTTTAGTTACATTTTTTAGCATATGTTTATTCCTTTGTAACTTGAGTTGAAATTAGTGACATACACTTAATATCTTAGACTCCATGGCAATTTTTCTCGGAAAAAAAATATAGTGAAAAAAATAAAAAAATTATATATATATATATATATATATATATATATATATATATATATATATATATATATAAAAGGTGTAATAAATAGTGCACTATTTGGAGCTTTGAAAATTTTTCTCTATTCAGCCAATTTTGACTCTTCTAACCTTAGGAAAGTTGAAATTATGAATAGTGCTAGTAGCCATTTGGATTCATGATTCTAGTTGAGTAATTGGGGGTCAACATCATAAATGTTTACCTTTGCATCAAAAGGCTAGTATGACGATTCAAACAAGTCGGGCTCCCTAAAAAAAAAAAAACAAAAAGTGTGCAATAAAATTACGTTTGATTGTTAAGTCAATAGAAAATCGAGAGAGTAGTTAGGTACCTAAGAGAAAATCCTTCATTTCTCACTTTTGTTTGGTTTTTGTTTCTTTGGGATTTTATGCTCAATCTTTTAACTCTGGAATTTACAATTCAGGATTGTGAATTTTATCTTTGTGTCTAAGGGTCTTTGATTTGTAGATCCTTTAATTTGACAGCTGTATTTGAGAATTAGTTGTTGACTATGAGATTCGAGCCTTACTGATTTGGGTATTATTAATCTTGATATTTTCATTTGGCTTTAAAGGGGTTGTCCATGTTCTAAACTATCATTGTAATTTGGTTTGCTTAAGGACAAGCAAAAACTCAAGTGTGGGGGAATTTGATAAGTGTTGAAAACACTATATTTTGTCCCTTGTTCTTAATGTATTTTATGCCTCCAATTGAGTTTAATCTATTTGTTTTAGTGCTTTTATAGTTCTTTTAGTTAATCCAATGTTAAAAGATGCCATGATCTGAATATGACCCAGGACGGTGAATGATCTAAGCCAAAATATTGATTATTTGGAGAAATATGGGTTGCCATGGGTTGAGCCACAGCTGGTATTCCAGCCGTGTGATAAGAGCAAAGAGGAAAATCATCCAGTAGCCTCCCACAGATGGAGGCACAGCTGGGGTCTCACCGGTGGGAAGTTACATTTTCTTTGATTCACGTTGCCATGGCTGGAACTCCAGTCGTGGGTCCAGCGATGCGTGTCAGAAAATTTAGAATTATAAAATTAAATCTAACAATGTTTCAAAGGGGAGAACGGAGCGAATTAGTGAGAGAATAAGAAAAGAAAAAAGATATCGAAGATCAGAGATCAAATAACAGGATTTCTTGGCACTTAATTCATGAATTGTTTGAGAATTCTTATTTCTTTAATTCTTTCTTTAGTTTCAATGTGTGATATGAACTAATTCTTTCCAATTCGGGTATTGATGAACCCTATAACCTTTTGTATAGATTGAATTACTTCTTATTCAATTAAATCATTCTTTGAGTTGTTTTATCTTTATGAATATTATTGCTTAAATTCCAATTAATAATTGCATGCTTACTAGTTGGGAATTTTTTTCATATAATTGATTAGGGATAACTTTATGTGAATGGATCACTCATAGAGATTGAGGGTTGATTGGGACACTAGAGATAGGCTTACAAGACTTCTTTGGTGGATAGTTTCTTGAATCTAAAGCATGACCTAATTAAGTTTGCTTAAGAAGAGATTCCTTGCATTCCTCTTGGGAAATAAGGATTTAATTGCTCGAGAGAGATTTTTATCTAATTCAGTGAAATGCCAATTCAATTTATGGAATGAATTTAATTGATGTGTAGTTCATGATACACAACAAGGGGCTAGGGGGATTCAATACCTGAATGGGCTTTTATTTCTGATTTCATCTCCTTTTTCCTTCTTGTTATTTTACTTAATTTATATTCTAATTTAGTTTGAATATAATTATAATTATTTTCATCGACACCAATTTGATTCACTAAACATTAGCAATATTTTGAGCTAGTACTTACCTAAAGTCTTTAATGGAACGATAACTCATTCACTACTATATTGCTTGTGAGATCTGTACACTTATAGAGTACTCATCAACATCATCAAATAAGTGAGTGATACTTTCTAATATATTTTCCTATTTTCCATACATTTGCACTTATTGTATGTATAATTAGATATATGTATTTATGCATTATATTGTATAGAAGCATGTTATCATTTGACTATGATTGATGAATTAGTAAATTGTTGACATATAATGGTTTATGATTGATGGATGCGATTGGGATAACGCAGTGCCAGTTAGGATTGTGGATCTAATTATGATGATTGAGATAACATGAGCTAGGAATGGCAGTTGATGGCTGAAGCTTGCTCATTGCCTCACTGCTACCAGTCAGCGCTGACCATGGCTGCAGCCTTAGTATTGGAATAAGAGATAGTATTGGATTTAGAGAGTAGGAATAGGGGATCAGCTTCCCATATTGAGGTTTAGTGAGGTATTGTGGACTGTATTTCATCTATGTTTGCTTATGCGATTTGTCTTTGTGACACGATGCACTAGCATGAACATTAGTTAGATGTTTATAAGACACCAGGTTAATATATTAGTTAGTATCATTCATTGAGTCAAACACTTATTTCTATTCAAATTATTTTTCCATGTAGTGGAATGAGCTTATGATGAATTTAATAATCAAGTTAATCTACTTCATTTCTTCAGCATTAATATGTATTTCGTTACACTGAGTTATGTATTAGATATATTATTAAATTGTATTACTATTCTAGAACTCCACATTATTGTCCTAATTATTTGTAATTTATTTTGGTCACCTTTTGTAAATTTCTTTTTGGATGTCGAGTGTCTGGTTAAGCAGAATGTTATTTCAATTTTGACATTCTAAATAGTTGATATAATAAATTAAATGGTATTAATTGGATGTTGAAACTAGTCTACTTAACCTATGAGCTCATAGTACTATTATGGATTGAAATATTAATTAATTTAATAATTTGTCATTTAGTAAGTTTTAAGGCTTACTACGAGCATTGGTACCCATGTGCATCACCTATGTCCTAGTATCGGTCACGTGTCCTCAGGTTCAGGTCTTGACAAAGTTGGTATCAGAGCATTGTCTTATGATATGAAGTAAAGACAGAGTCATATGAGTGTTAGATGGTTTTGATTTATGGCATCCGGAGTATAGGATTCCCTTTTGATCTTTTGAGTCTCATTTGCTTTCTATTCATTGTTGTCCATAATTAGGGTCTTTTGTAATTAAGTATAGTTATTAGATACTAAATATCTAAAATTCTTCAAATTTAATTTGAACAAGTAGTGATTATGAAATCTCAGCCATAATTGTGAGTTTAATTTTTATCTATTAAAATTAAATACAATTATTAAGTAATTAACTAAAATCTTTAATAAATTGTAAATGGTGTAATTCATTACTTTTGAAGTCATGCTCAGGTAAATAAAAGCTCTTTATTAGGAAAAGTAATAGGATAGGATATATGATGGGCATTCTTGTTTCTTTGAATTATTTGAGTATTGTGTCTGAGAATTTTCTCTATAGGTATTCTTTAGTAATAAGAGTACCATATTGCTTGATGAAAGGATAAGCCTAACAAACATTGCTTATGACCACCTCATGAATTAACCTAATCTTTTTAAACATATGCAGATGAATTGTTGTTACCTTAGGTAGAGTAGAGAACTATAGCCATATGATTAGTCTAATCAAATATATCTACTTTATAAACACGATAAAATTTTTTTAACAAATGGATCAATTTTTGAGAAAGTGTTTTACTATATTCTTAGCTATTATATGTGTAGTATAAGGCAAATCACTGTCTAATTCTAATTTTCTTTCAAGTTTGAGAAGCCTCTCTTAACCTATTAGTTATCTTTCCTAATTTTTTGCTTGACCTTATGGTATCCTCTTCATCCTCCACTTCTTCTAGACCTGATCCCTTTCTTTACCAAGGTCTTCCCCCTAGACATTCGAACCAACATTTCCCAAAGAGCCCTTAAGAATTTGGCCTTTAAATAGATTTTTAAGTACCAAATATGCCTCATTCAGAAATATGGTCCTCGATTCGTGAAAGAATTAGTCATTCACCCTGAGTATCCTTTTCTTAGGCCTTACACTTTTATGGATATGAAAATTGACTCATTTTAGATATGGCCTAAAGAATTTCTCTGCTTTCTATGGTATTTCCTTCCATTTTCACCATGTTGCTATCCAACCCTTTTATTTTCTGTGGTATATTTAATATTTGCAAGACAATAATGTAGCAAAACCACATTTGGTAACTTTGCTACTTTGGTTCAATCCTATTAATCAGTGGATGAGATTCCTTATTGATATTGGGCAGATCATTTTGGACAAATGGTCCTATAATCTGAATTATGCTTGTTCTCCATCATCCTTACACTATTGTGCAAGATCATCTTTCAAGCACCCATCTAATTGTGAATCCTCAAGTTCTTACCTATAAATCTTATTGCTTTTTGCTCTACAGAGACATGTTTGATTTTTCAAATGAGTTTATTGCCTTTCAACATTACATGTGTGAAAAGAACAATGTTGCCCTATGTGAAATATGGCCTCTTACTGAACATAATGCCTTATGATGGAAATTCCCTCCCTAGTATTGTCGTAACATTTATGCTACTAAAGATGATTGGGATAAATATTACTTTAAGGAATTATATTGGAGGGATGGCCCCCAGCCTATAATGCATAATGATGACAAGTTAGACCCCACGAACCACATATGGGCTCACCTTGTGGACCCTTCTTCGAACTCTACTAGATGAGATGGTATTTTTTAGCCAGTATGATGATGATGATGACGACGATGCTAACATAATGAATTCGTCTCCCTTGCATGAGCCTATCAAGAAGTGATAGGTTAGGGAGTTTATTGTGGTAATGGCCAGGTATTGTTACTATGAGGTTTGTTCGGTTTATAGGGTCATAGATAAGTGCAAATGTGTTTCTCTTTGCTATAATTTAATAATTTTCTTTTTTAATTTGTTTATGATGATATTTGCCTATGTGTTGAGGCAAAAAAAAATGGGACTAGAGACATTACCTTAGTAGTTTTATGAATATGATGTGATGTACCCCTTTTACTATATAAATAAATATTTATTGTGTGAGTGTAATTTGTGTATAGCAAAAGATTTTCTTTGAAATTAAATCATGATGTGTATGATAATCTTCTAAGCAAGATTTAATTGATGGCGAGTAGTTAATCTTAGAGTTAGTTAGAGAAGAAACATATGTATTAGTTTTGTCCTTTAAATTTTCACCTTAGTAAGTATAGTATGATAAAGGCATTGAATGGTTGATTAGTGACATTAGGTTGACTCTAGGTAGGCTAGTTCATGTAATTTCAAATATAACCTCAGTAGATTGTAGGGTAGTGATCTAGCCAATTAGTAAACCTCGTCCAAATGGAGGTTAAGCCTGAAATGGTTATACAGGTTGAAATGTGTTTTAGAAATTAGTAGAATTCTTTCAGTGATCTTATTAAGATGGAATGTTAATATGGATTGTAAAATTAAGCAGTAACCTATTACTTATTTTGTAAATGCTATTGGTAATTTTAAAGTAATAAAAATGGGTCTGTACTTAATATATATTGGAGAAATTAGCTAGAGTAAGTAAAGCTAATTAAGTATTGATAAATTATGAGTAAGTTCACATTGATTGCAATGGTTTAGAGATTTCATAGATCTATAAGAAATTAATTATGATTATAAGTTGCTGATGTGTATGATTGTGAGATTTATTAAGATTGGGTATTTTAAGCATTAAATGATAAAATTTTAATTAGTGAAAGATATGTTTTAGCAAGATATAATAGGATTGTAATGTGGTATTAGTTTAGAATTTAAGAACTTATGAGAAGTTGAATTGAGGTCATAAATTAATAAATACATAATCATATGAGATATGATATATAGGAGTATTTGTTAAGTTTAAGTATATTCTTAATTGATGAATGGGTGTAGTGTGGAATTAGTGGTGCTAACGAGACATTAAATATGATAGTATTCATTTAAAGTTACAATAGACTAAGTAATGATCCTTAGTACAAAAAGAAATTTTACTGGGTAACGAAGTGGAGTTATTATTTAGGAGTATTTATGAGATATATACTTAAAGTTGAAATAATCCAAGATGATATTGAAGTGGAAGGATATTAGAGCTACATAGATATTTTTATAAAACCTTAATTGTATTAGTAAATTCATTTTTTCATATGGGTTAGTTGAGTTGGTTATCGATGTGCTATATATAAATGATATGTTAGTAAAGTAATTAAGCAAGTTGAGTAAGAATATTGCTTGCAGATAGATAAATAAATATCTTATAGGTGATATATTCTGTAACAACCCATATCCGAGCTAGGAGTTTTATGACAAATTGCTTAATTTTAGAGCCATTTTTGGGCAAAGTATAGGCTTTCATGAAAATTCATATGCTATGTGATTGATGAGTAAGTGGAATGCTATATTAGTTCTAATATGCATAATATGAATTTTGAATATGAAATAGGTGACTTTTGTAAAGTGCAAATGCATAAAATGATTTATTCCATAGAAAGTAAATTTTCATGCACAAAGTGATTTTTAAGTGTAAAATAATTTTTATGAGCATTTTAAAAATAATTTTAAATTAAATATTCTTGGCAAAATTTTACCAAAAATAATAAGCAAAATAATTTATTTTAATATATTTAAATCAGCCCATAAATTGGATTAAAAGCCCAACTCACCAAAAGCCCAATACACCTAAGCACTCCTAACCTATCTCATTAATGCGATATTGTAATTTTGCATCCAAAACCCTAATTTTAACCTAAAATTTGGCCACCCAAGCTTGTGGTAGCCTCTATTCTATTTTCTATCAAATTTTTAGAGAATTTTCTCTCAAAATTCTCTCTCAACTGAAATTCACAAGGTGCCTTCAAACCTTGTGATTTTGTGATCTTCTTCGTAAGTTTTTCTCTTTTTTCAAGCTACTATTTGATTTTATGCAACTAGTCATGAGTAATCCATATGGGGCTACATATTTATTATTTTTCTTTTTATTAAATTTGGCCTAGGTGGTGTTTTTGAGGAAGAAACCGATTTGCAACTGTAAATGTATCTCTTTCTTTGCAAATTCATCAAAGGTGAAGCCTGAAACCTTAAAGTTAGAAATTTCATGCATATGCACTTTGGGTGGGGGCAATTTGTGTGTGATTGTGTCCTAAACTAATTTTTGTTATTTTTCCATGAAAAATATTGGTTTAAATCATGCATTTACATATTATTGTAATGATCGAAAAGTATGAAAAGCAAGAAAATCTATGGTTTTCCATGGCAACATAGATTCAACCTACCTTGTATTTTGATCCCAAGGCTTAAAATTTTTATAAGATACATTTTAATCATTGTTGACATGTGTATATGAATGATACATGATTTAATTGCATGTTGGTTGAAGGAGTAACTAAAGAAAATACCTAGAGTGTTTCAAAAAAATCCCAAGGCCTATAATTTTTGTAAGATACATTTTAATGATTGTTGACATGTGTATATAAATGATACATGATTTAATTGCATGCTGGTTGAAGGAGTAAGTCAAGGAAACACCTAGAGTGTTTTGGCCTACTTAGG
Organism: Reutealis trisperma; assembly: GCA_947687605.1. Lineage (NCBI taxonomy): Eukaryota > Viridiplantae > Streptophyta > Magnoliopsida > Malpighiales > Euphorbiaceae > Reutealis > Reutealis trisperma. The sequence goes on along the minus strand of CANTUT010000161.1, from coordinate 261,018 downwards.
ATTTCCAAAACCATAATTGTCATGATTGATTAATATGTGTACATGATTAAGTGACATGTGAATTAGGTTTTATGATGTGTTAATAGTGAATTAATGATTTTAAATTGACTATGGAATTGATTGTATGAATCGGTAAAAGGAGATAAGTATGACTCTTTCAAGGCTTACTTGACAAGTTGAGGTATATGAAAAGTATTAAGTGTGCCAAGTTGGAAGTTAAATTAAATTGATATTAAGATTATGATTTATTATGTTTCGCTTTAGAAAATTCTTGGTATGAGTTATTATGTAATGTGCAAGTGATGAGTGCATTTCTAAGTGCAACTCCAAGTACATATGAATGATATATCTACATGGGGTAGTTATGGGATAGGATAGCATAATGTTAAGCAAATGCTAAGTATTGAATTATAATGTTATGTTAGAGCTTGAGGATTGTTAGATGTGTAAAGGGTACAGGCTTTAGGAGGTAAGGAACCACAAGGTAATTAAACATTATGTTCATGTTTTAAGTATAAGTTATCATGATATGTGAACCTTTGAAATTCTTGAAACCCAAGTTCCTTTATATTATCAATTCTAATTATATGATTTTTTTGTTAAGGCTTTAGTTGCCAAAGGACAATTGGTCTGAAACTATTATTGTTTATTCAATGAAAAGAAAGAACCTTTGTGATTGTTGCCTTGCCTTGCATTCTTTCTAGGACAACACTGTTATTTATCTTTTGTTCAATAAGCTAAACTTCTATTGCTACTATTTTACATATGATTGTTCTCTTCAATGCTATTGTTACAAGTGATTGCCATTAGCTATAGCTATGGTACCTACGAACCCTTTTATGTAGAAATTCTCGTGCCAATACAGGAAATCATCAAAACCTATTCACATAGTCTTAACTCGATGGATAGGGGTAGAGTATCCACCTCAAATAAAAGGGGTGGCTCTAGCCATAAGGCCTGATCAGCTTCTCACTTATTAAGTGATAGGGGTTAGAATTTGGTTTGATGCCACCTCTCCTCTAAGTGTTCGAGTGAATACAGCAACAACCTTCACTTCCTATATGATAAGTGTGATTTCTACGAATTTTGCTAAATTGCAAATTATGAACCATGAACTATGAATCATGAATTATGAATCATGAACTATGATTTATGAGCTACGAGCCCTTTTTAAAGGATAAATGTTATTGTATAAGTCATATTCTCTACTTATTAAGATCATTTATCTTACCCCTTTTCTTCTGTGGTTTCTAGGTGAGCATTATGAAAAGGAAAGGTGATAACTCAGGTAATCTACTCCACTTAGGGGATTTCCTTGTCCAAGTGTATTTACACATTATGATATGCAAGAGTCACTCTTAGATGCTCTAGGAGTTCTTGTTTGGGGAGTTTCTTTTTGGAATGTTATTCCTTTGATAATTTATTTGGAGTCTTAATATTCTTTTCTTATGGATTGTATTGAAAGTATTTTTAAGCTATTCTTCTACAAACTAAGGTTTCCTTTTATTAATGGTCAAATTAAGTTAATGCATGAGATTTTGATACGATCCTAAGCAATGTTTATATGTGCATGAGTAGGTTTTATGGGCATAGGTGACCTTATGTCCCCCATGTTCTAAGACCGTCATATCTTTGAAGGTGGGATGTGACATATTCACTTTAGAAATATTAAGTATGTAAATTGCTAATTGATGTATATTGTAGAAATGGAGTAATACAGGGTTACATGGGAATTATGGAAATGGAATTATTAATTTGGAGTTATTTAGAATTAATAGTTAATTTTTTTATATGACTGATATAATAGGCAATGAATAAGAGTGACGCTTAAGGTATTAATGTTGATATTAGTACTAATAAAGACATAAGGAAAAGGTATGCTTAAAATTATAATTGATTAGATGTTAAATTAAAGGTTATACCAATTATATTTAAGGGAATTTGAGGTTACTTAGGCAAGGATTGATAAAGATTAACTTTACGATGAATCTTTAGTATCATGATTTGAGTAGCTTGTGAAATAATTACATAGCTAATTTGATATATTAATTGTAATTTATATAGTGTGTTAGAGTGCACAGCAGAAGCATATTGGAAAGATCTAGTGAATGTTTAGCTTTTGTTTTGGGTTAAAAATTTGAAGATGAATTTTTTCTTAAAGGGGCAAACTTGTAATAACTTTAATTTTTATTTATTTTACAAAATCTTATTTTGTACAAAAATAATATTATTTTAATAAATTGTTATTATTATTATTATTATTTTATCATTATTATAATAATATGAAAAATAAAAACTAGAATTGAGAAAGAATCAGGAAAGGGAGACATAATGAGAGAAACGGAGAGAGACCGAGGGAGATGGAAAGGGAAGTTGGCTATCTTCTGGCTAGTGGTGGCTTGCACTGCCACCCCCAAACTAAAGCCCATTAATCAATGATCACTAAGGAGGTATCAACGGCGAGAACCACCATCGAAACACGGTGCACGAGCAGAGAGAAGCTTTGCAAGTGCCCAAGCTTCAGCTCATGATTTTGATTAATTTTGGCTACATTTCCTTGTGATTTTAGTGGCATTGTAATCCTATCATCCTAAGCTTCACATTGATACCTACCATGCCCCTTGACAGTCACTTGAGAGTGAGATTAGAAAATTGGTGACCGAATTTTTGAGCTCCATTTTCAGTCACTAGTGGCAAGTGGCAGAGAGTGGCTAGTATTTTTGAGCTATTGACATCAAGACACATCTGATGTCATAATTATCACTCTGGTTAGCCATCCACAATGGTGACACATGGCCAGCTGGTGTGAACTTAGATTTAGCAACTTCGTCTCATCATTTTGATGTAATTTTTGACATTCGCTTTACTAGATTTTATATAGATAAATCCCAAACTCTTAAAATTTATTTATTATTGAATTGTAGATTGAATTAATATTAATTTCATTAGATTTAATTAGATATTAATAATTTTATGAATTTAGATTGTAAATGGATCTAATATGGTAAATTAATTTTATGTGAAACTTTATAAAATTTACGTGAAATGATTTTAATTGAATTTAAAAACTTGAAATTTTATTCATAAAATAACTTAATTGATGTTATTTGGATTAATTTGATTATAGCTTAAGAATTGGATTGATTGTGTTGCTTATTAAGTTGGAGCCCTAGGAGGGGGAATTATAGAGTTATGATTGAATATCGTAAATTAAGGTATTTGTTTAGAAGTGTGTGTTTTCTCTGTTATAGTTGGGTAAGCCCTAGTTTTAGGGGAGATTCTGCCTAAATTTTGGCAAGTATTTAAAGAGTCATTTAGTTATATATTTAGAGGCAAGTCATTCTTTTTTTAATAATCTCGTTTGTTAGTTAGTGTCAATGTCTCCTACGTCCTTTTGTCACCAAAGGTCACGCTTCAAAAGGAAAGTCGATTAGACATGTCATGAAGTAGGTGAGTGATACTTTCTAATATATATTTTTTTATTTTTCATGCATTTGTACTTATTGTTTGTATAATTAGATATATGTATTTAAGCATTATTATTGCATAGAAGTATGTTATCATTTAACTGTGATTGATGAATTAGTAAAGTGTTGACATGTAATGGTTTGTGATTGATGGATAGAATTGGGATGACACTAGGCCACTTAGAAATGTGGATCTAACTATGATGATTGAGATAAGATGAGTTAGGACTAGCCTGTTGATGGCTGGAGGCCTGCTCATTGCCTTGCTGCAACTAGTTGTGTTAGCACTATTGAAAATGGCTATAGCCCTAGAATTGGAATAAGAGATAGTATTGGATTCAAAGAGCCAAGATCGAGTACCAACTCTCCATATTAAGATTTAGTGTGGTACTCTGGTCCATATTCCAACCATGTTTGCTTATGTGATTTGTTGCCTATGTCACACAATGCACTAGTATGAATATTAGTTACATGTTTATAGGACATCAGATTAATATATTGGTTAGTATCATTCATTGAGTCAAATGTTTATTCATGTTCAAATTATTTTTCTAGGTCATGGAATGAGCTCATGATAAATTTAATAATCAAGTTAATCTGCTTTATTTCTTCAGTAGTAATTTGTATTTTGTTACACTTAGTTTTGTATTTGATATGTTATTAAATTATATTACTATTCTACAACTCGACATTATTGTCCTAGTTATTTGTAATTTATTTTTGTCATCTTTTGAAAATTTCTTTTAGGATGTCGAGTGCCTAGTTAAGCAGAACGTTATTTTGATTTTGACATTCTCAATAGTTGATATAATAAATTAAATGGTATTAATTGGACATTGAATCTAGTATGCTTAACTTATGGGCCTATAGCACTATTCTGGATTGAAATATTGATTGATTTGATAGTTTGTCATTTAGTAAGTTATAAGGCTTCCTATAAGCACTAGTAGCCACGTACATCCCCCATGTCCCACTGCTGGTTTGAGTCGTGATAGACTAGCATTCTAATCTAATCCTGAAGAACTAATATCCTAAAATTGTTAAAGAACTGATATTCTATGTTCCTAAAAAACTAAATAAATTTGATTATTTAGTTTGATGACATATTTATTTTAGACCATATTTATTTTGTTTGAGTTATTATATTATCCTGAAGATGATACTAAAAATTGAATGATGTGTGTAAGTGCACTTTGGATGATTAAAATCTTTGTCTTAATAAGACTAATGTCAGATGAGTAGTAATGGTGAAAGGCTCCAAATCAGGTATAACATGTGAATTACTTAATAAACATTGTGTAAGTGAATTTATTAAATTCATAAGTGAATTATTATGATACATCATATATTTTTGAATTTCTCGGTATACTTGCACATATGTAAAATACATATATGAGTACTGTGTCATTGCTATAAAGAGGAATGTAATTTGCTTAAATTTTGATATATATAAATAGCTTCAATGATATCAATTAAAACTTGAATTTGGTATGAGATGGAGATATACCCTTTTTAATGTTTTCTCAAAATTTGTGTGTTTATCATGTGAATATTTATTGTTTTATCATTAAATCATATTTTACTAATTTCAAGAAATGTATCTCATTTATTATTATTTATATAAGAAACAAGTATTTACAATAAGTACTATGAATTTTGATTACCTTTATTTAAAGAAAAAGAAAGTATTTTTTTATGACTTAGCATTTTGAAAATATATTATTATAAATGGCCAATTTAGCTAAATTTAAACTCAATACTCTTACTTTCAATGGGAGTATTTATTTGTTATGAGCTTTTATGTTGTAACTCATTTGGATGCTAACAAGCTAAGTGAAACTATTAAGAAAGGAAATACAACATCAAACTAAAACAAAGCAAAAGCTAAAATCCTACTTAGACTCGATTTAAGTGAGAATTTAAAAACTGAATATCTCACTATCAAGGATCATTGTCTTCTTTGAAAGACTCTTAAAGGTCAATATGATCACTTGAAAAATGTGGTACTACCACAAGCTCAATATGATTGGTTCAATCTATGCCTACAATACTTTAAGTCTATTTTAGAATATAATTCAACCATGTTTATAGTCATTTCACAACTAAAATTGTGCGGTAATAAAGTTATAAAATTTGATATGTTAGAGAAGACATATACTACTCTTCATGCTTCTAACATGCTCCTATAGCAACAGGATAAAAAGCAAAAATTTATAAATATTATTTGTCTTTTAATAGTTGAAAAGAACAATTGCTAATGATAAACCGTCAAACATTCTCACTAGTACAATGGCATTCCCTAAAATGAATGTTATAAATCATTTGCTATATTATGAGAATTTTAGAAGAGGAACTACCCATATAAAGGACACAACTCAATTCAATATTGGTAATTTTATGTAAACTACCTGAAGGAGTAATTGGCAAGGATTTTACATTTTCTTATTTTCTTATTTTGTTGGATTTCATTTTTTAATGTCTTTACATTTTAATTAGATTATATTTTATCAATAAGTTGTGCATTATAATGAGTTATTCCATATATTGCATTGAATCTGCAATTCAAGCATTGAACTTATAGTTCAATAATTGAACCTTGAAGGTTTGGTATGACATGCCATTGTGCATGCTGCTTTGTTTTGTATTCGAACATCTACATTAATATATATTCTCCCTTACAACTTGTACGTAGACATGAGCCTAATATTTTTTTTATAAGTTTTTGGTCATATGTACCAATAGCATCATCTTAATATTTAGGAAAAAAAGTCCAGAGAATAGACTTAAAATTTATTTTGATGAGGCACATTTTTTGATATTAGGGGAGGAAATGCACTTACAGTGCTAAAGAATGTTGAGAAATTTATTGAAAGGAAAACCTTTTAAACAATTTTGATCCACATATAACTTAGAGCATACCAGATGTTTAGAAAATAATACAGTTGTAACAAATTGCAACTTAACTATCAAATGCGTTTATAGATACTAAAAGAGTAATAAAGTCTCACATTGTAGCTGCTAATACCCCATCAAGGGTTATGGTTCTAGTTGAAAATAAAAAATCAATTAATCTCACTACACGCTAGAAGCATGGGCAGTAAATTAGAACTAAATATAAAATTTATAGAAAATAAAAGTAGCGTCATTAGTTAAGAATATCTCTTGAAGAGAAACCTCTTAAAGAGGAATATTTCAACCAAAGACCTATAGCTAATAATGAGACAAAGACTGAGACAAACAAATAATTAGATCTTCCAGATATGGCTCTTAGAGTTGATGATCATATGAATACAATTTATGAGATCTTAATTGATTTTTTGATACAAGGGAAAGATTTGATAGAAATACATTTATTGTCGATGATGAATTTGCCTTAATAGTAGCTATTACTATCATAAGAGATAATATGGATACAAAACTTATGAATATAACTAAATGTCAACATATACATGCTTGGCCATCATGGAAATAGGTAAATTTAGACCGAGCTAGCCTCGCTTTTTAAATGCAAGGAATTTGAACATGTTATGGTGACCACCTAAAATGTGAATAGGTGTTTGTTTGAAAGTGTAATGAGAATAATGAGGTGGTAAGATATGAAGTGAGGCTAGTTGATCAGGGTTTTTTACAAAGACATGGTATTGACTATGAGAAACTTATTCTCCTATTATGAATATGATTATATTCCATTATTTGATTAATATGACAGTTAAAAAAAGGCTTGAAATACACCTTATAAAAATGATATTTATATGAGAGTCCTTGAAAGACTAAAGATATCAGAAATGAGTATGCATTAAACATGTGACATATATTTTATCAACTTGCATAGATCCCTGTATGGATTAAAGTAATATAGACATATGTAGTATAATCATTTGATTAAATCCTTACTAAAAGAAGAATATGTGAATAATACACTATGTTCATATGTAGTCCTAAAAGACTATATAATGGTTATGTTATTGTAGTATATGTGAATGATTTAAATAGGACTCCTAAAAAACTCAAAGAAACATTTATTCATTTGAAAAGTGAGTTCAAGATTAATTTAGGGAAGACAAAATTTTGTATTGGCCTACAGATTAATCATCAAGGAGTCATGCTTCACTAACTTACTTAAGTGGAAAGGATACTTAAAGCAATTTTGTGTGGATAAATCTTTTCCCTTAAATATACCAGTAATGATGCACTCACTGGAAGTGAAAAGATACCCTTTTATACCTAAAGGAGATAATAAAGAGCTATTAATTTGGTATTGAAGTATCATGTTCAAATGTTATAGCTGCTCTCATGTATCTTGCAAATTGCATCAGGCCTGGTATTACATTTGCAAGAAAAATTCCTAATAAGGTATAGCTCTATACCTACCAAGAGATATTGAAGTGGTTGTGTTATCTTTGAGACACTATTGATTTAGGGTTATATTTCATATAATTCAAATTTTACATTAGTCTACATGTGAATGTTGGTTATATTTTTGATCCTTATAATAGTATATCTCAAAGTGGTTGTGTGTTTATTTATTGTAGTACTACAATTTTATAAAGGCTTGTAAATGATTTATATGAGTGCATATGCATAAAATAATTTATTGTACATAAAATGAATTTTCATGCAAAAAGTAATTTTTAAGCATAAAATAATTTTTATGAACATTTTAAAAATATTTTTAAATAAATAATTACGGGGGAATTTTAATGAAAATAATAAGAAAAATATTTTATTTTAATTACCAATAATCAGCCCATAAATTAAATAAAAAGCCTAAATTCCCAAAAGCCCACTATACTAAAACACTCCTCACCTAGCTCATTAAGGGTAAACTTAGAAATTGTGACCAAAACCCTAATATTTAAGTGCAATTTGGCTAGCCCCTTTGTTAGACAGCCACTATTCTATTTTCTATTGTATTTTCAACAAAAAATTCTCAAAATTATTCTCTCTATCAGAATTCACAAAATACCTGCAAACCATGTGATTTCTTGACCATATTCGTGAGTTTTTGGAAGAAAAAATGATTTTTCTACCGAAAACACTAACCACTCTACTTGATTTCTCCAAAGAAATTGAGGAGTAGTAGAAGTTCAAAGGGGACTACAAATAATTGGAGCAAAGAAAACACAAGGTGAGTAAACATTATGTTCAAGTTACAAGTACAATTTATCATGTTATATAAATCTTTGATAACTTGAAACCCAAGTTCTATTCTATTTTTAATTATGACTATATGATTTCTTTGTTTAGCTTAGTGTACCAAAGGATAATTGGTCCAAAACCACTTTTGATTATTCAATTATATATAGAACCTCTGTGAATTATTGCCTTACCTTATTTTCTTTCTAGAATCACACTCTTATCTTATCTTATCTCTTGTCATGTCTTCTATGTATACGAGTGAATTGAGTAAGAGTCTTCACTCACAAGTAAATTCAAGTGAATTGAGCAAGAGTCTTCACTCATGAGTGAATTGAGCAAGAATCTTTACGGATAAGTAAATTCAAGTGAATTGAGCAAGAGTCTTCACTCACAAGTAAATTCAAGTGAATTGAGTAAGAGTCTTCATTCATGAGTGAATTGAGCAAGAGTCTTCACTCATATGTAAATTTGAGTGAATTGAGCAAAAGTCTTCACTCACGAGTGAATTGAGCAAGAATCTTCACTCATAAGTAAATTCGAGTGAATTGAGCAAGAGTCTTCACTCATAAGTAATAAGTGTAATTTCTGCGAACCTTGCTAAATTACAAACTCTGAACCATGATTGATGAATCATGAACTTTATATTATAAGCTATGGGTCCTTTCTAAGGAATATATATTATTGCATAAGCTATATTGTTTACCTATTGAGATCATCTTTCTCACCCCTTTTTACTTGTGTGGTTCTAGGTAAGCATTATGAGGAGACAAGGTGATCGCTTAAGCTACTTACTCCACTTGGGAAATTCTCTTGTCAAAGTTGTAATAATACCATACTATTTTGAGTCCTTAGATACTCCGGGAGTGATTATAGGAACTTTATTTTGGAATAATATGTTGGTGACTTTATTTGGAGTCTTATTATTATTTTCCTATAGATTGTATTAAAGTATATTTTAGCTTTCATAACTTAAGGTTTTTCTTTAAAAAAAAAATAGAAGGGTTTTTATTAAGTTAATGCATGAGGTTCAGTATGATCTTAGGCAGTGATTGTATGTTCATGAGTGGGTTCTAAGGGCATGGGTGACCTTATGTCTCCCCATGTTTTAGGACCGTTATGCCTTCAAAAATGGGATGTGACAAAATTGGTATCAGAGTTGTAGTTTTAAAGTCTAGTTTAGACTTGTCTATTTATTAAGTTGATTAAGTATAATCATGGAGTATAGGAATTTTCTTGTCATGTTAATTGCGGTCTATCGCTAGCATAGTTCCGCAAAATCCTAATAGGCTAGAGCAATCCTTGTTATTATTTGCTTACCTTACAATTCTTTTATCAAATGACCAAGAAGATTACCCTAGCCAGAGGACCTCGACCCAAAGCACCTCGTGTGACATGTAAAGGGACATGGCCTAAAATGTTCGAGAGAGTTGTGCTCATGATTTGCCCCAAGAGGAAGGAGACCCTTGACGAGGAGGAAGACCCCGAGGAGTGCTTAGATCATGATTGGGTTTATGGTAAGATTCAAAAATTGGAGGATGACTACTCAAATTTGGAGGAGGAAAACTAACATCTTAGTCTTTTAGTTCATGCCTTGAGGGAGGATGTTAAGCAACTTAAGGCAGGGACTATTGAGCATAGGGGAGATTACTCACCATTAAGGCCTTTGTCTTCAACTAATCATTGGCAGGATGGAGATTTATTACTGATGTGGCAGCAGTGGTCATATCACTCTCGAGTGCTCTTTTATTGACTGTTCACCTACCTGATCTTAGAGGCTATTCGACAATTGTCATAATGGTGGACACATGAGGGCTAGGACAAGTAGTCAGTAATGATTGATGTAATGGCATAGTACTTTATATGATATGAGTGATATTTCTCTTGACTGCTTAGTTACTTAGAGTATGAAATGATTCTTTTTATTGCTTATGACATGATTGACTTACATATGATGGGGAATTTATGATGCTATGAGTTATATGATACATGATTATGATGCATAACCCATACCATAATATATGCTATATGATAAGTGATAAATGATATGTGCCTTATGACATAACATGATAATTGATTAGGTTGAGTGCATGATAAATGCGATAGTATGATAATGGGGTTAGAAGGGTTAATAGGGAAATAGTACTAAGTTCCCTTATCATGATAGAAGAATGCCTCCTAGAAAGAAGGTTCGCACAGCAGCCCAACCTGTTAGTGTCAGCAAGGATGCCATATCAAACACTGCTTCACATGCTGCCTTTACACCAGTATGGTCAAAAGAAAGGTTTAATTTAGGGGCACCGACCATAGGCTTTAGTGAGTGAGCATCTTCGCAGGAGGTGCAAGCTATGCGTAAGGAAATGAGAGACTTGTGCAAGGAATTAGAGGAGCTGCAAGCACAAAGGCAGGAAGTGCCACCAACAAAAGAAAGGAATGAAGTTCTGCCACCAGTAGTAGTGGCATCTGCTTGGAGGGAGAAGAAACAACTACTCGACAAAGGGATGATCATTGCAGAGTTCAAGAAGCTGCAACCACCTATCTTTTGTGGTGAGGAGGGTGATGACCCACATGAACTTTTGGATGAGATGGACAAGCTAGTCCGTCGACTGTCTTGCTCAGATGCTCGAGTGATTGAGTTGGTAGGACTCTAACTCAAGAAGGAAGTTTGGTATTGATATGAGAGAAACATCAAGGAGCAACTTTATGGAGTAGTCCTACCTACGTGGATAGAGTTTAAGTAAGAAGTGATGGATTAGTTCTTACCTAAAGGAGAGAGGCAAGATAGGGCACTGCAGTTCGAGCAACTGAAGTAGAAACTAGGAATGTTAGTATTAGATTATGCTAAAAGTTTAATTGACTGAGTAGATTTGCTGTTAACATATCCCAACCAAAGCTAGTCGCATCAATCATTTCTTAAGAGGATTGGTTACACCACTATTTAACTCTTTGGTAGCGACTGAATTCTTAACCTTGGCTAAGCTGATAAACAAGGCCAAGATAATGGAAAAGAGATATAAGGCTGAGAAGGCCGAATGTGCAAAACGTGATCAGAAAGGTAGGCATAAGAACAAGGTATAGGGAGGCTAGCATAGGGGAGTATAAGGTAGAAGAAAGGAATCATCACCATCAACTACAACACTTAAGAAAAGCGATGGTCAATCAAAGCAGTTTCCTACTTATTGCCATTGTGGCCAGAAACATTTTGTGGTTTGCCAAAAGGCCTTTGGCTTACGTTTGAGGTGTGGACAGATGGATCACTTCATCAAGGACTGCCCTCAAATAAGAAACTTGGGAAATGAGGCCTTGACACCTCTACTACTGAGACCATTTCAATCTCAAGAGCAAGGAGCCAAGAATAATAGACACAACTGAGACTCCTTCTATTAGTAGGTAACTATTAGCCTAGTGGCATAGGACTTATTTGATATGAATGATATTATATGACTAATTATGTGGTTGGCTTGGGTTTGATCTTCTATTGCTTATAAGATGATTGACTTTTAAACATGATGGGAGAGCTCATTATGCTATAAGTTATATGTTAAGTGATTAGGGTACATCATACATGCTATGATATGTAATACATGATAGGTGATAGGTTTCCTATGATGTGATATTATATAATGGGTGCTCATGTTAAATATGTGCTAGGTAGGATAATTTGATAATGGGGTTAAGTGGATTAGAAATAGAAGTTGACTAAGTTTTGATCCAACTAAGATTAAGGATTGATAGGTATAATTTTATGAGGTATGAAATGCTTATATGTTACAATGGTTTGATATATGAATTATATAGAGTTATTAAATGATAATAGTGATTAAAGCCATAAGAAGAGAAATGATGGTTAGTAATGATCAGTATGAGAATGACATAAATCAGTTACATTATATATACATAAGTATATAGTATGAATTAAGTGAATTATATTAACGAAATTATGGCTTAGATGCTACATTCTAGGCTAAAACAATAAGAAAGCTAGGTATTTCTCTATCACTTATGTAAACGTCAAGCATAGTCAAAAGAAGAATATTAATCTAGTGTGATTTAAAAGAAGAAGGTATCATGCCAATTCAAAATTCTAGTGAAAGATGCTTGATTGATTTTGGTGCTATGCATTCGTTTGTATCTCCATGTTTTGCTAAGAGTTTAGGTAGAAACAAGGAATTAATTCATGAACCTTTGGTAGTGTCAACTCCTTTGGAAGTAATGATGGAAGTAAAGTATATGTTTAAAGACTGTAAGGTACACATTGACAAACAAAAACTTCCAATGGAGTTATTAGAACTTGATGTCCAAAAATTTGATGTGATCTTAGGAATTGATTGGCTATATGGGTATAAAGTTTGTATTAACTATAGAGAAAAGCAAGTAGAATCTCAAGCTAAGGATAGGGAGAAATTTGTGAATTAAAGAGATACCTATGATTAAGGTCCACTAGCATAATCATGGAATAGATGACTATACTTAGGAAGCCGAGGAAGGGAAGCAACAGAAGCATCCCCAGTTTTTTGAGAACGTATGAGTAAGTATTTAAATTTGAGGACGATTTTCTTTTAAGAGGGGGAGGAAAAAAAAAAGGATAAGTATTATGAGACTTGTAATGATGATAAAAGGATAAGTATGATGCTATGCAATTTTGAAAATTAAATTGTTTTAAATATACCTGAAAGGGATTTGAGTCCTCTAGATGAGAAATGTTTTAAGGTGTTAGATAAAATAATGTTCAATTGAGGTTATTGGAAAATTTGGTAGTGATCTTTAGTATGGAAATAATTTTTGTTAAGATAACCTAGAATGGCATATATTTGGAAAGATATAAGAGTTACATAGAGGTTTCATTGAATAGCAATGGTATTAAGAGATTTATTAGTGTGACTTTTGATAGATTGTGAGTAAGTGTCTTATTGTATTTGATATGTTAATTGTAGTTAGATATTGTGTTTGAGTGATGCAACAGATGCATGGTAGAGAAATTAAGTAGAGTTAGTTGTGCTATTATATTTGAAAATTTAAGGATGAATTTTTTTTAAGGAGGGTGAGAATGTAACACCGCACACACAACCTAGGAGTTTTTATGACCAATTTTCTTAAATTTATAACTATTAGGACTAAGTTTGTGTTTTTCTGAAAATTTATGTATGGTGTGATTTATGGGTATGTGGCATGTTAAATTAATTTTAATATGCCAAATATGAATTATTATTGCGAAATAAGTAATTTATATGAAGTGCATATGCAAAAAATAATTTATTACACATAAAATGAATTTTCATGCAAAAAGCGATTTTTAAGCATAAAATAATTTTTATGAGCATTTTTAAAAATATTTTTAAATAAATAATTTGGGGGGGAATTTTAATAAAAATAATAAGAAAAATATTTTATTTTAATTACCTATAATCATCCCTTAAATTAAATAAAAATTCTAAATTCCCAAAAGCCCATTACACCAAAACACTCCTCACCTAGCTCATTAAAGGTAAACTTGGAAATTGTATCCAAAACCCTAATATTTAAGTGAAATTCAGACAGCCCTTTGTTAGACAACCACCATTCTATTTTTCTAACATATTTCTAGTAGCAATTCTCTCAAAATTATTCTCTTTACCGAAATTCACAAAATACCTTCAAAACTTATGATTTCTTGACCGTATTCGTGAGTTTTTGGAAGAGAAAATGATTTTTCTACTGAAAACACTAACCTCTCTACATGATTTCTCTAAAGAGCTTAAAGAGTAGTAGAAGTTCAAAGGAAACTATAAGTAATAGGAGCAAAGAAATCACAAGGTGAGTAAACATTATCTTCAAGTTACAAGTACAAGTTATCATGTTATGTGAAAGTTATGTGAACCTTTGATATCTTGAAACCCCAGTTCTATTCTATTTTTAATTATGACTATATGATTTATTTGTTTAGCTTGGGTTACCAAAGGACAATTGGTCCAAAACCACTTTTGATTATTCAATTATATATAGAACCTCTGTGAATTGTTGCCTTACCTTACTTTCTTTCTGGAATCACACTCTTATCTTATCTTATCTTATCTCTTGTCATTTCTTCTATGTGTACGAGTAAATTAAGTAAGAGTCTTCACTCATAAGTAAATTCGAGTGAATTGAGCAAGAGTCTTCACTAACGAGTGAATTGAGCAAGAGTCTTCACTTATGAGTGAATTGAGCAAGAGTCTTCACTCACAAGCAAATTCAAGTGAATTGAGCAAATGTCTTCACTCATAAGTAATAAGTGTAATTTCTACAAACCTTACTCAATTGCAAACTCTGAACCATGATTGATGAATCATGAACTTTATGTTATAAGCTATGGGTCCTTGCATAAGCTATATTGTTGACTCATTGAGATCATCAATCTCACCCATTTTTCCTTGTGTGGTTTCAGGTGAGCATTATAAGGAGGCAAGGTGATCGCTCAAGCAACCTACTCCATTGTAATAATACCATACTATGTTGAGTCCTTAAATGCTCCAGGGAGTGATTATGAGAAGTTTATTTTGGAATACTATGTTGGTGACTTTATTTGGAGCCCTATTATTATTTTCCTATGGATTGTGTTAATGTATATTTTAGCTTTTACAACTTAACGTTTTTCCTTTAAAAAAAAAAGGGTTTTATTAAGTTAATGCATGAGGTTTGGTACAATCCTAGGTAGTGATTATATGTACATGAGTGGGTTCTACGGGTGTAGGTGACCTTATGTCTCACTATTTTCTACGACCATCATTATCACATCCTAACTTTGGAGACATGATGGTCCTCGAGCATGGGGAGACATAAGATCACCCATGCCCATATAACTCATTTATACTTATACAAATCATGCTTACGATCGAACCTATAATACCCAAAGTTTCCACAGCTCACTAGAATTATAATAATACCATAAAGTAAATTTTTTATGAGTATAGTACCAGTGATATAATGATGGGATGAAGAAACCCTTTTTGGTGCTAAGTGCATGATTGTGTATTTTTATGAAGTGTGAATGTTCATGTACATTTCTATCAAGTTAATTTAAGGGATGTGTCTTAGTTTGAGTTTATTATGATATGGGAAGGTAGGATTTGAAATGCCAAGTGAAAGGGAAAGGAAAAAGTTATTGAAAATTTTTAGGTTCAGAAAACGTGTTCAGACGAGCATACTAATGGGCCTTAGACTCAAGGCCTAAGCCCATGGATTGGCCTGCCCACTAAGGTCCAAATTTGGTGGGACTTAACTCAACTAAGGTTAAAATAAGTTAACTAAGGGTTAGGGTAAGATTGGGTTAGGTTAGTCACCATTTGGATGATAGCCATCTTTGTTGACTTTTGTCAACTTTGACACCTAAGCCAACCCACTTTCCTATCAACTTGTCCACATGCACTTTGGTGATTATGAAATCATCATTATGGTGCCAAGTCACCATACACCTAAGGGCAATCTTAACCATCCATCTTAAGCAAAAATGTGGCCATTCATCTTGTGAGATTAAATCACCACCATTGATTTCATTTACATATAAAGTGAAAATATGTAAATTCCTCTCATTTGTAACCTGACATCAAAATCACATCCTCACCAAAAGCTAAAATCTCTCAAATTGTTCTTTATCATAGGATCAAATTTAAAGCATTTCAAGGTAAGATTTCATGTTTAAGGGTCTCTTTCTTTGTTCCTAACCTAAGAATGATAAGTTATTAGCAAGTATATACTTTTCTTTTGATTTTTATGGTTGATTGTGATGGAGGGATTTAAGGGAGAACTTAGTTTGCATGTTAGATGAGGGAATATGAAAATGGGTAAAATTTTGGGTTTAATAAGTAAAAGGTAACAAAGAAAGCATAAGAAGATCAAGGGGAGTTAGGTAGACACGGGTGGCCCCACCACTGGGGTTCCAGCCATGTGATAAGGAGAGTTTAGAAATTCATCCAGAAGCCTCCCACGGGTGGAGGTACAGTTGATTATAGTTTTTCCTAATGTCCATGACTTATGACTAGATTATTCCATTAACATTTTTACAAATTTCTTCATTCATGATCCTATAATAAAAGTATTGAGAATGCAATTAGATGTTGATGTTGCATATGTTTCCTTAATTGTGTTATGGGAGATATTGAAAGATATTGAGTTAGTTCATGACATGGGAAAGCAAGGTGTAGATGATATGTTTATATGGAATAGTTAGAATTTTGTTAGAAAGTTAAAAGAATAAAAATTGATGTACATTGCTTGGATGTATTTGTAGAATCAAAAGGCAAGGGTATTGCTCGAGATACCAAGGAGCATCATTATAATTTGCGTTAAGTTGTCAATATAGGAGCTAAGAAGTAGGAGGTGAGTACTTAATAATATTTCTCAACTTGAGCTTTAAATATAAGCATAAATGTTAATTTACTTCTAATTTGGAATTCATTACAATTCTTTGGCAAGCATTATTTACTTTCTTGATTATTAAGCCAAAGTGAATCAAACTTTCCTTTATAGCACTTGGCCAAATGAGCCAATATTGTTTTGATCTTATAATGTGATCAATGATGAGAACCTAATTGTTATTGATATCTTATCCATTGAATTATTTCGTGGAGAGAAAGGAAAAATGTTATAATGATACTATGATAAGCAGAATACCCCTATGATATGGGGTAATACATTAGACATAGTACATAATGGTGAAGAGTTTAATGTCCCTAGTACATATGGCTTGATCAGTTGTACGTGTGACGAGGTATATAGGAGTGAGCAAGGTGTATGCTGCCACTCAATTGATTATGGGGGAAACACACCATTTCTAAGAAAGGAATTGTTCTGCTAAAGATATAATATTTGATACATACATATGGGAAAATTGTTTCATAAGAATAATTCTTAATCTACTTAACTTCATTGCCATAAAGAATTACCTTTGAGCATGCACCAATGTTTAACCTTTGATATTATTTTGTACTCACTGAGCTTTGTCTCACCCCATAGTGGTTGTTTATTTTTAGGACTAGCTGACAAATCAGCAAGGTAAATTCCAAGCTCTGCATCTCCACTTGGAAATTACATTGTTATTTTGGGGTTATATTGTATATGCTATGTTATATTTTTTAAAGTTTCACTTTAGAGCTCCATGGATTGCTAAGGTCCGTAATAATGGTGTAATTTAGAATATTCATAGTATGTGTATAGGTTGATATTATTTTATTTTAGACTAAGCACTTGAGCTATATATAAATGGGTTATAACTAATATAATGATAAATGTTATCTTATAGATGAATGATATGGTAATCTGTGATAAGGAATGGTTGTCTTGGTTCCGATCTTGGGATAAGGGTAGCGTGGTTTTTCTTCAGAACTTAATAACTTATAAGAGGGTTCTATAGGTTTAGGTGACCTTAAGTCTCCCCATGCCCTAGGATAGTCATGGCTCAAAGATGGGTCATGACAAAGGTGGTATTAGAGCAAAGATTTAGGTCTTTATACTTATTTCAAGTTATAAGTTAAACCATGGAGCAAAGGATTCATTGTTGTTAGTAAAGTACCTTGTTAGGTCAGATCTGCATTAACATTATAAATTAGGTTATCATCTTTCTGTGTTATTTGTGAGATTTTACATGTTGTTATCACATAATATTACTGAGTTGTGGAAATGTTGTTTGTGACTGGTAATGTGTAGATGCCGAGGATTCATAATCCTAATGAGGAGAGGGATGTATCTGATATAGCCTCAGTTGCTTATCCTGACTCGGAGGAGACTGATCCAGAGGAGGATCCTGATCCTATTTGGGTAGCTAGGATGAAGGTTAAGAATGAAGAGATTATGGGAGAGCTACACATGTTACGAGATGAGGTACTTAATCTAAGAAGAATAGTGAGGGACTTGAAGTGGGAACTAGAAAGGGTTAGTAATATATATAGGAATCCGGAGGAGGAACCAATTCCACCTCTTAGGGATTTGATACCGGGATTTCCTGAGCATCTGTGTGCTGTATGTGGAAGATTTGACCACTCAGAGGAGAGGTGTTCTATGAGGAGACGTTTGTTATCCTCATCTATGATGTCTACAGGTCATAGGCAGGTGGGGGCAGGAGAGAGAGAGGCCTCCAATGATGAGAGGGACTTCAAGGATTAGTGATATAGATCATGGATGAGTATACCATGATCACATTTTGGGTATGGTATGGTTTGTATATACAAAAATAATATGGATGATCTAAAAGTAGGGTGACTAAAAGAATGCTATAGTATGTAGTATTTGTATATAGGAATGTAAGTTGCAAAATAAAGGAATAATGATGAGTATATTTATATAGAAATGGCTATGTGTGATAATGGTTTTGTTTTATGAATCACATGTAATGGCTAAATGGTATGGGTATGATTAATGAGATGATATAAGTAAGGTAAATCGGTAATTCATGCATATATAAAAAAAAATTTGTATATTCAATATCAAAATTATGATGTATGAATGACACTATGTATGTTGTTTTTCGGCATAGATATTGCCCCGTGAGGTTGCTCAGCTAGAGGGATAGGGGTCCTAAGAAGCTAATAGGATTATTCCAGATGTAGCATCTAATACTGCTTCTATTTGAATTACCAATCGAGAATCTTCCTGATTTGGGCAACGTATTGCAAGTGGTAGAGAATAAGGACCACCAGGGGATATGGAAGCATTTCATCAAGAATATGAAGAGATGAGGCAGGAACTTTTGGAATTAAGGTGTCAATGTCAAGAAGTTCCACCACCACCTATGTTGCCACCTATGCCACAAGTGGATGACATACCTCCCATCGTACCACGAGCACCACGTAGGGTGAGGAGGCAAATGTTACTGGGAGAAGGAGTTATGGTACATGATATAAAGAAGTTCAAATAGCTAGAATTTTTAGAGGAAGAAGGTGAGGATCCCCAGAAGTTTTTGGAGGAAATGGACAAGATAGCCCAAAGGATGACATGTTCTGATGAGAAATTGAACGAGTTGATAAGAGTTCATCTTCAGAGTGATACGTGGGGTTAGTTTCAAAGGAATATCAAAGAGCGATTGTATGGAGATGATCCACCTACTTCGGAAGAGTTCAAATAAGAGCTGATGAGTGAATTTTTGTCTAAAAGGGAGAGACAGAATCATGCACTTCAGTTTGGGCAATTGAAGCAAAGGCCTGGGATGTCAGTATCAGAGTATGCCCGAGAATTTAAAAGATTGAGCAAGTATGCTACTCATATCATGCCAACGGAAGCAAGTAAAGTCAACCAATTCCATTGAGGATTAATTGCCCTATTATATCATGTTCTGGTGGCCATTGAGTTTCCCATCATGGCTAAATTAATCGACACGGCTAAGCTTATGGAGGCGAGGCACAAGGTAGAAAAAGCAGAATGAATGGAAAGGGACCAAAGATAGAAGAATAAGAATAGGGAATCAGATAACTAGCAGCGAGGTAGTTTTGGTCAGAATAGGGATCTGGAGCAGACTTTCCCATTTCCACCCTTTTCCAGCCATGAGGAAGTGGACAGAATCAATTCTAGGCTAGTAGTGGTCCAATGGTATCTACATCGGGTAATGTGAATAATTCAGCTACTCCCATATATGTTTTATATGGAAGGCCACATAAGGGAGGATGTAGGAGAGCCTTGGAAGCATGTTTGAAATGTGGTCAAATGGGGCATTTCATCAAAGATTGTCCATAAATGGTCAATTAAAGAGTAATGACGCCAATGTCATAACCTACCATGCAGATGTATCGTCCTAAAGACTATGGCCAAAGAGGACGAGGAAGAGGATTAGGGTAATCCTTGAGTAATGTCAAAGCTACAGAGGGCAAAGGTCGAGGAAGAGTGTACGCTCTCAATCAACAAGAAGCAGGAGCTTTGAATAATGTTGTTACAGGTACTGTTTCTATTCAATCTATAAGTGCTAGTTGCTTATTTGATTCAAGTGTGACACATTCCTTTGTTTCACCTTATTTTGCTAGGAAATTAGGAAGGAATAAGGAAGTCATGCATGAACCTTTAATTATAAGCACACCACAAGGAAATGATGTGATAGTATACCAAATGTACATAGACTATATTGTTGAGATTGAGAGTATAGAATTTCTTGTGAATTTGATTGAACTGGAAATATTAGGATTTGATGTCATTTTGGGTATGGATTAGTTAGCTAGGCATAATGCCAGTTTAGATTGTCAAGGAAAAGGGATTGATTTTAAAAGAGAATGTGGGTAGGAATTTGGGTTTCAGGGAAATCAAAGTAGTTTTCCTATGAATCTTATTTCAACCATAGGAGTAAAAAGGATGCTAAGGAAAGGATGCCAAGCATTTTTGGCATAGGTAGTGGATGTTAATAAATAGAGTAGTGATCTTAAAAGGATACCTATTGTAGAGGATTTTTTTGATGTTTTTCCTAAGGATTTGCCGGGAATGCCACCAGATAGGGAAGTTGAGTTTTCAATTGAGCTCCTACCTAGAACTCAATCGATATTGATACCGCCTTACTGGATGGCACCTTTAGAATTAAGGGAATTGAAAGTTCAGCTGCAAGATTTACTTGACAAGAGTTTTATTAGACTGAGTAGTTCCCTATAGGGTGCTCTAGTTTTGTTTGTCAAAAAGAATGATGGATCTCTTAGATTATGTATTGATTATAGGCAGTTGAACAAGGTGACTATGAAGAATAGATATCCTCTACCAAGGATAGATGATTTATTTGATTAGCTATAAGGAGCTAGTTACTTTCAAAGATTGATTTGCGATTAGGATATCAACAGCTAAAGATTCAAAGTGGAGACATTTGTAAAACCGCATTTAGAACAAGATATGGTCATTATGAGTTCACTGTATTGCCATTTGGACTGACCAATGCACTAGCAGCTTTTATGGACCTAATGAATCAGGTATTCAAACTTTTCTTGGATAGGTTTGTGATCGTGTTTATTAATGATATCTTAATTTACTCGAAGAGTAAGGAGGACCACAAAGAACATTTGAGAATGGTGTTGTAGACTATGAGGGAACATAAGCTTTACGCCAAGCTGTCAAAGTGTGACTTTTGGTTAGGGCAAGTATGTTTCCTTGGACATGTGGTGAGTAAGGAAGGAATGAAAGTAGATCCTAAGAAAGTAGAAGCAATAGCGAATTGGCCATGACCTACTACAGTCACGGAGGTGAGGAGTTTCTTAGGGTTGGCAAGTTATTACCGTCAATTCATAAAAGACTTCTCCAAGATAGTTGCACCATTAACGAAGCTTACTAGGAAGCAGATTAGATATAAGTGGGATAAAGCTTATGAGGAGAGTTTCCAAAGGCTTAAAGATCTCTTAATTTCAGCTCCAGTATTTGCTTTACTTGATGGAGATGAAGGTTTTGCTATATACTGTGATACTTTAAGAGTTGGTTTAGGGTGTGTATTAATGCAGAATAGGAAGGTTATTGCTTATGCATCTAGGCAATTAAAGAGACATGAAGTAAATTATCCTACTCACGATCTAGAAATGGCAGCGGTTGTCTTTGCTTTAAAAATATGGATACACTATTTGTATGGGGAGAAGTGTGAGATCTATACTAATCATAAGAGCCTTTAGTATATTTTAAAGCAAAGGGATTTAAATTTGAGACAGCAACGGTGGGTGGATTTACTCAAAGACTATGATTGTCAGATCTTCTATCATCTTGGTAAAGCTAACATTATTGCATATACTCTTAGTAGAAAATCCATGGGTAAGGATGAAGGAGACTTGTAGTGAGGGAATTAAAGCAAATGTTTGATAAAGGCTTGCGATTAGAGGTAAATGATTCACAAATATTGTTAGCTTACTTTTAAGTGAAGTCAAAGCTTATCAATGAAATCAAGACTTTTCAGAGTCAATATCCTCATTTGGTAAAGATTAAGGAAGATTTAGAAAAGGGACAAGCTCTAGAGTTCAGGGTGGAAGAAGACATTCTAAAATGTGGCGGTCAGCTTTATGTGCCAAATGTAGAAAGGCAAAGAGAGAGGATTCTGAAGGAAGCACACCAGACTCCTTATAGTATTTATCTAGGTGCCACCAAAATGTACCATGATGTTAAAGGTTCGTATTGATGGCTAGGATTAAAGAAAGACAAGCCGAAGTTTGTTGCTTCTTGTCTTACCTATTAGCAGGTGAAATTTAAACATCAACAATCTTTTAGATTACTTCAAGAGATAAAATTGCCAGAGTGAAAGTGGGAATGTGTTAATATGGATTTTATAGTGGGACTACCTAGGACGATAAAAGATTATGACTCTATTTGGGTCATAGTAGACCGACTGATGAAGTCGGCACACTTCATTGAAGTGAAGACCACATATATAGCAATTGATTATGCGTATATTTATGTTGATGATATCATAAGATTGCATGGAGTTCCACTCTTAATTATTTTGGATCAAGGTACCCAGTTTACTTCAAGATTTTAGCAAAGATTACAAGAGGCATTGGGAACACAACTCGACTTCAGCACTGCTTTCTATCCGTAGACAGATGGACAATATGAAAGAATGATTTAGACACTAGAGGATATGTTTCATATGTGTGTTTTGGACTTTAGAGGTGGCTGGGATAAGCACCTTCCACTTATTGAATTTGTATACAACAATAGTTATCATTCTTCTATAGGAATGGCACCTTACGAAGCATTGTACGGTAGAACATGTCGATCTCCGATATGTTGGATAGAGTTTGGCGATAAATATCTTGAAGCCCCTGACATGGTAAAAAAAGCCACAGAAAAGGTGAAGGTTATCCAAGAGAGACTAAAAACTGCTTTTAGTCATCATAAGAGTTAAGCTGATCTTCAGAGGAAGGATTTTCACTTTGCGGTGGGGGACCATATATTCTTAAAGGTTTCACCAATAAAGGGAGTGATAAGATTTAGCAAGAAGGGAAAGTTATCTCCTCGATTCATCGGACCTTTTGAGATTCTTGATAAGATCAGAGAAGTTTCATATAAATTAGCACTACCACCTGCACTAGAACATATACATCCAGTTTTTCATGTGTCGATGTTAAAGAAGTATGTATCTGATTCGTCCCATATATTGTAAACCTAGCATATTGAGAATGATAGAGACCTTTCATATGAAGAAGCTCTAATTGCCATTTTGGATCACCAAGTAAAGAAGCTAAGAAATAAAGAAGTACAATGTAGAGGAATGTTCATGGGAAAGTGACAACGATATGCTACAATGGTACCCGCACTTATTTCAGACATATGGGTAAGTTTTTAAAATTTATGGATGAATTCTTTTAAGGGGGGTATAATGTAATACCCAAGGTTTCCATAGCTCATTAGAATTATAATAGTACCATAAAGTAAATTTTTTATGAGTATAGTACCAATGATATAGTGATGGGATGAAGAAACCCTTTTTGGTGCTAAGTGTATGATTGTGTATTTTTATGAAGTGTGAATGTTCGTGTGCATTTTTATCAAGTTAATTTAAGGGATGTGTCTTAGTTTGAGTTTATTATGATATGGGAAGGTAGGATTTGAAATGCCAAGTGAAAGGGAAAGGAAAAAGCTACGAAAAATTTTTAGGTTCAAAAAACGTGTTTGAACGGGCTTGCTAATGGGCCTTGGACATAAGGCCCAAGCCCATGGATTAGTCGACCCACCAAGGTCCAAATTTAGTGGGACTTAACTCAACTAAGGTTAGAATAAGTTAACTAAGGGTTAGGGTGAGGTTAGGTTAGGTTAGTCACCATTTGGATGATAGCCATCTTTATTGACTTTTGTCAACTTTGACACCTAAGCCAATCCACTTTCCCATGAACTTGTCCACATGCACTTTAGTGATTATGAAAATCATCATTATGGTGCCAAGTCACTATACACCTAAGGGCAATCTGAACCATCCATCTTCATCAATCTTAACCATCTAGCTTAAGCAAAATTATGGATCTTATGAGATTAAATCACCACTATTGATTTAATTTACATATGAAGTGAAAATATGTAAATTCCTTTCATTTGTAACCTAACATCAAAATCACATCTTCACCAAAAGCTAAAATCTCTCAACTTGTTCTTCATCATAGGATCAAATTTAAAGCATTTTAAGGTAAGATTTCATGTTTAAGTGTTTCTTTCATTGTTCCTAACCTCAGAATGATAAGTTATTAGCATGTATATACTTTTCTTTTGATTTCTATGGTTGATTGTGATAGAGGGATTTAAGGGAGGACTTAGTTTGCATGTTAGATGAGGGAATATGAAAGTGGGTGAAATTTGGGGTTTAATAAGTAAGAGGTAGCAAAGAAAGCATGAGAAGATCAAGAGGAGTTGGGCAGACAAGGGTGGCCCCACCACTGGGGTTTCAGCCGTGTGATAAGGGAAGTTTAGAAATTCATCTAAAAGCCTCTTATAGGTGGAGGCACAACTAAGGTTTCACCCGTGGGCAATTATGTTTTTGGCCATATTGATATAGTTTGTCCTAGTGTCCATGACTTATGACTAGATTATTCCATTAACATTTTTATAAATTTCTTCATTCATGATCCTATAATAAAAGTATTGAGAATGCAATTAGATGTTGATGTTGCATATGTTTCCTTAATTATGTTATGGGAGATATTGAAAGATATTGAGTTAGTTCATGACATGGGTAAGTAAGGTGTACATGATATGTTTCTATGGAATAGATAGAGATTAGTTAGAAAGTTAAAAGAATAGAAATTGATGTACATTGCTTGGATGTATTTGTAGAATTGAAAGGCAAAGGTATTGCTCGAGATACCGAGGAGCCTTGCTATAATTTGTGCTAAGTTGTTAATATTGGAGGTAAGGAGTAGGAGGTGAGTACTTAATAATATTTCTCAATTTGAGCTTTAAATATAAGCATAAATGTTAATTCATTTCCAATTTGGAATGCATTGCAATTCTTTGGCAAGCATTATTTACTTTCTTGATTATTAAGCCAAAGTGAATCAAACATTCCTTTACGGCACTTGGCCAACTGAGCCTATATTGTTTTGATCTTACAATGTGATCAATGATGAGAACCTAATTATTATTAATATCTTATCCATTGAATTATTTCATGGATAGAAAGGAAAAATGTTATAACAATACTATGATAAGTAGAATACCCCTCTGATATGGGGCAATACATCAGACATTGTGCATAATGGTAATGGACCTGCGGATAGGGTAAAGAATATCCGAACCCTAACTAGGAAGGGTTTAATGTCCCCAGTACGTATGGCTTTATCAGTTGTACGTGTGATGAGGTACATGGGAGTGAGCACGGCATATGCCGCCACTCAATTGATTATGGGAGAAACACACCATTTCCAAGAAAGGAATTGTTCTGTTAAAGATATAATATTTGATATATACATATGGGAAAATTGTTTCATAAGAATAATTCCTAATCTACTTTACTTCATTGCTATAAAGAATTACCTTTGAGCATACACCAATGTTTAACCTTTGATATTATTTTGTACTTACTGAGCTTTGTCTCACCCCATAGTAGTTGTTTATTTTTAGGACTAGCTGATAGATCAGTAAGGTAAATTGCAAGTTCTGCATCTTCACTTGGAAATTACAATGTTATTTTGGGGTTATATTGTATATACTATGTTGTATTTTTGAAAGTTTCACTCTAGAGCTCCACGGATTACTAAGGTCCGTAATAATGATGTAATTTAGAACATTCATGGTGTGTGTATGGGTTAGTATCATTTTATTTTAGACTAAGCACTTCTGCTATATATGAATGGGTTATAACTAATATAATGATAAATGTTATCTTATAGATGAATGATATGTTAATCTATGATAAGGAATGGTTGTCTTGGTTCCGATCTTGGGATAAGGGTAGCGTGGTTTTTCTTCAAAACTTAATAACTTATAAGAGGGTTCTACGGGTTTAGGTGACCTTAAGTCTCCCTATACCCTAGGACAGTCATAGCTTAAAGATGGGTCGTGACAGAACCAAACCTCATGCACTAACTTAAATGTCAAATAATATAGGAAACTTTAATATGCAAAAGAATAGTTTAACAAAATACTTTAGAAACATTTTATAAGGGAAATAACATTTAAAGCCTTAAAATAAATTATCAGTGATTAATATCCCAAATAAACTCCTGAAGTGTCTACTAGTAACTCTTCATAAAATAGTATAATTAAAGACTTGGATAAGGAATCCCCCAAGTGAAGTAGAAAGCTTAAGCCATCACCTTACCTCCTAAAATTTGCTCACCTAGAATCACACACGAGAAATGGGTGAGATAGATGATCTTAATGAGTAAACAATATAGCATTTAAGATATCATATATCCCATTTTTCAAAGAAAGCCCATTGCGTATAACACATAGTTTATGATTTACAAATCATGGTTTCACAGTTTCATTTTAGCAAGACTTTCACTATAACAAGTTTGCAGAAATCACACTTATAACACTTACCACCCATAGAGAGTAAATGACTATGCTAGCTCATTTACTCGAGCAAGAGGTGGCCTCATACCAAATTCCAACTCCCAACCCATAACTTATAAAGTCGTGAAACTGATTAGGCTCCATGGCTAGAATCACCTCTTCTAGCTGAGGTGGATACATAATCCCTATCCATTGGGTTAAGACCATGTGCACTGGTTCTAATGATTACCCGCATCGGCATGAGGATTTATGCATAAAGGGTTAGAGATACCATAGCTAGAGCTAATGGCATTCATATATAATAATAGCACTTAAGGCAATAATAACATATACCACAATAATAGTAGCAGTTCAATTTTTTGAATGAAAGATACAATAATAGGGTAGTTCCAAAAAGAAAGTAGGTAAGGTACAATTACAAAAGTTTTTTAATATCACTGAATAAACATTATTGGTTTTAGACCAATTGTCCTTTGGCAACCCAAGTTTAGCAAAGAAATCATATAATCAAATTTAAAATGGAAGTGAACTTGGGTTTCAAGAATCTCAAAGGTTCCCATTAACATAATCATGATAGCTTGTACTTGTAACAATAGCATAATATTTACTCACCTTATGGTTCCTTCGCTCCTAGTACTCATAGCCCTTAAACCTCTAGAACTCCTCAAGCTCTAACATAATATTTAATTTAATACTTAGTATTTATTTATTCATCATGCTATCCTATCCCATAACTACCCAATACACATTTAACATTCGCATACACTTAGAGTTGTAGATAGATATACGCTCATCACTTGCACATAACATGTTGACTTTAAAAGTTTTACCCATTTAGCCTTTCTAGGCTCACATTAAAACACATTATAAATCATTCTAGTACTTTTCTCAAATCAAGCACAATGTCATGATCTTAATATCAATTCACTTTAACAATCATCTTAGTACACTTAACACTTCCATACATGTCAACTTATCAATAGCCTTTCAAGTGTCATGCCTATCTCTCATGCCCAATTTATTCAATTAATCTCCTCATTAATTTAAGATCATAAATTCATTATTGACTCATCATAAAACCTATTCCCATATTACCCCATCACATTCACATTGCAATCACAATATAAGATTAAGATACCTTAAGTATACCAAACTGTTTCTAACCTTATCTAGAGTCATTCCTTCAACAAACATACAATTTAACCATTTATCATTCATTTATACATGCTAATAATCATTAACATATATTAACAAAAATTATAGACATTGTGATAAGAATCCCAATGTTGGCCAAATGCCCTATAAAAGGGAAAAATTGAATTTTCTTACTTTTCATACTTTCCGTGTATTACAGTAATATGTAGAAACATGGTTTGAATCAAAAATTTTCATGTGATCAAAACAAAAATCATTGTGGATCATGAACATGTAGGAATCAGCACAGATATATGCATGAAAATTTTCCAACTTTATGTTTTAGGATGAAAACCATGCTTCTTTCTTGTTTTTGATACTTTATAGTCATTACAGTAATATGTAAATACATGTTTTAAACCATTATTTTCCATCTAATCATATCAAATATCAGTTTAGAAAATCAATACACACAAATCAATAGCCATGGATATTTCTTATGCATGAAAATTCTAAGTTTGGGGTTTAGAGTGAAAATCATGAGTTTTCTTGCTTTCCACTCTTTTCCATTCATTACAGTAATATGTAAACACATGATCTAAATTATTATTTCTCATCCAAACATAACAAACATTAATTTAGAATCCCAAAACATACCAATCAGAAACCATTTAATTATGAAATCATAGAATTTTTCAACTTTCAAGTTCTAAGACGAAAACCTTGAATTTTCTTGTTTTCCAAAACTTTTCGGTCATTATAGTTATATGCAGAAATATGATTTAATTTGATATTGTTTATCTAAACACATCAAAAATCCATTTAGAATACAAATATGTGGAAATCACCCTCCCTTGTAGTATTTATTTATGAAAATTTCAATTTCAAGTTGTAGAATTCACCTTTGGAGAAATCGTGTAGAGAGGTTGGTGTTTTCGGTAGAAAAATTAGTTTCTCTCCTAATAATTCACCTAGGCCAAATTTAATCAATAAAAATCAATAAATATTCAATTGAAAATAATTTTTCCATGATTATTTTCATAAAAATCAAATAGCAAACTGAAAGAAAAGGAAAAACTTACGAAACGGTCGCGAAATCGCAAAGTTTGAAGGTATTTTGTGATTTTCGGTACCAAGAATAATTTTGAGAGATTTTTTCTATCAAAATAATAAAATAATAGAATGGTGGTTACTCGAATGAAGGTCTGGCCAAAATTCATATAATATATCTAGGCTTTTGGGTAATTTCCTTAATTACCCTTAATAAGCTAGGTTAGGAGTGTTTTGATACAGTAGGCTTTTAGGTATTTAGGCCTTTTATTTAATTTTGAAGCTAATTATAGGTAATTAAAATAAAAATATTTTTTTATTATTTTCTTTAAAATTTTCCCCTAAACATTTATTTAAAAATTATTTTAAAATACTCATAAAATTATTTTATGCTTAAAAATCACCTTTTTGCATAAAAATTCATTTTATGTAAAATAATTTATTTTATGCTAATGTACTTCATATAAATGATTTATTTTAAAATATGACCCATATTATGCATATTAAAATTAATTTAACGTGCCACATACTTATCAATCACATAGCACATAAATTTCCATAAAAGCACATACTTAGTTCTAATAGTTCTATGTCAAGCAAATTGTGACGAAAATTCCTAGGGTGGGTGTGGGTTGTTACATTCCCCCACCCCCCTAAAAAGATTCATCCCTGAATTTTCAAATCTAACAGCATAACACGCTTTGCTTAACCTCTCCGCCACACTTCTGCTGCGGTACTCAACCACAATATCTAACTACAATTAATATATCAAATACAATAAGGCACATACTCACAATTTGTTAAAAATCACACTGATAAACCTACAACTTAAGCTATACCTATGTTAATCTCTTGTTCAAATAAATCTTAACCTAATCCTTAACAATTTTTGTATCCTTTAACCTCAAACAAAAGTAATAGAACTTTTTTTTTCACCTTCAATCAAATATAATTCTAAGCATTTCTTTTCCTTATATCTCTATTATTATTAACATCTATAGTAATACCTTGATCACCACTTCCATTCATTATTTATCACATCAATCATATAAGAATTCAACAGATAACTCCAATTAATATTCGATAATTCTCTTTCTATACTAATAATTATTACTTAACCTATTATAACCTCAATAGATATTTTCATGCTTAATACTTTGCTAACATTACAATTTCTACACCCCCTTCATTCATCAATTAAAACATATTTAAACTTAACAAATATTCCTATATATATCATATCTCAAACAAACTTGTATTCTATTAATTTATAATCCCAAATAAACTTCTTATAACTATTACAAACTTACTCTCATTCTGTATAATATATACATTATTATCATGACTTAATTACCTAATGCCTCATAATTTTTATACATTTAGTTCGTAATATCATCTCACTTTAGATTTTCCACTTACATCTTCCTATATTTCACATTCCTAATCATTAATTTATCCATATTAGAATAATAAACCTTCTTATACCATTGATATTCAATGAAATCTCGATGCAACTCTTATGTCTTTCCAACTCTATGCCATTCTAGGTCATCTTAATAAAAATTCTTTCCATACTAAAGATCACTACCAAATTTTCTAGTAACCTCAATTGAACATTATTGTATCTAACACTTTAAAACATTTCTCATCCAAAGGACTCAAATCCCCTTCAACTATATTCAAAACTATTAAATTTTCAAAACTGCATAGAATCATTTGTAAGAATCTGTCACGACCCACCTTTTTAAGCCGTGACAGTCCTAGAGTTCAGGAAGACATAAGGTTATTTAAACCCATGGAACCCATTTAACTCATAATCTATTATCATTCATCACATTAAATCTTATCACAAGATCATAACCTAATCACATTTCCTTGTTTCCCATAATATCATTTACACACAATATGAATAACTTCCAAAGTTGAATCTCATATCATTAGCCAAATATTCATTACATCATACATTATTACAATAACAATTACAATACCATTCATATTACATGTACATCCTATAACATATTAGTACTAACTTTTCAATAACCATGGAGCTCTAATAATAACCTTCATAATCAAGAGTCACAACATTGGAACTTAACAGAGCAACTTCCAAGCGAAAAAGGGGGCTTGGAACTTTTACCTTGCTAACTCATTGACTTTGCTTGAAAAAATTAAACCACTAAAGTATGAGACATAACTCAGTGAGTACACAATAATACAATACAAAAGGTGAGTATAAGAACTATTTTTAGGATGATCTCTTTACAACAATGAAATATTTTCAATCAATAAAGTCAATATGATTCAATTTCTCATTTAAAGTGGAAACAATGCCTTTAGCAGAAATATCACTTTCCTGGGAATAGGATGCTTCCCACACATATCAATTCATAAGTGGCGGCCTAAGCCTTGCTTACTCACACATATCACATTATGTAAGACTGATTGGGTCTTACGATTAAGTGTTCCCCCAAAAAGAGATTGGGTATTCTCACCCTACCCGTAGGCATAAACCAAGTGCACAAGGCCTGATGTATTTACCCGCATTAGAAAGGGGATTTGTGCTTATCAATAAGTATTGAATAATAAAGCTCATATGAGGTTCATATCAAGGAATTCAATGAACATAGTACAAATTCAATTGCCCATGATTAATAAGAAGTATCATGTCAAAGGGTTCGATGTTCAATAAACAACTCATGTTCATCAAGGCATTGGAACAATTCAACCATTATGGTTAGGAACAATAAAGGTTCAAGCTTATAACACAAGGTATATTATATTATTAAGTACTCACCTTGGACTCCTTTGCTCCTATTTACGTTTGACTCTGATACAAGTGATGATCCTCGCATTCTTACACAATATTCTTGTCCTTATCATTACACTCTACACATTACATTTCAATGGCACATTAATCACTTTCTCATCATAACATTTGCTTAACTTAGCTTAACTTACTAACACTTCTATCTCATTCATTAAAGCACAACATATTACTTTTAAAGCCATGATATACCATACATATACTTATTACTAAACTTAACATTTCTCTAGTTGTTTTCCAATAGCTCACCTAAGGAGAATAATTCCCTTTCTTCCATTCAACTTTCATATTGATCAATTAGAACCAATTAAGCAATTTCCAATATTCAGGAGATCTAATTTCATTTTCACCAACAATTCCATAAATTCAATTTATCCACAATATCACAATCAAATGGTCCAACTCAAACCTTCAATACACTAATCCCATCCACCAATTTCATTCCTTATTATCAAACTAATATCCAATCAATCAATTAAATAAATTCTAATCTCAATGTCTCACTTTAATCTTTCAATTTGATCACCAATAATACTCAATAATCATATAAATAACAATTAACTCAATTCAATTATCCCATTTAACTACTTAATTCCAATAAACTATTTACCTAAATTCTTATAAATAAATTCATAATTCACTATCTACACACAATTTGGAGTTGAGATTTATACCATATGGCTCAGTTTAATGAGCCAGAGCTACTGTCCAAAATTGTCACTTTCAGAGGTCACCGGAATCCGGTCACAAGAAAATTTCCACGGTGACCAAATTGCAATCCAAGGATACCAGCAGTTAGCTTATGACTAGAGGAGTCTGAATATACTCATCACTCCTTGTAATTCACTGAAAAATAATCAAAAATGACATCCGCAGCAATTATGAACACCGAATTCCGGTCAAAACAAACATTATCTAAAATTAGCAAACAATATACTAAATTAAAGCTGGAATCATGAGGAGTTCATCCATACCAAATTCATCGAAAATGGAGATAAAAAATGGCCAGAAATTGACTTGAAAGTTTTCTACTAGCAACTTTTTAGACAGAGTGTGCATTGCCGTCCAGTGGCTGCTGACGGTGAGCTACTATCGGATGAAAGCGCGGCAGTTGGGCTGTGTCTTAGTGGGGCGCATGTTGCTAGGCAGTGCCTGGAGGATGGTGAACGGGGCTGTTATCTCTCTCTCTCTCTCTCTCTCTCTCTCCTCTGCCTCTGTTTCTCTGTTTTTGTTCTATTTCCTTTTGCTGTCAGTAAATGGGCTGTCCAGATTTTTATCTTTTTTTTTTCATATATATATATATACACTAACAAATAATAATAATAGTAATAATAATAATAATAATAATAATAATAATAATAATAATTTAGTCATATAATTTCTAAAACAATAATTTTAACTAAAATATTAATTTCACCATATTATTCAATAATTATAATATAAATCATAAATATATTTTCAATTAATAATTAAACAAATTTCTATATTATGTAATAAAATTTCAATTTCTTTAATTTAAACTTTCTCATTTAGATAAATAATAAATTTAAAAATCAATACTTCATTTAATAAAATATTTTCTTAAAAATATTAATAAACAATAAAATAAATTAATATCATTTCAAGTATCAATATAAAATATAATAAATAAATTATTCCAAATATCAATATTAAATTTCAAAAAAAATTATACTATTTCAAATACTCATATAACAATATTAATAAATCAAAATATAATATCAAATATCAATATGAATTTAACTTATCAATACCAATATAATAAAAAATATAAATTTATAAATATTGATAATTTTGAATGTCAATATAACTATAACAATAAGGAAAATATTTCCATATAAAATTATTACTTTAACACATTTATATTCAAATTATTTGAATATTTGAAAATATTCATTTTTAACTTAGCACGTATTACGATACTAATCGGATCTCTTCACACAGTTTTGTACATACGTCCTATATCGGGTTGGGATATTACTGAATCAAAACATTTTCATCCTTGCATGTAACATGCAACCTTAATGCGATGCTTGGGGTGGTTGATGATGTATGATTGATCATGTATAATTTCGTAAAGCAAAACTCGATGCATATAGACAGACACACTGGATACAAGTATATAATCAAATCAAATCTAGAACATTTTATCTTAAAATCATTTAAAATTTTGAATTAAATCATTTTGTACCCTCATAGACCAAGTCTTTAAGGATCCTCAAATTTCCAGTTCATATGGCCTTAACATCTATTACTTTATAAAAATTCAAATCCTTATACTCTAATTGCAGCCTATATACTCAAAGGAATCTCATTACTAAAGAATCTTTACTAGTATCATATTTATCCTTTTATCATCATTACAAGTTTGAGAATACTTATCCTTTTATGGTTCCCCCACTTAAAAGAAATTCGTCCTTGAATTTAAATACTTACTTATACATTCTCGAAAAATTGGGAATGCTTCTGCTGCATCCCTTCCTCGACTTCCTAAGTATACTCATTCATTTTATTGGTCACGCTAGTAAAACTTAATTATAAGTATCTCCTTGATACACAATTTCTCCCTATCCTTAATTTGAAATTCTACTTGCTTTTCTCTATAGTTAATACACACTCTATATTCATATAACCAATCCCTTCCTAAGATCACATTGAATTTTAGGACACCAAGTTCTAACAACTCCATAGGAAGTTTTCGTCCATCAATGTCTACCTCATAGTCCTTAAACATATGCTTTACTTCCATCATTATTCCTAAAGAAGTGGACACTACTAAAGGTTCATTAATTTATTCCTTATCTCTATTGAGACTCTTAGCAAAATATGGAGACACAAGTGAATGCGTAGCACTAGAATCAATCAAGCATCTTGTGTTAGGAATTCGAATGGGAATAATACCTTCTTCTTTTAAATCATACTAGATTAATATTCTTCCTTTGACTATACTCAATATCTACATAAGTGATAGAGAAATTGCTAGCATTCTTGTTGTTCTAGTCTATATGGTAGCATCTAAGTCTTAATTTCCTTAATATACTTCAATTACTTCATACTGTATACTTATGTATATATAACGTAACTGATTTCTTCCATTCTCATACTGATCATTACTAATCTTCATTTCTCTTCTTATGGTATCAATCACAATCATCATTTAATAACTCCATATAATTCATTTATTAAACCATTATAACATGTAAGCATTTCATACCTCATAACATTATACCTATCAATCATTAATCTAAAATGGATCAAAGCTTAGTCCACTTCTCTTTCTAATCCACTCAACCTCACTATCAAGTCATCATACTAACCTTGCATTTAATATGAGCATCCATCATATAGTATCACCTCATAAGGTGTATGTCACACATCACATATCCTAACATATATCATGTATCACAATCACGTAGTATATATCTTATATCATAGCATGGGTCATGCATCATAATCATTTATCATATAACTCATAGCATCATAAATTCCCCCATCATATATAAGTCAATCATGTCATAAGCAATAAAGAAACCACTTCATACTAAGTAACTAGGCAATCAAAAGAAATATCATTCTTATCATATGAAGTACTATGCCATCACATCGATCATCACCAACTACTCGTCCTAGCTCTCATGTGTCCTCCATTAGGGTAGTTGAGAGTGACATGACCACTGCTACCACATCAGTAACAAAGGAGATCTCTATCCTATTGGTGACTAGTTAAAGACAAAGACCTAGATGGTGAGTAGTCTCCCCCATACTCAATAATCCCTACCTTAAACTGCTCCACATCCCTTCTTTAGGCATGAGCCAAAAGCCTAAGACGTTGGTTTTCCTCTTTTGAATTTGAGTAGCCTTCCTTTAATTTTTGAATATTATTATAAATCCAATCACAGTCCAGGCACTCCTCGAGGTCCTCCTCCTTGTTAGCATTCTTTTCTCTCACGAGGTGAATCACACACATGACTCTTTCAAACATCTCTAGCCAAATCCTTTTGCAGGTGACACGAGGTGCTTTGGGTCACAGTCCTCAAGCAGGGGTAATCTTCTTGGTCATAAGTCAAAATCAGCCTAAGGCAGGCAACCAATAATAAGGATTACTGTAACCTATTAGGATTTTGTACAACTATGCTAGTGATAGACTACAAATGACATGATAGAAAAATTCCTATGCTCCAGGATTTGTACTTAATTAACCCAATAAATAGATAAGTCTAAACTAGACTTTAAAAACTATAACTCTGATACCAACTTTATCACATTCCAATTTTAGAAACACGATGGTCCTAGAACATAGGGAGACATAAGGTCACCCACGCCCGTAGAACCCACTTATACTTATACAAATCATGCTTAGGATCATACCAAACCCCATGCACTAACTTAAATGTCCAATAATATAGGAAACTTCAATATGCGAAAGAATAGTTTAACAAAATACATTGAAAACATCTTATAAGGGAAATAACATTTAAAGTCTTAAAATAAATCATCAATGATTAATATCCCAAAATAAACTCCTGGAGCGTCTACTAGTAACTCTTCATAACATAGTATAATTAAAGACTTGGATAAGGAATCCCCCAAGCGAAGTAGAAAGCTTAAGCCATCACCTTTCCTCCTCAAATTTGCTCAACTAGAACCACATAAGAGAAAAGGGTGAGATAGATGATCTCAATAAGTAAACTATATAGCATTTACGATATCATATATCCCATTTTTCAAAGAAAGCCCATTGCGTATAACACATAGTTCATGATTTACAAATCATGGTTTCACAGTTTCATTTTAGCAAGATTTTCACTATAACAGGTTTGTAGAAATCACACTTATAACACTTATTACCCACAGAGAGTAAATGACTATGCTAGCTCATTCACACGAGGGAAAGGTGGCCTCACGCCAAATTCCAACTCCCAACCCATAACTTATAAAGTTGTGAAACTAATTAGACTCCACGGTTAGAACTACCCCTTCTAGCTGAGGTGGATACACAACCCTTATTCATCAGGTCAAGACCATATGCACAGGTTTTGATGATTACCCGCATCAGCACAAGGATTTCTGCTTAAAGGGTTAGAGGTACCATAGCTAGAGTTAATGGTATTCACATATAACAATAACACTTAAGCAATAATAATATGTACAACAATAACAATAGGAGGTTAACTTTTTGAACAAAAGATACAATAATAGTGTAGTTCTAGAAAGAAAGTAGGTAAGGTACAATTACAAAAGGTTTTTCATATCATTGAATAAACATTATTAGTTTTAGACCAATTGTTCTTTGGCAACCCAAACTTAGCAAAGAAATCACATAATAAAATTTAAAATGGAAGTGAACTTGGGTTTCAAAAATCTCAAAGGTTCCCATTAACATAATCATGATAGCTTGTACTTGTAAAAATAGCATAATGTTTACTCACCTTGTGGTTCCTTCGCTCCTAGTACTCGTAGTCCTTGAACCTCTAGAACTCCTCAAGCTCTAACATAATATTTAATTTATTACTTATTATATATTTAAACATCATGCTATCCTATCCTATAACTATCCCATGTACGTATCACATTCGCATACATTTAGAGTCACTTGCACATAACATATTGACTTTAAAAGTCTTGCCCATTTAGCCTTCCTAGGCTCATATGAAAACCCATTATAAATCATACCAATACTTTTCTCAAATTAAGCACAATGTTATGATCTTAATATTAATTCACTTTAACAATCATCTTAGTACACTTAACACTTCCATACATGTCAACTTATCAATAGCCTTTCAAGTGTCATGCCTATCTCTTATGCCCAATTTATTCAATTAATCTCCTCATCAATTTAAGATCATTCATTATTGACTCATTATAAAACCTATTTCCATATTACCCCATCAGATTCACATTGCAATCACAACATAAGGTTAAGATACCTTAAATATATCGAATTGTCTCTAGCCTTATCTAGAGTCATTCCTTCAACTAATATGCAATTTAACCATTTATCATTCATTCATACATGTCGATAATCATTAAAATACATTACATAAAAATTATAGACATTAGGATAACAATTGTAATGTAGGATGAATGCCCCATTAAAGAGAAAACCTGAGATTTCTTACTTTTTGCACTTTCCATCTATTACAATAATATGTAGAAACATGGCTTGAATTAGGATTTTTCTTGTGATCAAAACAAAAATCATTGTGGAACATGAACATGTAGGAATTGGCACATATATAGATATATATGCATGAAAAGTTTCCAACATTATGTTTTAGGATGAAAACCATGCCTCTATCTTGTTTCTAGTACTTTCCAATCATTATAGTAATATGTAAACTCATATTTTAAACCATTATTTTTCATCCAATCATATCAAATATCAGTGTAGAACATCAATACACACAAATCTACAGCCATGGATATTTCTTATGCATGAAAATTTCAAGTTTGGTGTTTAGAGTGAAAATCATGAGTTTTCTTATTTTCCACGCTTTTTCATTCATTATAGTAATACGTAAACACATGATTTAATCATTATTTTCCATCCAAACATAACAAAAACCAATTTAGAATCCCAAAACACGCCAATTGGCAACAATTCGATTATGAAATCATATAATTTTTGAACTTACAAGGTCTAGGATGAAAATCATGAATTTCTTTATTTTTTGAAACTTTTTGGTCCTTACAGTAATATTCAGAAATATGATTTAATTTGATATTTTTCATCTAAACACATCAAAAATTCATTTAGAATACAAATATGCAGAAACTGCCGCCCCCCCTCCCCCTCTTCTAGTGTTTATGCATGAAAATTTCAATTTTGAGTTGTAGGATTCACCTTTGGAGAAATCATGCAGAAAGGTCAGTGTTTTCAATAGAAAAATTAGTTTCTCTCTCAATAATTCACCTAGGCCAAATTTAATAAATAAAAATCAATAAATATTTAGTTCAAAATGGTTTTCCCATGATTAGTTTCATAAAAATCAAATAGCAAATTGAAAGGAAAGGAAAAACTTATGAAACGGTCGCAAAATCGAAAAGTTTGAAAGTATTTTGTGATTTTCGGTAGAGAATAATTTTGAGAGAATTTTTATGTCAAAATAATAAAATAATAGAATGGTGGCTGCTGGAATGAGGTGCTGGCTGAAATTCATATAATATATCTAGGGTTTTGGGCAATTTTCAAGATTACACTTAATGAGCTAGGTTATGAGTGTTTTCGTGTAGTAGGTTTTTAGGTATTGGGGCTTTTTATTTAATTTGGGGCTTATTATAAGTAATTAAAATAAAAATATTTTTCTTATTATTTTCTTTAAAATTTTCCCCCAAAACATTTATTTAAAAATTATTTTAAAATACTCATAAAATTATTTTATGCTTAAAAACCGTCTTTTTGCATAAAAATTCATTTTATGTAAAATAATTTATTTTATGCTAATGTACTACTTATAAATTATTTATTGCTCAACAATAACCCATATTATGTATACTAAAATGAATTTAACATGCCACATATTCATCAATCGCATAGCATATAAATTTCCATAAAAGCACATGCTTAGTCTTAATAGTTCTATGTCAAGCAAATTGTCACCAAAATTCCCAGGGTAGATGTAGGTTGTTACAGTCACATCTCTAAAAATGGGATTGGACATCCACCAAATTTGCTCTAGTGATAACATAGTAGACTTATTTATTTATTGATTGGTATGCAATATTTTAAAATATTATCCTCATCAGGGGAAGCAAACTATAATAAGATTATACTCTTTTTCCTTGGTCAAGTTTTTATTCCATAGAATTTTTTTGACCAAAGGTTTTAATGAGAGAATCTATACAATGTCAGAATAGCACATGAACTGTACTCTTTTCCTTAGCCATGTTTTTTTCCATTGAGTTTTTCTAGCAAGATTTTTAATGAGTAGTATCTAAGATTTATTTATAAAGACACTCCCTATAACAATATTTGAAAAGTTGGTAAACAAAATTGGCATACGCCGGCTATGAGATCTTTGTTAAAAATCATATATTTATAAGGGGGAGATTCTCGTGCATTGTACTCTTTTTCCCTTAACCTAAATTTTGTCCCATTAGGTTTTCCTGACAAAGTTTTTAATAAGGCAGTTTTATAACCAAATTCTATAAGAATAATTTACTCTTTTTCCTTTATTAAGATTTTTTTTCTCATAAGGTTTTAACGAGACATATTCTTTGTAATAATCATCCAATGGGAAGTGTTATGATAATATTAAGTGATGTGATAAGATTGAATGTCTAACCTATCTCTATAGATAGATATTCTTATATAAATAAAACTCTATTTCTATTACTTTCTTTACTTTTCTCTCTATTTTAAATCAACGTAAATTAAGTTTGCTACTTTTAATTTCACTAATGTTTCATTGTTTCTGCAATAGCAAAAACAATGCAAACTAAAAACTTATTCACAACATTAAACACAAACTACAAAAACTAAACCATTGTCAATTAATTAATTAAACTAACACTTCCTATATTATTAAATTAAAATATATTACTTATAAAATAAACTATTAAAACATATGAAATAGAAACATACATATTTTTTAAATATTTTATTAAAAAATTTATGCAGTTATGAAAATATATTAAACTATTATTTTATTTCAAAAACTTAACTTATTTATTTTATAATTATCATTTAAATATAATAAAACTTTATGTAATATAATATAATACATCTAGATATATTTTTTAAAAACGAAAAATTAC
Source organism: Reutealis trisperma (assembly GCA_947687605.1). Lineage (NCBI taxonomy): Eukaryota > Viridiplantae > Streptophyta > Magnoliopsida > Malpighiales > Euphorbiaceae > Reutealis > Reutealis trisperma. The sequence goes on along the minus strand of CANTUT010000161.1, from coordinate 220,233 downwards.
TATTTGCATGTATATTATTAAGTTAAAAAACTTTTTTTATAATATAAATTTCTAAACATATGACAATGACCGACACTCATGAACAATATTTAAAAATTATATAATTAATAATTTATCGTACTTTATGTGAATATCCTAATTTATTTTTAAAAATAGAACTTACGTTATTTTATTTAGTAATTTAATTGTGAAAATTAAAATTCTTAAATGAACAAAAAAATTTAGATAATTGTTAATAATCAATAATTTTCAAGATATGATAAAAATAAAATACAATAAAATTCATGATAAAGGAATTAAAGAAAAAGTTGTAATATAACATAATTTTCTAATAAAATGTATAAGGAGAAAAATAAAAATGTATTTTTAGATTTTTAAATTTTTATTTGAGATTTTATCTCAATTTTAATAAATGAAAAAATTAAGAAAAAATAATTTAATAGAATTTTTTAACAATAATAGAAATCAAAAAATTATTGATAAATAAATACAACAGATAATATAATTAAAAAGAATTAAATAAAATTTTAAATTTATAAAATTGTATTCAATTTAATTTTAATAAATTATAATTAAACTAACAATTTAGTTAGTATAAATCTATCCAAATACTATTTCACTTTTTAAATTATATAATATAATATGATATCACATAATAATTCAATTGTTACAGCTAATATTAAATTAACATTGATATCAAGTTCACAAATGGTGCATTTAATCCTAATATGAATATAGAACATGTCTTTTATTGAAATAATAAAAAAAATATATTCTATCTATAATAAATTGTTCACAACACATAATTTTTTTAGAATGAGGAAATTAAGTGAATACTAAATAAATTCTTTCGGTCTTATCTAAAGGGACAAGACAAGAAATAATCATCGCAAGTTTGGTCAAATCATATTTTTGGAACAAAATGAAAGTATTCAAATTGAGTCCTAACGTGAGCATTTCAGATGTATTTTTTGGTGAATTCTTACTGAAAATGGGTAACGAAAAAAAGTCAACAATAACGGAAGACTATATACTTATTCTGAAACAGATAGTTGTACCACAAAATAATAAATAGGTATGAGATAATAAGTTATAATAATAATCATATTATTATTTATGCTATATGTTTGAGGTTTATTAATTATATGAACAAACTTGCAATGCACACCTATTGGAAAAATTTTTGCAATTTAAATATATATTTGTATGAATATTATCTTTTAAGAATTTTGTATTAGTATGAACAATTTAATAAATAAATTTAGAGAATATTATTTTCTTGATAAATTTCATGTAATATATAAAAATATATGCAAGCAAGGAGGATAAAGAAATTACTAGGAAGCCCCCACTGAATTTTGATTAATTATTATGATAAATAGGGTTTACTCTGATAATTTATTAATTATTAAATTATTAATTTATATATAAAATATTTTTATAGATAATTATTTTTTAACTAGAAAAGTAAATATGTAATTAATATGTTATATTTTAGAATTGGTAATTTATTAATTAAAAAATTAATTACAATTATATTTGCAGTATTGCTATTATTATTAGCTCTAAGACTAAATTGTTAATATGAATAGATATTACTTTGGTAATTTATTAATTAATAAATTATTAATTTATATAAATGATATTTTTTATGATAGATAATTATTATTTAATTAGAAAATTAAATATGTAATTAATATTATATTTTATATTTGGTCATTTCTTAATTAATAAATTAATTAGAAGTATATCTGCAACATAGCTATTATTATTAGCTCTAAGTTAACAATGATGACCATTTAATTTGCTCTAAATTCTTTAAAAAATTAATTTTCAATAAAGTAATATAGATAATTGTTGATGTGTTGTTTTGGTTGCATATTGATATAATATCAGATAACTCATAAATTGATTAACTATAATTAATTAGTTAAATGTACTATTAAAATTTATTTAAATATCAATTTTATTCAATACTTCAATTTTTATGAGTTATATTACGAGTTTTAGTAAGAGTCAACATATGAAGCACATTTGTCAAAAACTAAATATAGATTATTAAAGATTATTTCATAAATTTATATAGAATATATAATTATTTTATATCATCAGTCTCATTGCATTATACATGTACCACTACAAAACTTAGATAATATTTATTCTTCATGATTATATTTTCATTGAATTTTTAGGATTTCACATGAAAATTTAATTTAACTTGGATTTAACAACTAAAATGAATTTAATAATCAAGTTATATAAATATTTTGCCATGATAATCTTGAAAGTTGATTAATAAGATTTTGGCCTTATAGTGTTTATTTGATAATGTAATACCCAAGATTTTCCTAACCTATTAGAGTTAGTAATATTGACACTATAATGTTCATCTACTATACCATCCAAGGCCTTTCTAGCATATTAAGAATCATAAGAATACTATAAGAAGTAATTTTAATGGATAATGTGACAATGAATAAAGAATGTAATAAATTTTGATAAACACTTTTAAAATAAAATAAAAGTCAAACTGACTTTGACTTTGACTATAAGAAGTAATTTTAATGGATAATGTGACAATGAGTAAAAAATGTAATAAATTTCGATAAACACTTTTATAATAAAATGAAAGTCAAATTGACTTTGTCTTAATGTGACTACATTAATAATTTATTTGAATTGTGAATCAAAATTGCTAGTGAATGGGCATTAGCATCTCCTAAATCATTAGAAGATAATAATAGTGACATGAGAAGTTGATTTCAATCAAAGTTACAATGGTGTAATAAAACTTAAACTTAGTTTAACCTAGTGAGCTTACATGATATACATACTTGAATAATGCTACTGAAGAGCTAGTAAATGTGCATTATAACATATATAAAATTTATATAGCAATGTCTAGAGTGTGTAGTGATATTAGAAGGTAGAAATATATATACTAAAGGGAAAGAAATGAAATGGAAAATGTATTAAAATACCAAGTTTGAAATGTGCATATATGGATTTGTTAATGGGCTTTTGGACTCTAAGGCCCAAACCCATTGGATGGCCAGCCCACAAGGCCCAAGAATAGATGAACATACACTTAACTAGAGTTAAAAATAGCTGACCAAGGTTAAATGCATGTAGGATGAGTTAGCCACAAAATTTGACTTATAAGCCACCGTTTTTTACTCAGACAAATCCTTTTCCAACTTGAATTCTCACTTTTCCTACACCAAAGTTCACATTCATTTTTGCTCTTTTCACACCATATGATGAACATCATCAACCTAGATGAGATTATAGCCATTCAAAATAATTAAATCATAGCCATTCATTTTGATTAAATCCTAACCATTGGATTAAGTGTGATTAGATCACCACCATTCAACTTTCATATATAAGCAATATGATGAGTACAATTTCTCCATTTTGCTGAAACCTATCATAAAAACACAACTCCTAAAGAAAACATTCCTTAAATTTTGGCCACCATCCTAGAAGCACAACTAAGGCTTTTCCAAGGTAAGAAATTAAGTCCATCTTCTCATTTCTTTGTTCTAAGCATGTATTTGATGATTTAATTATAAAAAATTCTCTTTTCTTTCACCTATATGGATTGGCATAGGGAAAGTAAAACTAGGAAATATTGTTTGTAATTGATAACATATGGAATTTGGACTTAAGAACATAAATTTTAACAAGAGAAAATAAGCAACAAAAGCATGAAGCTCATATAATGGAACATATGAACAAATTTGGCCAACATAAAGACATAGTTAAGGAAGTATTCTAAAATTATAATTGAAAGCTTATAAGGTTATTTTAGATGAAGAAAAATGATTTGACAGTGTTAGAATGAATTTTGAAAGCTTGATTCAAGACTTGGAAATCCTAGTTGCATAAACTTAGTTTAAAAGGAACTTGATGTTCGAATGCTAGATATTAATAATTGAATGATTACATAGATTTTATGTTATGTTAATTTCATATTTCTATAATTAATTTGAAAATTTGATGAGAAATTATTAGTTTTGCCCAAATTTGACCTAAGTGGGATAAGTTAGGGTTCTTATGAATAAGAGTGAATTAATTCAAAATAATTAGTGGAAATTAATTGCCTGAGTGTTAATTTGATGAATCTATGATCAATTGAGAGTTTTGATAATGAATTAATGGTTTTCCCCAAATTATAGGATTTATGGAAAAATTGGGGATTTTGAGAACTAAACTTGAATTCATGGAATTAAAGGGGGAATTAAGCTTAAGAATGGTGTAACATAATTTGTATAATATTAATTTTAAAATTCAATTGATAGAAATGATTTTTCCCAAATTTAATAAACTAGGTTCATTTATGGAATTGGAAGGTGAAAGTGAAATTAGTTCCATTTAATATTGAAAATTGTTTAAATTGATTCTAATTGAGTAATATGGAATTGAAATGTGAAATTGGGAGGAAAAGAATTATCTTTCCTTAAGTGAATACATTTGGCTATTTGGAAAACAATTAAGGAAAATGTTAAAATTAGTGACAAGTATATGTATAGTGTTTCGTGACCTTAAAAGAAATAAGTTAGCAGTACAATGAAAAATATAAAAGTATTAATAAGTTAAATTAGATTTAAACTAGTGACATAACAAAGAAATGATTAATGTGTAATTGAAATGCAAATTTGTAGAATCTAAAGACAAGGACAAGGACATTGTCCAAGAGTGTGAGGAGCACCACTAGCATCAAAGTTAAATGTAAATAGGAGTAAAGGAGTCCAAAGCGAGTACTTAATAATATGATATGATATGTGTCATATTTTATATCCATTGTTGATCAAACCATCTTTATTGGAATATCCCAATCTCTTGTTAAACATGAATTACCTATTGAATGTTGTATTTGGATATGATAATTCTTCATGACATTTGGCCATTATGAGCCCTTCCACAATGATTTCATAATGTGACCTTTGATGAGAATTATTTTTATATTGGCATATTTTCCATTAAATTCCCTATTGTGAATTCCCTATAAACCTTTTATTGATGCCTATTGATAAGCAAAAATACCCTTCTAATATGGGATAATACATAGGACCTTGTGCACTTGGTATAAGGCTACGAGTAGGGCAAGGGTACCCAACCTCTGTTAGGGGGAAATGCCTAACCATAAGACTTAATCAGTCTTGCGTAATGTGATGCGCGCAAGTGAGCAAGGCTTAGGCCACCACCCTTTAATTTATATGTGTGGGAAGCTTTACACTTCCAAAAATTATTATTTTTGCTAAAGATATTGTTTCTATCTTAAATGAGAAATTGATTCATAATAACAATTTTAATTAACATCGATCCATTGTCATAATAAGCCCATCCTAATAAGGACCCACATAGTTACCTCATATTATATTATTATGTACTCACTAAACTTTGTCTCATTCCTCAATTGTTTAAATTTTTCAGGCAAGGTTGGCGAATTAGCAAGGCAAATTTTAGGCCTTATTCTTTTGCTTAAAAGTTGCTCTACAAATTTTAAGTGCCTGAATTTGGGTTGTATGATTATGAAGAACATTGTCTTAAAGTTGTATGGTTATAAAGGTTTAGTATAGTGTTATGAGATTTATATGTACTATGAACCATACTGTAAATTATATTTATGTTAGCGTGGTAAGAAATTAACATATGTAAAATGAGATGCAAATTATAATGATATTAATGAGCATTTGGTTATACATAAAGTGATAGAAAGGTAGTTGGAAATAAAGAAAAGAGCCATTGGGTTTTGATTTTGGGATAAGGTTCAACATGGCAAATGGTAAAGAATAATAAGTTAAATAGGATTATATGGGTATAGGGGACTTTATGTCTCCCTATGCCCTAAGACCTTCACGGCTTACTAAGTGAGTCATGACAAAGAAGTTTTATATTATTTTAATTAAAAACTTCACTTAATATAAAAGTACATAATTTTATATTTAAGTAATAAAAAACTGATCATTAAACCTTTAATAATGAAAAATGAAAATCTAGAATAAGTATTTATATATCTAATGAGTTGTAACGAGTCACAATAGAGATTAATGCACGAATATATAGGGTTCAAATGAAATTATTATAGTGTAAACCATTCAAATCTTATGTGCCAACAACATACGTCATGATTAGGGCGACAACTAGAAAGCAAAGTAGTTTCCATCCGTAGAAAATCAATTAAAAATCACAAAACACAATTTTGAATCTTTTTGGTCGGACATGAAACTAGAGTAGGTCCACAATATATATATATATATATATATATATATATATATATATATATATATATATATATATATATATATATATATATATATATATAGTTTTTCTAGTAACGTAATTCACACTTTTGTTTCAATTATAACTCATTACGACACATTTTAGAACATAATTTAATTTGCAAATATTTATATTTTAAATATTAGTATAAATGCTATGTGACATGTAAATAATTTAAATGAATATTATATGATATTATTTTTTAGATTATAATACTTGTTGTTTTCTTTTTATTTAGATTTTCACTTTTAATCAATACTTTCATAGTGGATACTCAAACACGTCTTAATGATGCAATATACAATTATCCATAGTAGACATGCCTCTAAATTAGGCATTGTTTTTTTTTTATACCATATTAATAGTCATTGCAAAATAAAAATGCACAAGGAACTATCTTCTTTTAAAATGAAAAGGATATACCTTATTTTCAGTCATGACAATGGTATCATGGCAATAGGATATGTTTTTCTGCATATTGTCCTATTGTTATTTCTGCATGTATAACATTTTTATTAAATTTTTTGCACATCATACCGATTCCATTAAGCAATATTATGGAACAATTAACTTTTAATTTCAATTTGTGAGATGGCAAGCCATTTGGTAATAATGTGTTTAAAAACTACTTTTTAGTATAATATGTACCTTCTTTTTCTTATTATATTTGATATCACTGTTCGATATTCTCTCTCGATCTTCCTATTCAATTTAAATGAAACATTTTCAAATTAGAAAAAATTGAATATTTATAAAATCTTACAAATAAAATATTTATATCTGGTTGGACTCTTTATTATTGCATAATCATATAATGCATTGAATTATATATGAAGAATTATATTATTCCTAAAATAAACAATGGAGCTCGTGGGTATTTTGTTGTTTTTGGATTGTGTATTTGTGTGTATTAGTGTGAATTTTAGTGTTAGAAAGTAATAAAATGAATAAAAAATAGATTTTTTTTTAATTTATGATAATTCAACTATTCAATCCAAAATAAATATAAAATAAAGTCATCTTTTGTCACATCCCACTTTTGGGATATGACAATCGTATGTCATGGGTAGGCCTAAAGCCACCAAAAACCCATAGAACCCAAAGCTTTTCTCATACATACTAACATACATTTGAGGCCAAATATATACATTCACTTTACATTTTAGTAATTAACTATACATTTATACATATCATTCCATATCATTGTCTTTAAGTTCCATTATCTCCTTCATACAGATAAAAGCTCTTAAGCCAACCATAATTTTACATGCAATATCATATTATTATTTTAAAGCTGCTAGGACCCCATAGAGCATCTAGATTAGATACAAAGATTCATAACCTATATACATAGATATAATATTTTTAAAATATTCTTCCTCACTTAACTTTAAGCCTCAAGTGAGGATAAGTACTTGAACTCAGTAAACGGACACCTACTTTCTTGTAAAAAAAAAAAAGGGAAAATTGGGGTGAGTTGAATACTGAGTGAGTAAAAATTATACTATCATACTTGTGAGGCAGAGATTACAACTTGGGCTCACAAGAACGATAGGTATTGTAGGGAAAATAATATTTACAATACCACTTGGAATCATACTTGCGATGCATGACAATTTTCATGACATGACTTGTTAATGAAATGCACTTGCAAACATACATGAAGGTCTATAAGCTTCCTTGCAAGCTTATTAAAGCAGAGGCTCCCTTGTCGGGCATGCTACTAGTTAGTGTTCATACATAGGTCCTATGAAATGATACTTGATGAACTTGATTTTGAATTACTTGATGAACTAGATGCATGAATCACATGATGCACTTGACACATGAATCACTTAACGCATGAGTCATGAAACACTAACATAGAACATGTTAAAGGGTAAATGACATTTGCGCTTTAAAAAAAAATTAATTATTAAGATAGGAATCAAGAATGTCATCGCCCATAAGAATTTTAAGGAAATCAATGAACTTTGAAGGTCAACAAGTAATAGAATTGATGGAAATAGTTCACAAGCATAATAGTATAATAGTTACTCACCTTAGCTATATTGTTTTTTGTACACACTTATCCTTTCAATATAACCAATCGTAATGGTCTCCAACCTCTTGATTTTCACCTCCTTGCTATCCCTCAGGCTCCTCTACACAATCAACACATCCATACATTAAGTTTAATTTTTGTATATAAACACGTCACAACATTGAAACTAAAAATCTGCTTATAGTTTCTTTCCTGACCTAGCCTCCTTTCTCCTACCATATCTCTTGCTATACTACTCCAATTTCCTTAATTCTTAAGATAATGAAAAGATAACATAGAAAGGTACAACATAGTAAAATTTTAGCTCATTCTAGATCCTACACAAAATTTAGTGTAATTTCGAATCCTGCCCTACATTACTGTCCTAAATAGACTGAACTATTCCTAATTTTTCTACTATAATTTCCTATTTTGTTAGTCAATTGCTACATTTATTTTACCTAATTAAAATAAAAATCCCAAATATTATTTCATCTATTTGACTATGACCCAATTCTATGTTTAAGGTCCTTAAACTCAGGCCTCAATCTCAGGCTATAGACTGGACTTAGGTGCAAGGTCAGTTTCAGTTTAGGCTCTATATTTCCTAACATGTTTCGAATTTGGTCAAGCCATTTAACAAACATATATAAGACATAATTATATACAACTTTATAGTTTTTCTCAAGATCAAATTCAGACTCCAAGGTCCCTGAATTGGGGCCTAAAATTTCCAGCAGTCAACACCTTAGTAAACTAGTCCTAGGTTTTCTGCACTAACCCTTATTCTCTTCACCTCTACTCTAATTCTCCTTCCTTAAACATCCTCAATTCAATTCCTTTCTTCCATTTACTTATCAATAACTATCTCCCACATCAAATCTCTAACTACCCAAATAGAATAGCAAGGAAAATCGAAAAACTTTCAATCAAGCACAAGCTATATACTCAATTTCATCAAAGGAAAGGAAATTTGAACTAAAACTTACCTTATCTTGCTTTCTTTCTTTTCTTTCTTCCTCCTCCTCTTGACTTCCCCTCTTTTTCTTCTTATCTTTCTTTTCCTTTGCTTCTACATTTTTCCTTCTTTTTTTTTTTGAGTAAATGATTTGGTGTTAGGTGCACCATACTTATCCTATACTTATATATTTTAAATTTGTTTTATTTTTCACTTATTTATTATCTAAAATCACCAATTAATCTCATCTATTCAATCCCAAGCATGGGATGGCAGCCACCTCTGTTAAAATTATTTTATTTTTTATTTATTTATTTATTTTATTTTTGCAAATTAAAAGTCAAAGTTATGATATATATTTTCTCTAAATCTCAAAATTGTCATTTCCTTAAATTTAATTACTCTAATTATCTACTTATTGTCTCTTAACATTTTTAACTTAATTTTTAAGGATCTAAGACTATAATTAATTATTCTCTCATCCAATTCTCCTAAAGCAAAACCTAAAAAAATCATAGAACCGAAATTTATCGATTTCACATTTAGCATACCGATCTTACTTAAGTATCTTCTATGCTTAATTTAAATCAATTCTTGATTTCCAATACTCCTAACATCCTCATATTTACTTAAATTCTCTAAATAAATTCTAAGAACCTCTCTCAAAAGTTAGAATCCACTAAGTTTGCTTTTAGCATCTTCATTTTTGAACCCAAACTCGTTTTAAAATTTTGTTTCCTAACTATCTATTCTTCTTATCATACCTCTTATTTTACTCAATTTTACACTAAATTGGAGCCTTTGGTGATCCAGGGATACCTAGGGGGTTACATCTTTTGATTCAAAATAAATATAAAATTTGATTTAACTTTTATCATTTTGAATTTGTATTAAAAATTTACTTATTTGTATATTTTTTATATATTATAACATATATTTTGGAGTCATTTATTTATTTTCATTTGTTTTCTAAATGTCATACTTCTATCTTTTTATTTTTTGAACAAAGTTTTTCTCTGATATAAGTTGAAATTTATCTAATAATCTAATAATTTGAAATTCTCAATAGTTTTATTCATTCAAAGGATTAAATAGTTTTAACTTTTGCTTATCAAACAAAGAGAAAATTAAAGAGTAAATATAAATTAATTTTTTGTTGTTAATAGACATAACATGCAAAAAATAAAATAAAATATTAAGTTTAATTGCACCTTAGCAAGTGTAAAGATTGCTGATTCATTACTTCTTTTATTAAAAAAGAAATTTTGTATTGTTTGGTTAAGTGAAAGAATAAACATTTGTTTATTATTAATATTATTTTTATTCAGTTAGATTTGTTCATTAAAAAAATATAAAATCATAACTTTGTTTAAATATAAACTTCAAAAATTATTTACTAATTTTCCATTTTCTTGCCTCTGAAAAAGCTTAGTACACCAAAACACTCCCTACTTAGCTCATTAAGGGTAAACTTGAAAATTGGCCAAAATCCTAAGTATTTAAACCAAAAATTCAGCCAGCCCCTTTTAGCAGCCACCATTTTGTTATTCCATCATATTTTCTATGGAAAATTCTTTCAAAAATAATCTCTCAACTGAAATTCACAAAATACCTTTAAACTTTGCGATTTCGCGACCGTTTCATAAGTTTTTCCTTTCCTTTCAATTTGATATTTGATTTTTATGAAACTAATCACGAGAAAATTATTTTGAACCGAGTATTTACTAATTTTCATTGATTAAATTTAGCCGAGGTCAATTCTTGAGAGAGAAATCAACTCTTCTACCGAAAACACAAACCTCTCTACGTGAATCCTCTAAAGGCGAATCCTAAAACTCAAAGTTTGGAATTTTCATGCATAACAAGGGGAGGACCTGCCAATTCTTGCATCATTGCATTCTAAATTGATTTTTGTTGTGTTTAGATGAAAAATATCAAGTTAAATCATATTTTTGTATATTACTATAATGATTGAAAAACACCAAAAAGCAAGAAAACTCATAATTTTCGCTCTAAACTCTAAACTTAGAATTTTCATGCATAAGCGTGGTCTATGGCTGCCAAATTTTATATATTCATGTTCTAAACTGATTTTTGTTATGATTGAATGAAACATAATGGTTTAAATAATGTGTTTATATATTATTGTAATGATCGAAAAGTTTCAAAAACAAGAAAGATTCATGGTTTTCAACCTAAAACCTCAAGTTGGAAATTTTGCATGTATATATATATATATATATATATATATATATACTGATTTGTGCATTAAAGTATTCTAAAATAATTTTTGTTTTGATTACATGAAAAATCTTGGTTTAAACCATGTTTTTGCATATTACTATAATGAATGGAAAGTGCGAATGATGATAAAAATCATGTTTGTTCTTGATTATATGATTCAACCTACCTTGGAAATCCAATCCCAATGTCTATAATTTTTATGTGATATATTTAATGATTATTGACATGTATACATGAATAATAAATGATTAAATTATATGTTGGTGGAAGGAATAACTCTAGACCAGTCTAGAGGCAATTAGGTATATTTAGGGTTTCCTAACCCTATTTCTATGATGTGATTAATATATTTATATAATTAAGTGATATAGGAAATAAGTTTGTTATGAGTTAAAAATCTTAAATGGATGATAAGATTGATTGTACGAGTTAGTCATAAGAGATACGCATGATACGTGAAAGGCTACTTGATAAGTTAAAGGTATTAAGTATGTTAAGTTGAATGTTAAATTGAGTTGATATTAAAATCACGATATGTTGTATTTGACTTTAGAAAAGTCTTGATATGAGTTATATGTTTTTCATGTGGGCTTATAAAGGCAAATAAGTATGCAAGACTGTAAAAGTCAACATGTTATATGCAAGTGATGAGTGCACTTCTAAGTGCAACTCCAAGTGTATGTGAATGTTATATGTGCATGGGGTAGTATGGCATAAGCTAGCATGATTTTAAATAAATATTAAGTATTGAATTTAACACTATGTTAGAGCTTGAGGAATAGTAGAAGTTCGAAAGGGACTATAAGTAATAGGAGCAAAGAAACCACAAAGTGAGTAAACATTATGTTCAAGTTACAAGTACAAGTTATCATGCTGTGTGAACCTTTGATATCTTGAAACCCAAGTTCTTTTCTATTTTTAATTATGATTAAATGATTTCTTTGCAAACTTGGATTGCCAAAGCACAATTGGCCCAAAACCAATTTTTATTATTCAATTATAATAAAGAACCTTTGTACATTGTTGCCTTACCTTATTTTATTTCTAGAACCACACTATTATTATCTTTTGCCCAACAGGTTAAACTATTATTGCTATTATGTTACATGTAATTGCATTCTTAAATGTTATTGTTATAAGTGATTACCATTAGGTATAGCTATGGTACCCATGAACCTTTTATGCAGAAATCCTCGTGCCGATGCAAGTAATCATCGAAACCTGTGCATATAGTCTTAACCCGATGGATAGGGGCATAGTATCCACCTTAGCTAGAAGGGGAAATTCTAGCCATGAGGCTTGATCAATTTCATGACTCTTTATAAGTTACAAGTTGGGAGTTGGAATTTTGAATAATGCCACCTCTTCCTTAATTGAATTGAGCAGGGTCTTCATTCACGAGTCAATTGAGTAGGGTCTTCACTCATAAGTATTAAGTGTGATTTTTGTGAACCTTATCAATTTGCAAACTATGAGTCTTGAGTTACAAATCATGATCTATGAGTTATAAGTTATGAGCCCTTTCTAAGAGATATGTGTTACTGTATAAGTTATATTGTTTACTTATTGAGATCATTTATCTCACCCTCTTTCTTTGTGTGGTTCTAGGTGAGCATAATAAGGAGGCAAAGAGATCGCTCAAGCAACCTACTCCACTTGGAAAATTTCCTTGTTAAAGTATATTTTAATTCATGATATGAAGAGTCACTTTTAGACACTCCAGGAGTTCTTGTTTTGGGAGTTTCTTTTTGAGACATTATTCATTTGAAGATTTAATTGGAGTCTTAAATATTATTTTCTTATGGATTGTATTTAAAGTATTTTAAACTATTCTTTCACTGGTTAAAGTTTTCATTATTATTGAATAATTAAGTTAATGCATGAGGTTTTGGTATGATCCTAGGCTATGTTTGTATATGAATGAGTGGGTTCTATGGGCATAAGTGACCTTATATCGCCCCATATTCTAGGACCATCATATCTCTAAAATTGCGATGTGACAAAGATGTTTTTAGAGCTGTAGTTTAAGCCTAGTTTAGACTGGTCTACTTATTAGGTTAATTAAGTATAATCCTAGAGCATATGAATTTTCATGTCATGTCACTTGCAGTCCATTGCTAGTATAGTTCTGCGAAATCCTAATAAGATGTAGTGTTCCTTGTTTTCATTATTATGTGCTCTATGATTTTCTCTTCAGATGACCTTGAATATTACCCCTTTTAGAGGGCCCAAGCCTAAGGCACCCCGTGTGACTAGCAAGAGGATTTGGCTGGAGATATTCAAGAGAGTTGTGCCTGTAATTTGCCTAAAGAGGTAGAAGACCCTTGAGAAAGAAGACCTAAAGGAGTGCTTGGACTATGATTAGGTTTATAATAAGATTCAGAAGTTAGAAAAGGACTACTCGAACCTAGTAAGGGAAAATCAGAGTCTGAGATCTCTAGTGCAAACCTTGAGAGAGGACATTGAGTAGGTTGAGCATTGGAGAGACTACTCACCATCAAGATCTTTATCTTCGATTAGTCACCGGCAGGATAGGGATCTCCTTTGTTATGGCAGCAGTGGTCATGTCACTCTTGAGTGCTCTCCCATTGACTTTTCACCTATTCGATTTGGGAAGCTAATCGATGACTACCCTGATGAAGGACCTAAAAGGACCAGAGCAAGCAGTTGTGCAATAATCGAGGTTTCTTTACCCAATTGTAAACAGTAATGACAATGTTATAATGTCCATGTACTATGCCATTTAGGGCCTCAAGAACCATAAGAGTATCATAAGAAATGAATTTTAAAGGAATGACATGAGAGTGAGTGAGGAATGTAATCAATTTTGATAAGTATCTTTATGATAAATGAAAGTCAAAATGAGTTTGACTTCATATGAATATATTAGTGAATTAATTGAAATATTAATTCAAAGTGCCAATGAATGGCTGTTGACATCTCCTAAGACATTAGGGGATGATAATAGTGATATGAGCAGTTCAATTCAATCAAAGTTACAATGATATAATAGAGGTCAAACTTAGTTTGACCCCTGAGGCTACATGATGTATACACTTGAATAATGCTAATGAAAGGCTAGAAAATGTGTACTATAGAGTAAACAAGATTTAGTAACAAGTATATTTATAGTATAACTTGACTTTAAAAAGTGATAAGTTGTGTTTTAATGAACAAGATAGAAATGTTAACAAGTTAAGCTAAATTAAACAAATGTTATAATGAGAAGGTAATTGACATACGATTGAAATGCAACATGTAGAGTTTAAAGACAAGGACAAGAATATTGTCTAAGAGTGCAATGAGCACTACTAGCATCAGAGTTAAATGTAAATAGGAGCAAAGGAGTTCAAGGTGAGTACTTAATAATATAATATATCTTGTGTTATAAACTTTGAACCTTTATTGTTCAAACCATATTCATTGAAGTATTTCAATTCCTTGATAAGCTTGAATTGAACATTGAATATTGAACCATTTGATATGATGCTTGATTCTTTGATAAGCCTGAATTGATCATTGAATATTGAACTAATTGATATGATGCTTCTTGATGATAATTGACTATTGTGAACCTATTATACTGAATTCATAATATGATCATTGAATTTGTTGATATGAACCTTCCTATTAAATACCTATTGATAAGCAGAAATCCCTTTATGATGTGGGGTATTACATCAAACCTTATGCACTTGGTATATACCTACAGGTAGGGTAAGAGTACCTAACCTCTGTTAGGGGGGAACGCCTAACCATAAGACCCAATCAGTCTTACATAATGTGATATGTGTGAGCGAGCAAGGCTTAGGCCACCACTCTTGAATTTATATGTGCAGGAAGCATTTTGCTTCCGAGAGAATGTTATTTCTACTAAAGATACTATTCCCATTTTAAATGAGAAATTGAACCATAACGATAATATTGATTAAAAACATTCCATTGATATAAAGAGCCCTTCCTAAAATTAATCCTTATACTCACCATATGTATTGTATTATTATATACTCACTGAGCTATGCCTCATACTTTAGTGGTTTAAAATTTTCAAGTAAAGCCAACGAGTTGGCAAGATAAATTCCAAGCCCGTTCTCCCACTTGGAAGTTGCTCTACTAAGTCTTGGTATTATGACTCTTAATTATGAAGAGCACTGTTAGAGCTCTATGGTTATCAAAAAGTTAGTACTAATATGTTATAGGATGTATATGTAATGAGAATGGTATTGTAATTATTATTGTAATAATGTATGAAGTAGTGAACATTTGATTAATGATATGAGATTCAATTTAAGTAGTTAATAATATTGTGTTCATAAATGATATTATGAGTTAACAAAAGGATGATAAGAAAATGATGGATAACAAGGAAAGGTAATTAGGTTAAGAAATTGGGGATAAGATCCTACATGAGGAATGATAAAAGCGGGTTCTACGATTTTGAGTGACCTTATGTCTCCCTAAACTCTTGGACCATCATGGCTTAAAAGGTGGGTCATAACAAGTTGGTAATGATAGCCTAGTAATGTAGAACTTATACAATATGGATGATATTTCTTTTGATTGCTTAGCTACTTAATATGGATTGATTTTTTCGTTGTCTATGATATGGTTGACTTTTATATGATAGGGAAGTCATGATGCTATAAGTTATATGTTACATGACTATGATACATGATGCATGCCTTGATATATATATGCTATGTGGTATATGCTATGTGATAAGTGATATATGATATGTGCCTTGTGACATGATATAGTAAGTACTTATGTTGAATGCATAGTAAATGCGATAGTATGATTATAGGGATAGATGGGTTAGTAGGGAATTAGTACTAAGTTCCCTCATAATACGATAGTATGATTATAGGGATAGATGGGTTAATAGGGATTAGTACTAAGTTCCCTTATGATGATAGTAGAATGCCTCCCAAGAAGAAAGTTCACTCAGCTACTGTAACAACCCACATCCACCCTAGGAGTTTTCATGACCAATTTGTTTGACTTAGAACTATTAAGGCTAAGAATGTACTTTTATGAGAATTTATGTGCTATGAGATTGATGAATATGTGGCATGTTAGATTAATTCTAATATGTATATTATAAGTTATTATTGATTTATATGAAGTGCATTAGCATAAAATAATTTATTTTACATAAAATGAATTTTCATGCAAAAAGACGATTTTTAAGCATAGAATAATTTTATGAGTATTTTTAAATATTTTTAAATAAATATTTTGGGAGGAATTTTAATAGAAATAATAAGAAAAATATTTTATTTTTAATACCTATAATTAGCCCCAAAATTAAATAAAAAGCCCAAATACCCAAAAGCCCACTACACTAAAACATTCCTAACCTATATCATTAAGGGTAATCTTAAAAATTGCCCAAAACCCTACATATATAATGAAAATTTCAGCCAGCCCTTGATTTCCAGTAGCACCATTATATTTTTTAGTAATTTGATAAAAAATTCTCTTAAAATTATTCTCTCTACCGAAATTCACAAAATACTTTCAAACTTCGCAATTTTTTGACCGTATTCATAAGTTTTTCTTTCGCTTCAATTTCCTATCTGATTTCTATGAAATAAATTATGAGAAAATTATTTTAAACTAAGTATTTACTGATTTCTATAGATTTAATTCAGTTTGGTTGAATTCTTGAAAGAGAAATTAATTTCTCTATCAAAATTACCAACCTCTCTACTCGATTTTTCCAAAGGTGAATCCTACAACTCAAATTTGAAATTTTCATGCATAAATATTACCAGGGGACAATTTTTACATGGTTCTATTGTAAACTAATTTTTTGATGTGTTTAGATGAAAAATATTGAATTAAATCTTATTTCTGCATATTACTATAATGACCGAAAAGTTTCAGAAAATAAGGAAATTCAACATTTTCTTTCTAGAACTTAAAAGTTAAAAAATTCTATGATTATATATACATATGGCTGTCAATTTGTGCATGATGGAATCCTAAATTGATATTTGTTTTGTTTGGATGAGAAACAATGATTTAAATCATGTGTTTACATATTACTGTAATAATCAAAAAATACCAGAAAGCTAGAAAACTCATGATTTTCACTCTAAACCATAAACTTAGAATTTTCATGCAGGAGAATTGTCCATGGCTGTTGATTGGTGTGTATTAGTGTTCTAAACTGATAATTGTTGTGATTGAATAGAAAATAATGGTTTGAATCACATGTTTACATATTGCTATAATGATCAGAAAGTACTAGAAATAAGAAAACTCGTGGTTTTTCATCCTAAAACCTAAAGTTGGAAATTTTCATGCATATGGATTTATATATATGCTGATTCCCATATCTTTATGTTCTAAAATGATTTGTGCTTTGATTACATGAAAAATCTTTGTTCAAACCATGTTTCTATATATTGTTGTAATAGACGAAAAGTGTGAGAAGTAAGAAAATTCAGTTTTCTCTTTTAAAGGGCATTCGACCTATATTGAAATTCTTATCCCAATGTCTATAATTTTTTTGGGTGATGTATTTTAATGATTATTGATATGTATGTATGAATGAATGATAAATAGCTAAATTGCATATTGGTTGAAGGAATTGCTCTAGACAAGGCTAGATGCAATTTGGAATACTTAAGGTATATTAACCTTATGTTGTGATTAATAGGTGAATGTGATTGGATAAATGGAAGTAGGTTGTATGATGACATGATAGCAAATTAATGATCTTGAACTGATGAAGAGATTGATTGAATGAATTGGTCATAAGAGATAAGCATGATACTTGAAAGGTTATTTGTTAAGTTGACATATATGGAAATGTTAAGTGTACTAAGATGATTGTTAAAGTGAATTGATATTAAGATAAGGATATTATGTTGACCTTAGAAAAGTATTGACATGAATTATAATGTGTTTTCATATAGGCCTATAATGGCTAAGTGTATAATACTTTTAAAGTCAACATGTATGTTCAAGCAATGAGGTGCATTTATATGTGCAACTCTAAGTATATATGAATGTTATATGTGCATGGGGTAGTTATGGGATAGGATAGCATCATGATTAAATAAATACTAAGTATTGAATTAAATATGATATTAGAGCTTGAGGAGCTTTAGAGGTTTAAAAGGGCTACGTCTACTAAAAGTGAAGGAACCACAAGGTGAGTAAACATTATGTTTCAAGTAACAAGTGCAAGCTATCATGTTTTGTTAACCTTTGATATCTTAAAACCCAAGTTCTTTTCTATTTTAATGATTTCATTGTAAGCTTGAGATGCCAAAGGATAATTGGTCCAAAACTATTTTTGATTATCCAATGATAATACCTTCATGATTATTGCCCTAACTTATATTTTTTTTCCAGAACTACACTATTGTTCATCTTTTGTTAAATAAGCTAAGCTTCTATTGCTATTATATTACATGTGATTGGATCCTTCAATGCTACTGTTACCTTTATATATTATGAATTATGTTATGAGTTATGTGTGAACATGGCAGCAGCATTCACTATACATGTTATGAGTTATGTGAGGACAAGGCAGCAACCTTCACTCTATATTATGTTATGATGGGACAAGGCAGCAACCTTCACTCTATATTATGTTACAAGTGGACAAGGTAGTAGTCTTCACTCTATATTATGTTATGAGTAGACAAGGCAGCAACCTTCACTTTATATTTTGTCACGAGAGAACAAGGCAGCAACCTCCACTCCATATGGTATAAGTTATAAGTTGATTTTTATAAACCTTGTTAAATTGCAAGCCATGAACTATGAATCATAAATTATGACTATGAGCTCTAAAACCTTCAAAGGGATATATGTTATTGTATAAGTCATATTGTTTACTCATTGAGATCATCTATTTCACCCCTTTTTCTTGTGTGGTTCTATATAAGCATTATGAGGAGGCAAGGTGATCGCTCAAGCTACCTACTTCACTTAGGAAATTCCCTTGTCAAATTTAAAATAATACTACACTATGATGAGTCCCTAAATGCTCCGGAAGTTATTATGGGAACTTTATTTTAGAATATCATGTTGGTGACTTTATTTGGAGTCTTATTACTATTTTCTTATGGATTGTATTAAAGTATATTTTTAACTTCTGCAACTTAAGGTTTTTCCTTTATAAAGGGTTTTATTAAGTTAATGCATGAAGTTTGGTATGATCCTAGGCGTGATTTGTATATGTGTAAGTGGGTTCTATAGGCATGGATGACCTTATATCTCCCCATGTTCTAGGATCATCATGTCTCTGAAAATGGTATGTGACAGCTGCTTAACCCATTAGGGCTAGTGAGGATGTGATATCGGACATTGCTTTGAATGCTACCCCTATGCCTATAAGGTCAAGAGAGAGATTGAACTTGAGGACACTGACTGTAGGCTCTAGTGAGCAAAACTCTTCGCTAGAGGTTCATGCCATGCATAAGGAAATGAGGGACTTATGCAAAGGATTAGATGAGCTATGAACTCAAAGGCAGGAAGTGCCGCTAATACAAGAAAGGAATGAGGCTCCACCTCTTGTGGTGATGGCACCTGTACAGAGGGAAAGGAAACTATTACCTAACAAGAATGACCATCACAGATTTCAAGAAGCTACAGTCACCTACCTTCTATGGCGAGGAGGGGGATGATCCTCTTGAATTCATGGATGAGATGGACAAGCTAGTCTGTTGACTATCATGCTCTGATGCTTAGGTAATTGAGTTGGTAAGACTCCAACTCAAGAAAGAGGCATGGTATAGGTATGAAAGAAATATTAAGGAGCAACTGTGTAGAGTAGACCCACCTACGTAGGAAGAATTCAAGCAAAAGAAGATGGATCAGTTCTTGCTTGAAGGAGAAAGGCAATATAGGGCACTCTAGTTAGAGCAGCTAAAATAAAAACCTAGAATGTCAGTATTAGAATATACTAAGGAATGTAATCAACTCAGCAGATTTGCCGCTAACATTATGCCTACTGAAGCTAGCCGCATTAATCATTTCTTGAGAGGATTGGTTACACCACTGTTTAACTCCTTGGCAGCACATGAATTTTTAACTTTGGCCAAGCTGATAGATAAAGCTAAGATAATGGAAAAGAGATATAAGGCTAAGAGGACCAAATGAGCTAAATGTGAACAAAAGGGTAAGCATAAGAACAAGGGTTATAGAGGCCAACACGGAGAAGGAAGCAAAGGACTAGGAAAGGAATCTTCACCAATAACTTGTGACCATTGTGGCAAGAAGCATTATGGGGTTTGTCGAAAGATCTCTAGTGCATGTTGAGGTGTGGATAGATGGATCACTTCATTAAGGACTGCCCTTAGACAAGGAACTTAAGAAATGTGGCCTCGACACCTACGTCACCCAGACCATCTCAACCTCAAAGGTAAGGAGCTAATTACAAGAAACTCAATTGAGACTCTCGCTAGTAGTTGGTAACTATTAGCCTAGTGGTATAGGACTTATATGATATAAATGATATTGTATGACTAATTAGCTATTTGGCTTACGTTTGATCTTCTATTGCCTAGGAGATGATTGACTTTTAAAAGGAAAGGTCAGCTCATTATGCTATATGTTATATGTTACATGATTAGGATACATCATACATGCCATGATATGTGATACTTGCTAGGTGATATGTGTCCTATGAGGTGATATTATATGATGGGTGCTCATGTTAAATGCATGCTAAGTATGATATTTTGGTAGTAGGGTTAGGTGGATTAGAAAGATAAGTTGACTAAGTTTTGATCAAACTAAGATTAATGATTGATAGGTATAATGTTATGAGGTATAAAACACTTACATGTTACAATGGTTTGATATATGAATTATATGGAGTTATTAAATGATAATTGTGATTGATGCCATAAGAAGAGAAATGATATTTAGTAATGATCAGTAGGAGAATGAAATAAATCAGTTACATTATATGTACATAAGTATACACTATGAATTAAGTGAATTATATTAAGAAATTTGTGGCTTAGATGCTACCATATAGACTAGAGTAATAAGAAAGATAGGGATTTCCTTGTCACTTATGTATATACCAAGTATAGTCAAAGGAAGAATATTAATCTAGTGTGATTTAAAAGAAGAAGGTACTATTCCCATTCAAAATTATGAGTGCAAGATGCTTGATTGATTTTGGTGTTATGCATTCGTTTGTGTCTCCATATTTTACTAAGAGTCTCGGTAGAGATAAGGAATTAATTAGTAAACCCTTAGTAGTGTCGACTCCTTTAGGAATTATGATGGAAGTAAAGTATATGTTTAAAGATTGTGAGGTAGACATTGATGGATAGAAATTTCCTATGAAATTGTTAGAATTTGGTGTCCTAGAATTCGATGTGATCATGGGAATGGATTGGCTATATGAGTATGGAGCTCGTGTTGACTGTAGAGAAAAGCGAGTAGAATTTTGAACTAAGGATGGGAGAAATTGGAGTATTAAGGAGATACTTATGACTAAGGTTTACTAGCAAAATCATGGAATAGACAATTGTACTTGGGAAGCCGAGGAGGGGATGCGACAAAAGCATCCTTAGCTTATCGAGTGTATATAAATAAGTATCTAAATTCGAAGCTGAATTTCTTTAAGGGGATAGAATGTGGCAACCCATACTACTCTAGGAGTTTCGTGATCTAATTTCTTGAATTTAGAACTATTATGGTTAAATATGTGCTTTTGCAAAAATTCATATGTTATGTGATTGATGAGTATGTGGCAAGTTAAGGTAGCTCTAATATACCTAATATGAATTATTATGGTGAAGTAAGTGCTTTATATGAAATGCATAAGCATAAAAAATATTTATTTCACATAAGTTGAATTTTCATGCACAAAGCGATTTTTAAGCATAAAATAACTTTTAGGAGCATTTTTAAAATATTTTGTGGCAAAATTTAATAAAAATAATTATAAAAATATTTTATTTTTAATTACCTATAATTAGCCTATAAATTAAATAAAAAGCCCAAATTCCCAAAACCCACTACACCAAAACACTCCTCACCTAGCTCATTAAGGGTAAACTTAGAAATTGGCCAAAACCATAAGTATTTAAACCAAAAATTTGGCCAGCCCATTGTGGCAGCCACCATTCTATTATTCCATCATATTTTCTACAGAAAATTCTGCCAAAAATAATCTCTCAACCAAAATTCACAAAATACCTTCAAACTTTGCGATTTCGCGACGATTTCATAAATTTTTCCTTTCCTTTCAATTTGATATTTTATTTTTATGAAACTAATCATAAGAAAATTATTTTGCACTAAGTATTTACTGATTTTCATTGATTAAATTTTGCCTTGGTGAATTCTTCTGAGAGAATCAATTTCTCTACCGAAAACACAAACCTCTCTATGCGAATCCTCTAAAGATAAACCGTAAAACTCAAAGTTTGGAATTTTCATGCAAAACTAGGGGAGGGGCTGCTGATTCTTGCATCATTGTGTTCTAAATTGATTTTTGTTGTTTTTAGATGAAAAATATCAAGTTAAATCATATTTATGTATATTACTGTAATGATCAGAAAACATCAAAAAGCAAGAAAACTCATGATTTTCGCTCTAAACCCTAATCTTAGAATTTTCAAGCATAAGCATGTTCTACAGCTACCAATTTGTATATATTCATGTTTTAAACTGATTTTTGTTATGACTGAGTGAAAAATAATGGTTTAAATCTTGTGTTTACGTATTACTTTAATGACCGAAAAGTACAAAAAATGAGAAAGATTCATGGTTTTCAACCTAAAACTTTAAGTTGGAAAATTTGCATGTATATATACACATATATATATATATATATACATATATATATATATATATATATATATATATATATATATATATATATATATATATACATATATATATATATATATATATATATATATATATATATATATATATATATATATATATATATACATATATATATATATATATATATATATATATAGCTATTGATTTGTATATTAAAGTATTCTAAAATGATTTTTTGTTTTGATTACATGAAAAATCTTGTCTTAAACTATGTTTTTGCATATTACTATAATCAATAGAAAGTGCGAAAAATGAGAAAAATCATGTTTGTTCTTGATTATATGTTTTGGCCTACCTTAGAAGTTTAATCCCAATGTCTATAATTTTTATGTGATATATTTTAATGATTATTGACATGTATATATGAATAATAAATGATTAAATTGTATGTTGGTTGAAGGAATAACTCTAGACAAGTCTAGAGGCAATTAGGAATATCTAGGGTTTCTTAACCCTCTTTCTATGATGTGATTAATATGTTTATATGATTAAGTGATATAGGAAATAAGTTTGCGATGAGTTAATTATCTTAAATGGATGATGATATTGATTGTACAAGTTAGTAATAAGAGATAGCCATGATACGTGAAAGACAACTTGATAAGTTAAAGGTGTTAAGTATGTTAAGTTGAATGTTAAATTGAGTTGATATTAAAATCATGATATGTTGTGTTTGACTTTAGAAAAGTCTTGATATGAGTTGTTATGTGTTTTTCATGTGGGCCTATAAGGACAAATAAGTATGCAAGACTATAAAAGTCAACATGTTATACGCAAGTGATGAGTGCACTTCTAAGTGCAACTCTAAGTGTATGTGAATATTATATGTGCATGGGGTAGTATGGGATAGGCTAGCATGATGTTAAATAAATACTAAATATTGAATTAAATATTATGTTGGAGCTTGAGGAATAGTAGAAGTTCGAAAGGGACTACAAGTAATAGGAGCGAAGGAACCACAAAGTGAATAAATATTATGTTCAAGTTACAAGCACAAGTTATCATACTATGTGAACCTTTGATATCTTGAAACCCAAGTTCTTTTCTATTTTTAATTATGACTAAATGATTTCTTTGTAAACTTGGGTTTCCAAAGGACAATTGGTCCAAACCAATTTTGATTATTCAATTATAATAAAGATCTTTTGTTAATTGTTGCCTTACCTTATTTTATTTATAGAACCACACTGTTATTATCTTTTGCCCAATAAGTTAAACTGCTATTGCTATTATGTTATATGTAATTGCATTCTTAAATGCTATTGTTATAAATGATTACCATTTGCTCTAGCTATGGTACCCATGAACCTTTTATGCATAAATCCTCATGCTGATGCAGGTAATCATCGGAACCTATGCACATGGTCTTAACCCGATGGATAGGGGCATAGTATCCACCTCATCTAGAAGGGGCGATTCTAGTTGTGAGGCTTGATCAGTTTCATAACTCTTTACAAGTTACAAGTTGGGAGTTGGAATTTGGTATGATGCCACCTCTCCCTTGAGTGAATTGAGCAAGGTCTTCACTCACGAGTGAATTGAGTAAGGTCTTCACTCACAAGTATTAAGTGTGATTTCTACAAACCTTATTAAATTTTGCAAACTATGAGTAATGAGTTACAAATCATGATCTATGAGTTATAAGTTATGAGCCTTTTCTAAGGGATATGTGTTATTGTATAAGTTATAATGTTTACTCATTGAGATCATCTATCTCACCCTTTTTCTTTATGTGGTTCTAGGTGAGCATTATGAGGAGGTAAGGTGATTACTCAAGCAACCTACTCTACTTGGGAATTTCCTTATCAAAGTATATTTTAGGTCATGATATGAAACTCACTTTCGGACACTTCAGGAGTTCTTGTTTTGGGAGTTTCTTTTTGAGACATTATTCATTTGAAGATTTAATTAGAGTCTTAAATATCATTTTAAAGTATTTTAAACTATTCTTTCACTAGTTAAAGTTTTCATTATTATTGAATAATTAAGTTAATGCATGAGGTTTTGGTACTATCCTAGGCTATTTGTATATGTATGAGTAGGTTCTATGGGCATGGGTGACCTTATGTCTCCCCATATTTTAGGACCATCATATCTCTGAAATTGGGATGTGACATTTCCTATAAATACCCCCCTCCATTCTTCCATTTTCCTCACCCTTGAATTTAAGTAGATTGCTATCCTCAAATTCCTCTCTTCTTCTCCCTCCCACCACTCCCTAATTAATTAATTAATATTTTTAATTAATTAAATATCATACTCTAACCAGGTTAATTAATCTTTTTAATTAACTAAAACTTTTTTAAAATTAAAATTAAAATTAATTACTCAATTAATTAATTAATCTTATAAATTAATTAATTAATCACTTTTTTTTTCAAATTCAAAATAATCTTTTTTTAATCCACCCTTCATAAAAATTAATTAATTACTCATTTTAATTAATTAATCAATCCATCAATTTCATCACATTAATTAGTTAATTAATTATTTTAATTAATTAATTAACCTCTCAATCAATCAAATCACCTGATCCCGATAACACAAAATGTCAATTCGGTAAAATGCTCTGTTTGCCAAAAGCAATGGTATCAACTTTTTCCTCCCACCTATAAATCCAAATTAAATCAATCAATCCAATCAACCCCTAAACCCCACCACTTAATCGCGGAGAGTTTTGATTCCCATTCAATAGGGTATGTAGACATATTTGGAATCTAAATCCAAATCCCATCAATCAACATTTCCCTTTTATTTTTCAATATAATTAGTGTATTCTATTGATTTAGTTGTTTTGGAGTCAAGGAGTGATTTTGCGGTTTCCCTAGAATCTATAAGGATGAGAGGAAACACTCTTCTTGGCTTGTTTATTTCTTAAATTTTCTCATGCATTTCATAATTGTGCCATGCTCATGCATTTTAGTTATTATCTTATAATCGCAATTAATGAAACCAATTTTTAAGTCAAATTAAACTTAAGAGCCAAATCGCAATTATTTAATACAAAAAAGCTAGTCCTCGAACTCAACCTAGTTCGAGACTAGTGATTTTATCCTTGGGTAAATTAATTGAAAATTAATGAATTTGAGTCAAATGCATTTTTCTTTAATTTTTCCATTTAAAAATAAATTAGGATAGTGACTTCCAAAATTATTTTCAAGATCAACCAATATGAACCCTGAGAATTCTAATTGTGAGTATCAAAACTCAATCCATGACCTCCTTAAATATCACTCGGTCGTTCCGTAAGGCAAAAAATTCTCTAAGTGAGATAAGGGTGTTTGGGCAATGTCTCACACCATCAAATACTCAAAATTTTAATACACACCTATGACTTAAAACAAATACTTATTATTAATGTGAAAAGCAAATACTTGTTAACCTATTTAGCATCATTATTATTGCATTTGCCACATCTTTGTTTCCTTTCCAATTTCATAAGAAAAATTATAGTTGTATATTTTGTCCAAGATTCAAATTTCAAAAAAAAAATTACTTCTATAGAAATATAATTAATTCAAATATTTATCTATATATATCATTTGGTTACTTATGTGAAATGCTTTTCTTATTATTTCTTTTAGATTCACTTTTGGTGCTTGTCTAAATCTTTTTATATTTGATTACAAACACTTTTTATCACCCTTTAACATCATGTCATCATAATTGATAATTTCATAAATTATAATCACATTAGTATTTTTACAAATAGACAATAGGCTTCCAAAATTATTGAAGATAAAATTTAGAAATAATATACTTAAAAATCTCATACCTCATGAACTTCTTATGTATTTGGATTAATTTGAATGGTACTAATTTTCAAAGTTCATAGTTAAAGCTCAGCCATGGCATAAAGTGAAGGAATGGTGGTGCCAAAAGTAGTGGAAGCAACTTGGTGGGTTGAAATTTCAAACATTTTAAAAGTTCACTTCACCCATTTTTGGTCCAAACATCCATTCATGCAATCAATTAATTTGTGTGTAAAACACATATGCAAAGAAAGAAGAAGGAAGAGTAATCATATTACCTCTTGTAGGTTCCTTCTTTCTTTATCAAAAAGCTTCCTAAGTGTGGAGCCTTTAGATCATCCATACCTAGCTCACCTCCAAGTTTCCTTTAGTGTTCTTAAATCCCTCTCTTGGTTGCCCAATTTTGATTCAAGATCTTCCTCAAAAACTTTTAGGAAGTTAAGGTTTCTCTATGGTTTGTTTTGGACTAAAGATATTTTCAATTTGCAAGCATTTGTTCTTTTATAAAGAACAAAGAAAAGAATGGAAGATCAAAAGAAAAATTGAAGAAACATTTGCTTCCTTTTCTTTCTCTCCCTCAACTTCTCTCTCTAAAATGCTTCAAAATGAAAAATGATGTTCACTTTACTTGCAATATAAAAACTCAAAGCTTTTATATCTTTTAGAAGACTTAACCATTAAGTCTTTGTACCAAAAGACCATTCCACCCTTTTAGCTCATTAATGATAAAGAGGCAAAGATGAACTTTGCTTTTTCACATGGTGAAATGACCATTTTATCCTTTTGAGGCAAAATGGACATTTTCATTAGCTAAAAAGATGCAATTATAGTTTTAACATTAATAGAAAATTCTCTAACCTCTAAACCCATTACATGGGCTTATGAATAGTGAATTTTCTCTAACCCCTAAATTGCTTCTTTTCCATATCACATATGGGCTTAGGCCACATCTCATGTGTTAATGATTTTCACTAAGTTTCTTTGATTAAGTCCAAATCAATTTCAATTTAATCTTTCTCATTTGCATCATAAACAAATTAAGATTTAATTAAATAGAAACCTTCAAAGATTAAACATCAAGACATGATAGGGTCCTTGTAAATTTAATTATATGTTTAATCATTTTACCACTAATTAATTAATTGAACACTTTAATTAATTATCATGGTAAACCTTTTACACTTAGAAGGTGATCACTATTGCGTGCGTGACTTTCTGGGTTCATTTTTTTTAGCAATGGGAATGAGAAAACATTTTTCGCTACTAATATGAAATCCCACTTCACACTAAGTCCCATAAGTCATAAGTGACAACTAGCATTCTATGTCATGACTACCTAATTAGAAATGAATGTTTATAATTGATAACTTTAAACAACACATGGACCATTGATCATAAATTATCATGCACTAGAATCCCTTCATTAAAGATTGATAAATGCTTAAATGTCTATGTTTTTCCCCTTATTCTAACTTATTTTTATGTATTAAAATGAGTTTGATCCATTTGTTTAGCTTGTTTTTCAATTCTTTGTGGAATTTTATGAATAAGGTGTCGTGGAATGATAAGATGTGATTTGGTGTCAATTGGAGGCGTTAGAGGGACAAAATACAACATTCTACCACTTTGATAGGTTTTACACAGCCTAACCTCAATTTTACATGGCCATGTAAAATGAGAGTGAGGCCATGTAAAAAAATAAAACTATCAACCAAATTTTAGATTTTTAAATGACCAATATAGGGTTTTACTCAACCATGTAAAATGCAATTTAGGCTATGTAAAATGCTACCAAAGTCTAATAGCTTTGAACACCTTGCAGTATTTTGAGCATAACTTGAGCTATATAGGTTGGACTAAGTTGGTTCAGGTACTATTTGAAATCTAAGAGAAAGAGCTATAATTTTCAAGAAGACAAGAATTTCTAATTCTTTCATTTTCTAATCCAAAATTGGTGTGAAATCCAAATATTATATCTTGGCATCTAGCATAGCTGTGCTGACATGGAAAAAATTGGCCAACCCATACTTGACACCTATCCAAACCCTAATGAGCCTCAAAGAAATATAAAAGGACATAATTTACATTAAAAGAGGAGAGCTCTTTCTTGGGTTTTCAGCAGCCATCCTCAGGTGAGATAGAGTTTTGTGTAGAATTTTCATTGTGAAGATCCAATATGCTGCAGATTTTGAAAAGGAATGAAGATTAAAGTAGGGATTTCTCATCATCCATGGATTTTTTTAGTTTCCTCTACCTTCTCTTGTATTCTTTATTTCAATTATCTACTATGAACTAATATGTCATTCATCTAGATAAAGATGAACCCTAGTTCTTAATTGTATGAATAAATAATTTGTTTTGAATTAATTTATCTTTGGATTATTTTATTCTCAGGATTTATGATATTTATTCTAATTGACAATTACCAGTTTATTGATTAGATATTATTTATATATTGGATGAGTAGAGATACCTTGATATAAATAGATTACTCATAGGAATTGAGGGTTGATTGGGGTGCTAGAGATAGACCTACAAGACTTCTTTGGATGTTAATCTCTTGAATTTAATGCTGCTCCTATTTGATTATAGGTTGAGAAGAGATTCCTTTATAATACTAAGGAAGTTAGGGATTTAATAACTTGAGAAAGGTTTATGTCTAATTTAGTGAGAGTCCAATTCAATTTATTATTTGAATGATTCATACCATGTTCTTGACATATTTGAGATGCTAGGGGAATTCAATATCTAGATGAACTTCATTATTGATTTTTTGTCATCTATCTTTTATTGCTTTCATAGATTAGTTTAAAATATTTTAGTTTAATTGATCTTGAAGTTGGTTAACTAGACAATAGTTTAAGTTTGAACTAGTACTTATGTTGGTGTCTCTATGGATCAACCTCGTTACTGCTATACTACCTAAACAATAGGTGCACTTGCCTAGAGCCTGGATAAAATTAGTCATCGAGCTATTATAAATGTAAAGCTCCTGGTGTTGCAAAACATGTATCAAATTTTTGGCGCCATTGCCATGGACAGTTGTATACAATATTAGCAATATGATGGAGATTATTGATCTAGTTTTATTTTAATGTTTGTTTGTTTTCATTTGTTTTTATTTGTTTATTCTATTTTATGTTTTTGTTTTTTTTGAGTTTTAGATAAAAAGAAAATCCTCTACGGCTGAATGGAATTATCAACAATAGAGTTATTGCCCAAATGAAGAATGGGTATACCAAGAAAATCAGTATCATGATTATGGATACATATATCAAACAAATTTTCTAGAGGAATATGCATGGGAAGCACCAAAAGAGAGGTCACCCCATGAGCTTGCATTAGAAAGATTCACCGAATCTATGGAGAATTAGGTCGAGGAGGTGGACAAAAGTGATGATACAATAGGAGCTGGCTTCCCAACTCAATTTGCAGTGGAAACTACATTAAAGGCTGATGAGCATGCACAAGGGAAGCGTGGTTGGAAGAGCTATGTATAAAATTCATGGAAACTACAGAGAAAAGATTTTAGAGCACAGAGACAGCTCTAGAATACCAACAAAACTCTCTTCGTAATCTAGAAAATTTTGTTAGGCAAATTTTGAAATTGCTACGTGAAAGACCAAAAGGCAATTTGCCCAGCTATACTAAAGCCAATTCGAAAGGGCAATAAAAGACTATTACCATCAATTGGTTTTGGGATGATGACAGTGAGGAAAATGAGAATGGTGAGGCCAATTTGGGAATGTTGCTCAAAGAACTTGATGAAGATGATGTTTAGATGTGCAATCCCAAATTGAACAATATGACATGGGTAAAATGGGTTCAAGTGTTGAAGAATTCTCTTCTGATGATAGTAGTTTATGTAAGAGCATGGAGGGGGAAGCTATGAATACTAAAAACTATACTCCCCCTATATTCTAACCCTCTTACCTTTTAAGGAGACTCACAACAATCCACCTATAGTTCAAACACCCACCCTTAACATTACCCAAATTCCAGCAATACCATAACCCTCCACATATAATCTAAATCCATTGCCACCCTTCTCATAGTGATACTTTGTTGGAGACTAAAGTATTTGGCTAGTATTTATAGTCTCTA
Source organism: Reutealis trisperma (assembly GCA_947687605.1). Taxonomy (NCBI): domain Eukaryota; kingdom Viridiplantae; phylum Streptophyta; class Magnoliopsida; order Malpighiales; family Euphorbiaceae; genus Reutealis; species Reutealis trisperma. The sequence goes on along the minus strand of CANTUT010000161.1, from coordinate 189,026 downwards.
ACTTTTCTTTGGAGAGGGAGATTCATTTTGTGGAGGTGTTAGAGTAGAGAGTTAGTGGATTTTAGTGGAAAATCAAAGATTTACATGAAGTGGATAATGAACATAGTATGCTCCATCTCTTGGCATCCCAACCAGAATTCCCTATACCAAGCCAATGGGTAAAGCTCTTCAATGATGGTTCTATAACTTGCAACCTCAGGTTTGCACAAAATGGAGAACCAAAAATAATTTTCATTGTTGTAAAAAGGCTATGCAAAGGCCACACCCTTTGCATAATTTTTTTTTATCTTAATCTATAGAGGTGTCCAGTATAAGAAATCCTACACTCCTTTGAAAGAAGATGAATAATGCTAATGTCTGGCTAATACGATGTTAAAGAAGAGCTGAATGGGAGGCAACCCATTGATTTTTTTTTATGTTTATTATTTCTCCTCTTTTTTATTTTCTTTATAATTTATTTTGTTTTTATTTTTGTTTTAAATTAAATGGTTCTTATCTTGGTTGTAGTTTGATCTTTCTATGTGCAGAAATAATGATCATAGCAAACTCTAATTAGAAGAAACACCGCACAAAGATTCATGTGAACATCATTCAGGGCAGTGCATTCTCTCTTCTACTTTTTCATTATAATTGTTTATAATACATTAGGGACAATTTGTTACTTAATTATGGGGGAGAGGTATTTTATTGTGCCCTAATCTTTTATTAAATCTTGAGATTGAGTGAATTAAGTTGTGACAATATTTTGATTTGAAATTAACTCTCTCTAGTGACAAATTGGTCTAATTTTGCTGTGACAATGACTTATTGCAGTGTAGATTGAAAATGGTGGTCATGATTAGGAAATTAAATTTTTCTAAATCTTTTTGCTTGAAATTTGAAACTTTAGTTACACTTTTTGGGCTTATTTTATTCCATTATTACTTTTGTTCTAGTGTAGTAGAGATGCTTAATACCTTAGGTAGCTTGATTGTACATTTTGAAAAAAAATAAAATTTAAGAGATTGTGAAAAGGAGCTTTGAAAATATTTACATATTCCGTGGTTCTTAACTCTTTTAAACAAAAGTGGTTGAGATTATGAATAGCGCTAATAGCCATTTGAATGTGTGATTCTAGCTGAGTAACCAGAGGCCAGCACCACAAGTATTTGCATTAGCGTAAAAAGGCTAAAATGATGGTTCAAACAAGTTGGGTTCCTTAGTTAATTAAAAAGAAAAACATGAATTGAAATGCATAATCAATGAAAAGTCAAGTGTGTAGTCAAGCACCTAAGGGAAAAATCCTTATAAATCTACTTTGCTTGAACTTTTATCTCTGTGGAATTATTTGCTCAAAGTTGTAACTTTAGAATTTAGGTTTTAGATTTTTGAGATTTATTTTAGAGATTTATTGATTTGACTGCCATGTTTCAGCCTTGCTGATTTCAAGTAGTTGTAAATCTTTTTGAATTTCTTTGACTAAAGAAGGTGAGTTTTATTTCTTACTGTTGTTATGATTTAATTTTCTTGAGGACAAGCAAAACTCAAGTGTGGGGGAATTTGATAAATGCTTAAATGTCTATGTTTTTCCCCTTGTTCTAACATGTTTTTGTGTATTAAATTGAGTTTGATCCATTTCTTTAGTTTGTTTTTTAGTTCTTTATGGAATTTTATGAACTAAGATGTATGGAACAATAAGGTGTGATTTAGTGTCGATTGAAGGAGTTAAAGGGACAAAATACAACATTCTACCACTTTGCTAGGTTTTACACAGCCTAATTTTAGTTTTACATGACTGTGTAAAATTAGAGTGAGGCCATATAAAAAAATAAAACTCTCGGCCAAATTTTAGATTTTTACACAGCCAATATAGGGTTTTACATGGCCATGTAAAATGCAACTTAGGCCATGTAAAATGCTATCGAGGTTTGACAACTTTGAACACCTTGTAGTATTTTGAGGATAACTTGAGCTATACAGGTCGGATTGAGTTGGTTCAGGTACAGTTGGAAAGCTAAGAGAAAGAACTACAATTTTCATAAAGAATTTCTAATTCCTTCATTTTCTAATCTAAAATTGGCATGAAATCGAGATATTGTATCTTGGCATCTAGCATAGCTGTGCTGGTATGGCAAAAATTGGCCAACCTATGCTTGACACCTATCCAAACCCTAATAAACCTCAAAGACATATAAAAGCACATAATTTACATCAGAAAAGGAGAGCTCTTTCCATGGTTTGTAGCAGCCACTCTTAAAAAAAGGTGAGATAGAGTTTTGTGCAGAATTTTCATAGTGAAGATCCAATATGCTGTAGATTTTGAAGAGGAATGAAGATCAAAGCAAGGATTTCTCATAATCTATGGATTGTTTGAGTTTTCTTTATCTTCTCTTGTATTCTTTATTTCAATTCTCTGCTATGAACTAATATGTTATTCATCTAGATAAAGATGAACCCTAGTTCTTAATTGTATGAACTGAATAATTTGATTTGAATTAATTAATCTTTGGATTGTTTTATTTTCATGATTTATGAAATTTATTTTGATTGACAATTACCAATTTGTTGATTAGATATTATTTTTATATTGGATGAGTAGAGATATCCTGATATAGATAGATCACTCATGGGAATTAAGGGTTGATTGGGGTGCTAGAGATAGACCTACAAGACTTCTTTGGATGTTAATCCTTTGAATTTAATGCTGCTCCTATTTGATTATAGGTTGAGAAGAGATTCCCCTATAATAATTAGGAAGTTAGGGATTTAATCACTTAATAAAAGTTTATGTCTAATTTAGTGAGAGTCCAATTCAATTCATTGTTTGAATGATTCATACCATTATTCTTGGCATGCATGGGAGGCTAGGGGAATTCAATATCTAGATGAACTTCACTATTGATTTTCTATCATCTATCCTTTATTGTTTTTATAGATTAGTTTAAAATATTTTAGTTAATTAATCTTGAAGTTGGTTTAACTAGACAATTGTTTAAGTTTGAACAAGCACTTATGTCGGTGTCTCTATGGATCGACCTTGTTGCTGCTATACTACCTAAATGATAGGTGCACTTGTCTAGAGCCATGGTAGAATTAGTCGTCGAGCTATTATAAATGTAAAACTCCTAATGTCGCAAAACACATATCAAAGATCCCATTCTTTGCTAGGGAAATGGTTAATGTCAAACCCTAATATGCCTCGATTCTATATCCTTATCTCAGTTTTAATTCTTAATGAGATTAAGTTCCTATTAGAAACTCTTTCTAGTGAATCTCACTATCTTGGCCAAGAACTTAAGTATCAAGAATAACCATATAGAATAGGATCCTAACCTCATTTACTAGAGGTAATGAATTCTATCTTAGCGATCACTTTTCTCCATACATAACAAATTATAACTATCACATGCCATATCCGTATATGAATAGTACGTCTATGTAAGCAATAATAAATTTTAACCACATATGTATAAGATATAGTATCCCATAAGTCAAAGGATTATATGCACTATTATGAACTAGATGATAAATAATTGACAAGTAGTAAAACCCCATATTATTATCATCTAATGTCACAGTTCAACTATTCATCTTATGAATATCCACATATTTGTATTGATATCATATGCCAAGCAGTATGGGACTCATTGCTTCTATAATCATTTGTATCACATACTGATTATAGAAAATAAACAGAGGTGATGGTCTTTCAAAATTAATGATGTCTAGTTGAACTAATAGGGTTTACTAAAAATAAACAGAGGTGATGGCCATAGAATCATCTCATAATTTGCTTCATCATGAATGTACAACTTTTGCACATTCATATAAAGTAAATTATATTTTTTTTAGATTAGATATTTTACTATCTCATGATTTATTTCATCATGAATATACAACTATTGTGCATTCATATAATGAAAATCATATATTACAAAAAAATTAGATATTCTACTAAACCTTATAGCAGCTTATAAGGATAAAAAATTTAGTTAGTTTTAGACTTTTCACATAGTTGATCAAATTCACTTTGATCATTTTGTTGGATATTATTGGATGACATTCACCCAATTATTCTACCTTTCACAATATGTCACTTTTTTGAGTAAACACTTTATCAAGATATGACATCTTTGCTAACAACTCTTTGTTATGCAAAAGATAGAAATATTATCCTAATCCACGTTTAGGATATCCAACAAACCTTATTTTAATTAGAATTATCTTTCAATTGTCTGACTAGATATCTTAAATCAAATTATGAGTAAGAATTTTAATATCTATCTGTATCATATCATATATGAATTAGGATCAAATAGACTTTGGAGAAAATTCTATTTAAGAATATTCTGCTATTATTTGTAAATTTTCAAACGGAAATAAACAAAAAATTTTATTGTTCATTATCTATTACATCATATCATATATGTTGTAATTTATTCTTTTGAGTATACCATCATGTATGGTTTTTCCAAAATGAATTATTATTATATGCCAATTTTATATTAGGGAATTCCTCAAAAATTGGTAATCGAGTTCTTCCCACTTCGATCAAATCAAAGGGTTATGATACTCTTTCCCTTTTTGTATGAAATACCCTTAATATTTATTTTCCTTTTCATCTTGAATTTCTTGAATGTTTAAAAAATTCAAATAAACAATTCATTTTATTAACCTTTTTCCGAACGGGTCAATATTAAATATTTAGGTAAATACAATGAATTAGGAAAAACTGCCACTAACCATTTCACAAATGGTATTGATACATCTATATGCATAAATTCTAAAACTTCTTTGATTTCTATCCTTTTGTCTAACAAAAGGTGATCTAGTTGTTTTTGCATTAGATACTAGGCTTCTAAGTTGAGATAAGCTCACATCTTAATGAGTAGTGACACATATTATCCAACTAAGTTATCTTATCTTTAGCTAAACAAATTAATTAAAGAAATCATAGTGGTTTTAGATTGGAGTTCTTTATGGCATTATCATAAAAGCACTTGGAGTTGTTTTGTTATTATTAACTTAATAATAATACATTAACCATATAATTCATACTCTTAACTTTATTACCACAATAAACCATGCAAAAATTTTTCTCATAGCGGAATTCAAAATTCCTTGAAGTTACAAAATAATGTAGCTTAAGTATGAAATACATACATAATTTACAAAACATGATTTTAAAATCATCATTAAGTACATGCAAGACATATAAAATATGATTTCTAAAATCATCATGAAGTATTCTAAAAGCACTTTGAAAATAAATACTTTGCTCCTTTGATTTTTCAAAATCACTTCATTTAACTCTATGTTTTCGTTGCTTACTCTGATAATGTATATGGCACAGAAGTACCTATATCATGAATCATAACAATAGATGAACTATATGAATCATCGGAATATAGTAAAAAGAGATAGATTTACCTTCACAAGGTTTATCCTTTAATATTAACAATTTAGAACAATTACATTACCAATATTCATAACATTGACAGTAGAAACATTTTCTTTTATCAACTATAGCATCATATATGGACTTGTCCCTTGCAATTTCCCTTTTAGGATTTATAATAGAATTTTTTTCTATTACCTTGAAGTGCATTTTCCATCTAACGAAAATTTGAGATGAATTCGAAGAATTAAACTATTTAAAAATTATTATTCATCAAAACATGTAGACTCTCTAGTTGTTTGATGAATTTAATCATCATATAAAAATAATTACAAATTTAGTTTAACTAAAAATTAGTAAGAAATAAAAGAGGTTTCTCACAATTCAAATTCTTTCATTAAGAGTACAAGATTGAAAAATAGAAGAATAAGAAATTAAAGATGAAACATTTTCTTCTTTGATTTCTTTTCTCTAATTTCTTACTCTAGTTGAATAATAAGAACAAGAACAAGAATGAAAAATATGAAGAAGACAAAGAAAATAAAGTTATGAAGATGAAGAAGAAACATTTTCTTCTTTTCTTTCTTTATAAATGTAACAACCCATACCCACCCTATGAATTTTTAGTGACAAATTATTTGAATTTAGGGTTATTGTGACAAATTGTGTGACTATGTGAAAATTCATGTGTGATGTGATTTATAAGTTTGGGGCATGTTAAATTAATTTTAATATGCCTAATATGAATTATTAGTGTGAAATAAATAGTTTAAATAAAATGCATTAACATAAAATAATTTATTTAAATAAAATTGATTTTTCATGCATAAAGGCAATTTCTAAGCATAAAATAATTTTATGAGTATTTTTAAAATATTTTCAAATAAATGTTTTGGGGGAAATTTTAATGAAAATAATAAGAAAATTATTTTTTATTTTAATTACCTATAATAAGCTATTAATCTAAATAAAAAGCCTAAACACCTAAAAGCCCACTACCCAAAAACCCTTATAACCTAGCTCATTAAGGGTATTAGTAGAAATTGCCCAAACCCTACATTTAAATACCTAAAATTTGGCCAGCACTCTCATTCCATTAGCAATCACTCTATTTTTCTATGTTTTGGTAGAGAAATTTGCTCAAAATATTTCTCTCTATCGAAATTCATAAAATCCTTTCAAAATTTGCAATTTCGCGACCGTTTCATAAGTTTTTCTTTACCTTTTAATTTGCTATTTAATTTATATGAAACTAATCTTGGAAAAATTATTTTGAACTAAATATTTGCTGATAAAATTTGGGTTAGGTATTTTTTTGAGAGAAGAATCAATTTTTCTACCAAAAGCACAAACCTCTCTACACGATTTCTCCAAAGGTGATTCATTGAAATTTTCATGCATAAACATTACCAGGGGGTGAATTTTACATGTTGGCATTCTAAACTAATTTTTGATGTGTTTTGATAAAAAATATTGAATTAAATCATATTTCTGCATATTACTGTAATGACCGAAAAGTTCCAAAAAATAAGGAAATTCAAGGTTTTTGTGCTAGAACATAGAAGTTAGAAAATTCCATGATTTCATGTGCATATGGCTACTGATTTGTGTATGGAGGAATTCTAATATGATATTTGTTTTGTTTGGATGAAAAATAATAATTTAAATCATGTGTTTGAGGAATTCTAATATGATATTTGTTTTGTTTGGATGAAAAATAATAATTTAAATCATGTGTTTGTGTATCACTGTAATGAACAGAAAGCGCGGAAAGCTTGAAAACTCATGATTTTCTTCCTAAACCCTAAACTCATAATTTTCATGTATGAAAAGCACCCATGGCTGCTGATTTGCATATATGGATGTTCTAAACTAACATTTTTTGTGATTAAATGAAAAATAATGGTTTAGACAACATGTTTACATATTGCTATACTGACTGGAAAGTACTGGAAACAAGAAAACTCATGGTTGCTCATCCTAAAAAATTAAAGTTGGAAATTTTCATGCATATGAATGCATATATGGGTCAATTCCTACATGTATATATTCTAAAATGATTTGTATTCTGATTACATGAAAAATCTTAGTTCAAACCATGTTTATACATACTATTGTAATAGATGGAAAGAGCGAAGAATAAAAAAATTCAGGTTTTCTTTGGAATAGAGCATTTGGCCTACATTGGGATTGTTATCCCAATGTCTATAATTTTTATATGATGCATTTTGATGATCATTGACATGTATGTATGAACAATAAATGGTTAAATTGCATGTTGGTTAAAGGAACGATTCTAGACAAACCTAAAGGCACTTTGGTATACTTAAGGTATCTTAACCTTATGTTGTGATTAAAATGTGAATGTGATTGGGAAATATGGAAATTGATTTTATGATGACTTGAAAATGAATTAATGATCTTGAATTGATAAAGAGATTGATTGAATGAATGGGTCATAAGAGATAAGCATGACACTTGAAAGGTTATTTGTTAAGTTGGCATATATGGAAGTGTTAATTGTACTAAGTTCATTGATAAAGTGAATTGATATTAAGACAATCATATTGTGTTGACCTTAGAAAGGCATTGACATGAATTATGATATGTTTTCATATGGGCCTATAAAGGTTAAGGGTGTAAGGCTTTTAAAAGTCAACATGTTATGTATAAATGATGAGTGCACTTATATGTGCAACTCTAAGTGTATATGAAAGTTATATGTGTATGGGGTAGTTATGGTATAGGATAGTACCATGATTAAATAAATATTAAGTATTGAATTAAATATTATGATAGAGCTTGAGGAGTCTTAGAAGTTCAAGGGCTATGTGTATTAAGAGCGAAGGAACCACAAGGTGAGTAAACACTGTATTCATGCTACCCGTATAAGTAAACATTATGCTATTGTTACAAGTTCAAGCTATCATGATTATGTTATGGGAATCTGTGAGATTCTTGAAACCCAAGTTCATTTCCATTTAAAATTTGACTATGTGATTTCTTTATTATACTTGGGCTGTTAAAGGATAATTGGTCTAAAGCCATTTGTGATTATCCAATGATAAATTTTTTTGTGATTATTACCATAACTGGCATTCTTTTTGGAACTACACTATCATTATATCTTTTGTTCAAAAGTTAAACTACTATTACTATTAGGATACTTATTATTGTTGCCTTATGGGATATTGTTATTGGGATTACCATTAGCTCAAACTATGGTACCTTTAACCCTTTATGCAGAAATCCTCATGCCGATGTGGGTAATCATCATAACCTATACACATGGTCTTAATCCAATGGATAAGGGTTATGTATCCACCTCAGCTAGAAGGGGCAGTTCTAATCATGGAGCTTGATTAGTTTCACAACTTTATAAGTATTGGGTTGGGAGTTGGAATTTGGCATGAGGCCACCTCTCCCTTGAGTAAATGAGCTAGCATAGTCATTTACTCTTATTGGGTAATAAGTGTTATAAGTGTGATTTCTAAAAACTTGTAACACTTGTATCTTCATGCTTCCACTAGGCATCTTCATGGGCTGAACCTTTTCTTGTTCTTGCATATCCACATCTCCATATGTACATTAGTAATCTTGCATTCCAAGGTGAGATTACAAAAACAAAAGAGCTTATAGTCTCAATTAAATTAATTTACAACCTAAATGTGTAATTAACATTTAATTACATCCTATCAAATAATAAAATTAATTATTACATGTCCACATTAAAAATCATACATTATGCAAATCCATGATCAACCATTCATGCCTCTCAAACAAGAACAAAACATATATATACCACAATTGCATTTATAGATATGTTGTTCATCATTGGAACATTTCCAAAAAATCCATTTTGAATATCACATATTCAAAGTTTCTATAGCTTAAAATCATATTTTAAGTTGTAGAAATTTATTTGATTGAAAAATAAATCAAAAACAATTTTGGAAAACATTAAAGTTGGGTACTGACATAGTGAAAATTATGACCATTGTCGCGGCTGTAACACGAATTTTGTAGGCTCAAAATTTGAATCGCGATCGCAATTCTCTAAACTGACCTAAACAACATTTATTATGATCCTCAAATTTGTAGGTGCAACATCCTTTTAGCGGTCATGATTTGCCAATCGCAGTCGCGATATTTTATTTGCGGGTGCAAATTCTGTGTCTAACAACATAACATTTATGCAACAACTCCTTTTCAACCAAATCAAAAACCTCTAAAACAACATATACAAAGGTTTTACATATAAATTAAGTGGCTCTGATACCAATTGAAGCAATAGTGGAGCCAAAAGCAGCGAAAGCAAGGTGGTGGGATGAAATTTAAAACATTTTAAAATTTCACTTGACCCATTTTTGGTCCAAACATGCATTCAAGTAATCAATTAAATTATGTGTAAAACACATATGCAAAGAAAGAAGAAGGAAGAGTAATCATATTTTAGTTCCATAAATCATGAGTGATAGCTAGCATTCCATGTCAAGACTACCTAATTAGCAATGAATGTTTATAGTTGATAACTTTAAACATCACATGGACCATCGATCATAAATTATCATGCATTAGAATCCCTTTATTAAAATCCCAATCTTGGCTAGGGTAATGGTTAATGTCAAACCCTAATGTGCCTTGATCCTATGTCCTTATCTCGATTCTAATTCTTGATGAGATTAGATTCCCACTAGAAACTCTTTCTAGTGAATCTCACTGTCTTGGCAAAGAACTTAAGTATCAAGAATAATCAAAATGCATAGGATCTTAATCTCGCTTACTCGAGTTAGTGAATTCTATCTTGGTGATCACTTACCTCCATACGTAACAAATTAGCACTATCACATGCCATATATCCATACTTGACTAGTACGTTTATGTAAGCAATAATAAATTCTAACCACCTATGTATGAGATATAGTATCCCTCAAGTCAAAAGATTATATGCATTATTATGACCTAGATGAAAAATAATTGACAATTCATAAAACCACATATTATTATCATCTAACATCACATTTTAACTATTCATCTTATGAATATCCACATATTTGTATTGACATCATATGTCAAGTAGTATGAGATTCACTACCTCTATAATTATCTATATCGTATATTGATTATAGAAAACAAATAGAGGTGATGGTCTTCCGGAATTAATGATGCCCAATCATTAATCCTATGACCATGAACATATTTAAAATATTTGTACAAGAGCAATCTGTCTCCCATATTCTCAACACTTAAGAATAAATCATCTTACAAATACTTAAGGACTAGATTCAATAATATGAAATCCTTTTCACGTTATGAATATATTTATTATGCCATTGGGAATTAATATCTACTATTACATAACTATTATATGGCTTTTAGGGCACATACTGCTATCATGAAGAATTAGAAAAAGAATTAATTTAAGTTTTTTAATGTTGATAGTTTAATCTTAGTTATAGTGTAAAAATTTAAAAAACAAATATTAAATGTAAGTGTTTATAGCATTGCAAACAAATTGATTTTTTTTTTAGAGAATAACATACCATTATAAATCAAAACTTTGACATTTGATAATCCAATAATAAAATTTTGCTCATTATTATTAAATGAACTCTCAATTAGTGTACCTTCATTTTTTACTGCACCTTCTTATAGAACAAAAAATAAAATTTATAATTTATAATAAAATTTCTCAAAGTCAAATTACAAATTTTCTAACTTATTAATATTCGAACAATCAAAGTCAAATTATAATTTCTCAAACTTCTTAATATTTGAAATAACATTAAAAAAAACATAAATTATTTTAATTGAATTCATTTATACAAACTATTATTTTTTTTAGAACATACAAATTATTATTAATAATTAAAATAACTAATTTTAAAATTTATAGTGGGACAAAGTAATAATTTATATAATGAAAGTCAAATCATAATTTCTTTGCCTTGTTAATATTTGAACAATCAAAGTCAAATTAGAATTTCTCTAGTTTATAAAAAATTTATGTTTTTTGTTTTTTGAATATTAAGAAATTTTCTAAAAAACATAAATTATTCTAATTAAACTCTTTTTTATTTAATTTGAATATAATTAATTATACATCAAATAATAATTTTTAATTATTTCTTTATTCTAATTGGATTATCATTCTCTTATTTAGATTAAATATAATTAAATATTAAATATAATTAATTAAGGCCTTCTATAATGTTCTTGATGATTACAAACTTTGTTTGCTCGAACCCATAACCTTTGCAAACCAAAAACTAGGTGATCTAGACAAAATAGTCTATGTAAAAGATATGGACTTTGGCTTTAGGTTCCTGATGCCTGATTTATACATTTTTATACTTTAGGAATACAAAATCCCAATTTGCTAACTCCACCCCAACTCTTGAAAAATTTTGGTTACACTTAAGATCTTGTGAGAAATCCATGGTTTCACCATGATGTGGGTCAAATTTAATACTCTAGTCTCTAAGACTAAGTACAGAGTGAGTAGGGTGTCGAACTCTAGGGAATTTGGAGCAATTTTATATTAACCGGGTAATTACTAAGATGGATAGGCAAACAATAAACAAAAGATGTTGATTTATTTTATCTAATCTTAAATACTAAAGTTTTATTGTTACTTTAATTAATAACAAAAATAGAATTACAATTCATAATTAATTTTGAACTATAAATGTTTAACAACATATAAACACATGCAATGATTGGAGAATATGACCATCAGTCCTTAAAAGCAACTCTCATTGTCAATTAAGAGTATTTTCATTTAGAGTCTACAAGGACTCTCATGACATTATAGAGATAAACAAAAGCATTAAGTTCCATGCCAATTCTTTAACCCCTCAAAGTGGATTTCTTGTCTCCAGGTACTTTCCTATCCTTTAAGTAATTTCAATTGCATTTCCACCAAGTTATCCTAACTCTCATTGTGAATGAATTGATTAACAAGTTACATATGGTGATCAAGCATACATAACATAATTAAGCACTCAATTGAAACTAAATCATTCATGCATATTAAGAATGTAGTTCATAAAATTAATTCATCATTACAATTCTAACAACCTATTAGAATAAGTACATGGTAAAATATGTCATAGAAATAATGAAAGCATTCATTATTGAATAATAAAATAAAAATAGAAGAAAGGAAGAAAGATTGATGAATGAAAACTCCTTTATTCTTCAGGAAATGACTTGCACAATTCTTGAAGTGGAAGTGCCTTTTGGAAGGACACTTGATCCAAGTACTTAATTCTAATAAGATGTTTACAATGATTCTCTAGATTATATGCTCCTAGTCCTACAATACTGGCAATCTTGTATGGGCCTTACTAATTATGATGATGTTTCCCTACTCCTGCATTGCCCCTAGTGATTTCTTCCTTTCTTAGGACCAAGTCTCCTTCTTAAAAAAATCTTCCTTTTACTCGATGATTGTGATTAAGAGCCACTCGCTGCCCATAAGTGGCTACCCTTTCATAGGTTGTCTCTTATTTCTTCTAGAAAGTCTAGGTTATCTTGGAGCTTGGTCTCTTAATTAATTTCATTAAACTTTTTTCATCCGATAACTTAGCAACCTTATCTCCATTGGAATGATTGCCTTTAGGCCATATGTCAAGGAAAATATGAAGGAACGGTGGAGCCAAATGCAATGGAAGCAACATGGTGGGGTGAAATTTTAAACATTTTAAAATTTCACTTCACCCATTTTTGGTCGAAATATCCATTCAATCAATAATTTAATTTGTGTGTAAAACATATGCATAGAAAAAAGAAGGAAGAGTAATTATATTACCTCTTGAAGATTCCTTCTTTCTTTAACAAAGAGCTTCGCAAGTGTAAAGCCTCTAGATCTTCCATACCTAGCTCACCTCCAAGTTTCCTTTTAGTTTCTTTAGTATTCTTGAATCCCTCTCATGGTTGCCCAAAATTGATTCTAGATTTTCCCTCAAAAACCTTTAGGAAGTTAAAGTTTATCTTTGTTTTGTTTTGGACTAAACTCATTTTCAAATTGCAAGCAATTTTATTCTTTTACAAAGAACTAAGAAAAGAATTAGAGATTAAAAGAAAACTTGATGAAACTGTTTATTTTTTTCTTTTTCTCTCAACTTCTTTCTCTTCAAAATTGCTTCAACTTCAAAAATGATGTTCACTCTTTTTAGAACATAAAACTTATAGCTTTTATATCCTTTATAAGACTTAACCATTAAGTCTTTGCACTAAAAGACGATTCCACCCTTTTTGCTCATCATTGATGAAAAGGTAAAGGTAAACTTTGCTTCTTCAAATAGTGAAATGACCATTTTATTCTTTAGGGATAAAATGAACATTTCTATTAGCTAAAAGATGTAATTACAATTTTAACCTTAGTAGAAAATTCTCTAACCCCTAAACCCATCATATGGGCTTATGAATAGTGTATTTTCTCTAACCACTAAATTGCCTCTTTTCCATATCACATATGGGCTTAGGGCACATCTCATGTGTTAAGGGTTTTCACTAAGCTTAAAATTAAGTCTTTGATTTAGTCCAAATCAATTTTTAATTTAATCTTTTTCATTCACATCATATACAAATTAAGATTTAATTGGACAAAAACCTTTATAGATTAAACATCAGGACGTACTAGGGTCCTTGTAAATTTAATTACATGTTTAATCATTTTACCACTAATCAATTAATTAAACACTTTAATTAATTATTATGGTAAACCTTTAACACTTGAAAGGTGTCACTATTGGGTGTGTGACTTTCTAGGTTTATGTCTAATTAGCAATGGGAATGTGAAAACATTTTTCCCCACTAATGTGAAATCCCCACTTCACATTTAGTCCCATAAGTCATGAGTGACAGCTAGCATTCCATGTTATGACTACCTAATTATAAATGAATGTTTATAGTTGATAACTTTAAACATCATATAGACCATTGATCATAAATTATCATGTACTAGAATCCCTTCATTAAATATCCCAATCTCAGCTAGAGTAATGGTTTATGTCAAACCCCATTGTGCCTCGATTCTATGTCCTTATCTCAATTCTAATTCTTGATGAGATTACATTCATACTAGAAACTCTTTCTAGTGAATCTATTTGTCCTGATCAGGAGCTTTAGTTATCAAGAATAACCATATACCATAGGATCTTAACCTCATTTACTTGAGGTAATGAATTCTATATTGGCAATCACTTACCTCCATACATAACAAGTTAGAACTATCACATGCCATATATCTGTACATAAATAGTACATCTATGTAAGCAGTAATAAATCCTAACTACCTATGTATGAGATATAGTATTCCTCAAGTCAAAGGATTATATATGACCTAGATAATAAATAATTGACAAGTAGTAAAGCCCTATATTATTATCATCTAACGTCATAGTTTGACTATTTGTCCTATAAATATCGTGTTTGTATTGACATCATATGTCAAGCAACATGAGACTCATTGCCTTTTTAATCATCCGTATCACATACTAATTATAGAAAATAAACAGAGGTGATGATCTTCCAAAATTAATGATGTCCAGTCATCAATCCTATGACCAAGAACATATTCAAAATATTTGTACAAGAGTGATTTATCTCCCTTATTCTCAACACTTGAGAATAAATCTTCTTACAAATACTTAAGTACTATATTCAATAACATGAATCCCTTTTTACATTATGAATATATTTATTATGCCATTAAGAATTAATATCTACTATTACATAGCTGTTATATGGCTTTTAGGGCACATGCTACTATCAATCTCCCACTTGTAGTAGAGCCATTCTACTTAGTATCAAAAACTCATTTTCTCAAGATGAAGTTTAACTGTTACTAACTTTTGACTTTAGTCAATGGATTAACCAAGTTAATGGTCAACGCTATTTTCTGCAAGGTTAGAACACCCTATTCCATCTATTGATTTGATAATATCTTAAAGCCTTTTGACATATTCTAGATTTCAGTGTGAGACTTGAGTTCCCTTGCCATAAGCTAAGGCTTCATTATCACAGCAGAGAGATACTTGTGATGCACTGGAGAAACTCTTAAATAGTTCATAACTGCTGAATCCAAAATAGTTTCTTATTTACAACATCATATATAGCAAATTCAGCTTCTATAATGAAGTTTGTAACATCAATTTGCTTAGAAATTTTCTAACAAATTATTTCTTCATCATAGATAACAATAATCCTAATGATAGATTCTCTATCATTTATGTAGTAACATTCTTCATTTCTCAAAATTAAATCTTAAATACTTCTTAAGTGCTTTGGAATAATTTTGATAATATTTCCAATAATTTAATCCTATATAGGATTAGAATCTATTAGTCATACTAACAATATTCTCGATGTCCGGCTCATTATATAACTCTTGTATAATTTAGATTTCTTGTATTCATACTATAAGGAGTTCATGCCATACTTTCTTTGGATATCTAGGGAATCAACCCTCAAAAAGTGGATATCATAATTATAGGAAATAAAGCTTTTGGAATTAACATGTTGAACTCTTCAACATCCTTTCCAAATATTGCCTTAGACATATTTAACATTCTTTTCAATCTATCTCCATAGATATGAATTAACAAGAATGTAAAATATTTATCTCAAGTCAAAATGAAGAAAGTAATGGTAAAACAATTCTACAAATGCAAATGTATTAATACTTTTACAAACTAATGTGTTATCCATGTACAAACTTGAAAGTGACGATACTCCCACTATCCTTTTGCACATTAAGGACTGATCTTATGATGATACAACTCATTGAGGTTTTGCATACTTTGGAATTTTCTTAAGACTCTAATCGTTTAGATTTATACCATTATTATGTTTTCTTTTCCAAAGAAAGAAAACTAGTATTGACATCTATATGTCAAATTCATAATCATTATCGTATATAGTTATAAAAGAATCATCTCATAATTTGCTTCATCATGAATGTACAACTTTTGTGAATTCATATAAAGTAAATTATATTTTTCTCGAGATTAGATATTTTACTATTTCATGAGTTACTTCATCATGAATATACAACTATTGTGTATTCATATAAAGAAAATCATATCTTCTAGAAAAATTAGATATTCTACTGAACCTTTTAGCAACTTATAGGGAGAAAATATTTAGTTAGTTTTAGTCTTTCCACAGGGTTGATAAAATTTTACTTTGATCATTTTGTTGGACATTATTGAATGACATTCACCTAATCATTCTACCTTTTTCAATATATCACTTTCTTGAATAAACACTTTATCAAGAAATAACATCTTTGTTAACAACTCTTTGTTATACAAAAGATAGAAATACTATCCTATACCACCTTTAGGATACCCAACAAACCTTATCTTAATTAGAATTATCTTCCAATTGTCTAACTTCAGCTTATCAAATAACCTAAATATCTCAAATCAAATTATAAGTAAGAATTTTGATATCTATCCATGTCATATCATATATGAATTAGGATTAGATAGACTTTGGAGAAAATTCTATTTACGAATATTATGCTATTAATTGTAAATTTCCATAAGGAAATAAACGAAACTTTAATAGTTCATTATCTATTACATCATATCATGTATATTGTAATTTGTTCTTCTGAGTATACCATCATGAATGGTTTCCTCAAAAAGAATTATGATTATATGCCAATTTTACATTTAGGAAATTCCTCAAAAATTAGTAATCGAGTTCTCTCCATTTCCATCAAAACAAAAGGATTATGATACTTTTTTCCTTTTTACATGAAATACCCTTAATATTTATTTTCCTTTTCATCTTGAATTTCTTGAACATTTCAAAAATTCAAATGAACAATTCAGTTTATTTACCTTTTTCCAAACAAGTCAATATCATATATATAGGTAAATACGATGAACTAGGAAAAACTCCCACTAACCATTTCACAAATGGTATTGATGCATCTGTATGCATAAATTCTAAAACTTCTTCAATTTCTATCCTTTTTTCCAATAAAAGGTGATCTAGTTATTTTTGCATTAGATACTAGACTTCTAAGTTGAAATAAGTTCACACCTTAACGGGTAGTGACACATGTTATGCAACTAAGTTATCTTATCTTCAGCTAAACAAACTAATCAAAGAAATCGTAATGGTTTTAGATTGGAGTTCTTTATGGCATTACATAAAAGCACTAGAAGTTGTTTTATTATTATTAACTTAAAAACAATATATCAACCATATAATTCATATTCTTATGTTTATTACTATAATAAACCACACAAACATTTTTCTAGTAATGGAATTCACAATTCCTCGAAGTTACAGAATAATGTACCTAAGTATGAAATACACATATGATTTACAGAGCATGGTTTTAAAATCATCATTAAGTACATGCAAGACATACAAAATTTGCTTTCTAAAATCATCATGAAGTATTCTAAAAGCTTTTTGGCCCCTGAGATCTTTCAAAATCACTTTATCTAATCTTTGTGCTTCCATTGCTTACTCTTATCATACATATGGCACAGAAACATCTATATCATGAATCCTAGTAACATATGAACTATATGAATCATTGGAACATAGTAACAAGAGATAGAATTACCTTTACAAGGTTTATCCTTCTCTTTGTCCTTTCTAATGTTCTCAATACTTAGAACACTTACTTTTCCAATATTCATAACATTGATAATAGAAATATTTTCTTTTGTCAACTATAACATTATCTATGGATTTGTCCCTTGTAATTTCCCTTTTCGGATTTACAATAGGAACTTTTTCTATTACCTTAAAGTGCATTTTTCATCTTATGGAAATTTGGAATGAATTTGAAGAATTAAACTATTTGAAAATTATTATTCATCAAAACATCTAGACTTTCTAGTTGTTTGATGAATTTAATCATCATATGAAAATAATTCTAAAATTTGTTTAATTAAAATTAATAAGAAATAAAAGAGGTTTCTCACAATTCAAATTCTTTCACAAATAATACTAGATAGAAAAGTAGAAGAACAAGAAATTAAAGATGAAATGTTTTCTTCTTTGATTTCTTTTCTCTAATTTCTTACTCTAGTTGAATAGTGAGAATAAGAACAAGAATGAAAAATATGGAGAAGACAAAGAAAAATAAAGTTGTAAAGGTTAAGAAGAAACATTTTCTTATTTTCTTCCTTTATAATTTATTTTCCTTTCCTTTTTCTTTCTTTTCTTTTTCTTTTTCTTTCTTATAATTTCCTTCATATTCAAACAAAATAACTGCATTAATATCTCATATTAATCAGTGTATTTATGTTCATCATACAACTCTTGTAGACGATGCATAGTTACTTAGAGTCTTGTTATGCTCATATGTTGTTTTTGCAAACCTTGACTTATAAAACAATCATATAGCATCAACCTCATCCAATATTTTGTTTCCATTACACTTAGAGTGATATGTTCCTTTGGAGTAGTCTTTTCTCTAAAAGACCAAGAACAAATCAGATTGAATACATGAAGGAACACCGGACCCAAACACAGAGGAAGGAAGGTGGTGAGGTGAAATTTTAAATATTTTAAAATTTCACTTCACCTAATTTTGGTTCAAAATTCATTCAAGCAATCAATTAGTTTGTGTGTAAAACACATATGCATTGAAAGAAGAAGGAAAAGTAATCATATTGCCTCTTATAGGTTCCTTCTTTAGAGTTTCCCAAATATGAAGCCTCTATATCATCCACACCTAGCTCACCTCCAAATTTCCTCTTGATTTCTTTAGTGTTCTTGAATCCTCTCTTGGTTGCCCAATTTGATTCAAGATTTTCCTTCAAAATCTTTAGAAAGTTTAAGGTTTCTCTTTGGTTTGTTTTGGACTAAACACATTCTCAATTTGCAAGCAATTTGTTCTTTTATAAAGAACAAAGAAGACAATTGATGATCAAAAGAAATTGAAGAAACACTTTCTTCATTTTTCTTTCTGTCTCAACTTCTCTCTCCAGAAAATGCTTCAAATGAGAAAATGACGTTCACTTGTAGGAATTATTCATATTTTGGAATGTTGTGATCATTTGAGCTCAAATTGCTATTAAAAATAGGGAAATCATGCAATTTTTAGGTAATTTTGGCTATGGCCATGCCCATGGCCTTGGACATGGCATAAGAGCCTAATTCCAATGCCCAAGAGCCACATGCATGTCCATAGTCATGTGACACTATGGAGTTCTAATAGCTTTGAACACCTTGGAGTATTATGAGCATAACTTGAGCTATAGAGGTTCGATTGAGGTGATTCTAGTACTATTAGTAAGCTAAGAGAAAGAGCTACAAATGGTAAGAGATTAGAAATTCTGATTCCTTCATTTTTGACCCAAAATTTGCATGAAATCCATATATTGTATCTTGGCACCTAGCCTAATAGTGCTGACATTGTAAAAAATTGGCCAATCC
Source organism: Reutealis trisperma (assembly GCA_947687605.1). Lineage (NCBI taxonomy): Eukaryota > Viridiplantae > Streptophyta > Magnoliopsida > Malpighiales > Euphorbiaceae > Reutealis > Reutealis trisperma. The sequence goes on along the minus strand of CANTUT010000161.1, from coordinate 169,228 downwards.
ATGCTTAACACCTATCCAAACCCTAATAAGCCTTAAAGCACTATAAAAGGACATAATTTACTTTATAAAAAGAGAGCTCTTTCCTGGATTTTTAGTAAGCACCCTCAAAGTGGGAGAAGGAGTTTTGTATAGAATTTTCATGGTGAAGATCCAATAAGCTACAGATTTTGAAGAGGAATGAAGATTGAAGTAGGGATTTCTCATTATCCATGGATTATTTGAGTTTCCTTTACCTTCTCTTCTATTCTTTATTTCAATTCTCTATAATGAACTAATTTGTTATTTATCTAGATAAAGACGAACCTAGTTCTTAATTGTATGAACTGAATAATTTATTTTGAATCAATTTATATTTGGATTGTTTTATTTTTATGATTTATGATATTTATTTTGATTAGCAATTATCGGTTTATTATTAGATATTGTTTCTATATTAGATGAGTAGAGATACCCTGATATAGATAGATCACTCATGGGAATAGAGAGTTGATTGGGGTGCTAGAGATAGACCTACAAGAATTCTTTGGATGTTAATATGTTGAACTTAATGCTGCCCCTATTTGATTATAGGTTAAGAAGAGATTCCCCTATAATACTTAGTAAGTTAGGGATTTAATCACTTAAGAAAGGTTTTTTATCTAATTATGTGAGAGTCCAATTCAATTCATTATTTGAATGATTCGTATCATTGTTCTTGACATGTATAAGAGGCTAATGGAATTCAATATCTAGATGAACTTTGCTATTGATTTTCTATCATCTATCCTTTATTGCTTTCATAGATTAGTTTTAAATAGTTTATTTTAATTAATCTCGAATTTGGTTCAACTAAACAATAGTTTAAATATGAGCTAGTACTTGTGTCGGTGTCTCTATGGATCGACCTCGTTACTGCTATACTACCTAAACAATAGGTGCACTTGCCTAAAGCTAGGGTAAAATTAGTCTTCGAGCTATTATAAATGTAAAAATCTTGGTGTCACAAAATGCCAATCACAAACTTGTGTGTATGTTGTCCATTTTATGAAATATATATGAGATATATATGAATGCATGTGATGTATGTTTAAAATGGATAATGTGCCAAGTGAGACTAATCTATAAAGCCTAAAAATCTTCTAAAGAAAATATCGAGTCATGGTTCTCCATTAGAACAATAGGTCAAGAGAAATTCAAGCACTTATGTCATCGGTTGTGGATACATAAGGGTGACATATTTGGTTTGAATGTTTTTTTGAAGTTATTGTTAAGCATGTGATGTTACGAGTATAGGATACATTGTATGTCAATAACGACAATGAGTATCTGAGACATATAAAGTTCAAATCACTATACTTGTTGGTCCAATGGGTTTGACTTGACTTGTTGGTCCAATGTGTATCTGAGGTTAGAAACACTATGAACCAGATCGATTGAACCTTACAAAGAGTTGTGATGAACAAGTGTTGTTCACTTGTTAGATATCAAAATTCCAATAACGACAATGTGTATCTGAGGAATTTTGATTAAAGACCAAATCATTATGGTAGCTACTTGATTACATAAGTTATTAATCTTGTAATTTTTTGCTTTTTGATAATATGAAACTGACAAACCCACCTGCGTATATATTAAATTCTTTTAGGCTCATAGGGTCTAAATCTATGGCCTTTACATTTAAGTACATAGTGCATGTATTCAACTTGATTTGTTCTTGGTCTTTTGGAGAAAAGACTACTCTAAAAGAATATATAGCTCTAAGTGCAATGGAAACAAAATATTGGATGAGTTTGATGCTATATGATTGTTTTATAAGTCATTGCAAAAATAACATATGAGCATAACAAGACTCTAAGTAATTATGCATCATCTACAAGAGTTGTATGATGAGCATAAATACACTAATTAATATGAGATATTAAGGTAGTTATTTTGTTTGAATATGAAGAAAACTATAAAGAAAGAAAAAGAAAATGAAAAGAAAGGAAAGGATGGGAAAAGAAATTGTAAAGGAAGAAAAGAAGAAAGTGTTTCTTATTGATCTTTATAACTTTATTTTTCCTTTGTCTTCTCCATATTTTTTCATTTTTGCTCTTATTCTTACTATTCAACTAGAGTAAGAACTAGAGTAAGAAATTAGAGAAAATAAATCAAATAATAAAATGTGTCATCTTTAATTTCTTATTCTTCTATTTTTCTATCTAGTATTATTTATGAAAGAATTTGAATTGTGAGAAAACTCTTTTATTTCTTATTAATTTTAATTAAACTAAATTTGGAATTACGTTCATATGATGATTAAATTCAACAAACAACTAAAGAGTCGAGATATTTTGATGAATAATAATTTTCAAATAGTTTAATTCTCCAAATTCATTTCAAATTTCCATTAGATGGAAAATTCACTTTAAGGTAATAGAAAAAGTTTCTATTATAAATCCTAAAAGGGAAATTGCAAAGGACAAGTCCATAGATAATGCTATAGTTAACAAAAAAAAAATGTTTCTATTATCAATGTTATAAATATTGGAAAAGTAATTGTTCTAAGTATTATGAATACTAAAAGGACAAAGAAAAGGATAAACCTTGTGAAGGTAAATTTATCTCTTGTTATTATATTCCAATAATTCATATAGTTCATCTATTACTATATATGATTCATGATATTAGTGCTTCTATGCCATATGCATGATCGAAGTAAGCAACGAAAGTATGGAGATTAGATGAAGTGATTTTGAAAAATCTAAGCAGCAAAAGTGTTTATTTCCAAAAAGCTTTTAGAACACTTCATGATGATTTTAGAAATCATATTTTATATGTCTAGTATGTACTTAATGATGATTTTAAAATCATGTTTTATAGATCATGTATGTTTTTCATACTTAAGATACATTATTCTGTAACTTCAAGGAATTGTGAATTCCATTACTAGAAAAATGTTTGCGTGGTTTATTATTATAATAAACTTAAGAGTATGAATTATATGTTTGATGTATTATTATTAAGTTAATAATAACAAAACAACTCCAAATGCTTTTATGATAATGCCATAAAGAGCTCCAATCTAAAACCATTATGATTTATTTGATTAGTTTGTTTAGCTAAAGATAAGACAACTTAGTTGGATAACATGTGTCACTACCCATTAGGGTGTGAACTTGTTTCGACTTATAAGTCTAGTATCTAATGCAAAAATAACTAGATCACCTTTTGTTGGACAAAAGGATAGAAATTGAAGAAGTTTTAGAATTTATGCATATAGATGTATCAATACCATTTGTGAAATGGTTAGTGGGAGTTTTTCCTAATTCATTTTATTTACCTATATATATAAATATTAATCCATTCGGAAAAAAGGTAAATAAAATGAATTGTTCATTTGAATTGTTTAAATGTTCAAGAAATTCAAGATGAAAAGGAGAATAAATATGAAGGATATTTCATACAAAAAAAGAAAAAAGTATCATAACCCTTTGATTTGATCGAAGTGGGGAGAATTGTATTGCCAAATTTTGAGGAATTCCCTAAATATAAAATTGGCATATAATTATAATTCTTTTTGGGAAAACCATACGTGATGGTATACTCAAGAGTAAATTACACATATATGATATGATGTAATAGATGATGAAATATAAAAGTTTTTTGTTTATTTCCTTTTGCAAATTTACAAATGATAGCATAATATTCTTAAATAGAATTTTCTCCAAAGTCTATCTAATCCTAATTCATATATGATATGATGTGGATAGATATTAAAATTCTTACTCATAATAAGATATGAGATATCTATCTTATTTGACAAGCTAAAATTAGACAATTGGAAGATAATTCTAATTAAGATAAGATTTGTTGGATACCCTAAAGGTGGTTTAGGATAATATTTCTATCTTTTGCATAAGAAGAAGTTGTTAGCAAAGATGTTATTTCTTTATAAAGTGTTTATTTAAAAAAGTGACATATTGAGAAAAATAGAATGATTGGGTGAATGTCATCCAATAATATCCAACAAAATGATCAAAGTAAAATTTGGTCAACCCTGTGAAAAGTCTAAAACTAACTAAATGTTTTATCCTTATAAAGTGCTAAAAGGTTTAGTAGAATATCTAATTTTTCTATAGGATATAATTTTCTTTATATGAATACACAATAGTTGTATATTCATGATGAAGTAGATCATGAGATAATAAAATATCTAATCTTAGGAAAAATATAATTTACTTTATATGAATGCATAAAAGTTGTACATTCATGATGAAGCAAATTATGAGATGATTCTATTATAGCTATATGTGATATAGCAATGCAAAATGATTGTGAGCTTGACATATAGATGTCAATACTAGTTTTCTTACTCTAGAAAAGAAAACATAATCGTGGAATAAATCTAAAGGCTTAGGGTCTTAAGAAAATTCCAAAGTATGCAAAACTTTAATTAGTTATATCATCGCAAGATGAGTCCTTAATATGCAAAAGGATAGTGGGAGTATCCTCACTTTCAAGTTTTGTACATGGATAACACATTAATTTGTAAAAGTATTAATATATTTGCATTTGTAGAATGGTTTGACCATTACTTTCTTCATTTAGACTTGAGATAAATGTTTACATTCTTGTTAATTCATATCTATAGAGATAGATTGAAGAGAATGTTAAAATATGTCTAAGTCAATATTTGGAAAAGATGTTGAAGAGTTCAACATGCTAATTCCAAAAGCTTTATTTCCTATGATTTCGATATCCACTTTTAAGGGTTAATTCCATAGATACCTAAAGAAAGTATGGCATGGATTCCTTATAGTATGACTATAGGAAATCTAAATTATATAAGAGTTGTATAATGAGCCGGACATCTAGAATATTGTTAGTGTGACTAACAAATTCTAATTTCATCTAGGATTAAATTATTGGAAATATAATCAAAATTATTCTAAAGTACTTGAGAAGTATTTAAGATTTAATTTTGACAAATGAAGAATGTTACTACATAAATGATCGAGAGTCTATCATTGGGATTATTTTTATCTGTAATGAAGAAATAATTTGCTAGAAAAGTTCTAAGCAAATTGTTATCAAAACTTCATTATGGAAGCCAAATTTGCTACATAGGATGTTGCAAATAAGAAATTATTTTGGATTCAATAGTTATGAACTATTTTAAGAGTTTCTCTATTACATCATGAGTATCTCTCTACTGTGATAATTATGGAGCATTAGCTTATGGCAAGGGAACTTGAGTCTCACACTGAAGTCTAGAATATTTCGAAAGGCACTAAGATATTATCAAATCAACTATTGGAATAGGGCATTCTAGCCTTGCAGAAAATAGTGTTAAACATTAACTTGGTTAATCCATTGACTAAAGTCAAAAGTTAGTAATAGTTAAACTTCATCTTGATAAGATGAGTTTTTGGTACTAAGTAGAATGGCTCTAGTGCAAGTGGGAGATTAATAACAGTATGTGACCTAGGAGCCATATAATAGTTATGTAATAGTAGATTTTAATTCCCGATGGAGCAATAAATATATTCATTATGTGAAAAGGGTTTCATATTGTTGGATATAGTCCTTAAGTATTTGTAAGAGGATCTATTCTCAACTGTTGAGAATATGAGAGATAGATCGCTCTTGTACAAATATTTTAAATATGTTCATGGTCATAGTATTAATGACTGGGCATCATTAATTCTGGAAGACCATCACCTCTATTTATTTTCTATAATTTGTATGTGATATAGATGATTATAGAGGTAGTGAGTCTCATGCTGCTTAACATATGATGTAGATATAAACACGTGGATATTCATCAGATGAATAGTCAAACTGTGACATTAGATGATAATAATATAAAGTTTTACTACTTGTCAATTATTCATCATCTAGGTCATAATAGTGCATATAATCTTTTGACTTAAGGGATACTATATCTCATACATAGGTGGTTAGGATTTATTAATGCTTACATAGACGTACTATTTATATATGAATATATGGCATATGATGGTTTTAATTTGTTATGTATGGAGGCAAGTTATCGCCAAGATAGAATTCATTACCTCGAGTAAATGCAGTTAAGATCCTATGCTATCTAATTATTCTTGATAATTAAGTTCTTGGCTAAGACCGTGAGATTCACTAAGAGTTTCTAGCAAGAATAAAATCTCATCAGGAATTAGAATTGAGATAAGGACATAGAATCATGGCACATTAGGGTTTGACATAAACCATTACCCTAGCTGAGATTAGGATCTTTAATAAAGGGATTCTAGTGCATGATAATTTATGATTAATGGTCCATATGATGTTTAAAGTTATTAACTATAAACATTCATTTCTAATTAGGTAGTCATGATATGGAATGCTAGCTATCACTCATAACTTATGGGACAAAGTGTGAAGTAGGGATTTTGCATTTGAAGAGAAAAATATTTTCTCATTCGAATTGCTAATTAGACATGAACCTAGAAAGTCACACACTCAATAGTGATCACCTTCCAAGTGTAAAAAGTTTACCCTAATAATTAATTAAAGTGTTTAATCAATTGATTAGTGGTAAAATGATTAAACATGTAATTAAATTTACAAGGACCCTAGCATGTCTTGATATTCAATCTATAAAGGTTTCTATTCAATTAAATCTTAGTTTGTATATGATGCAAATGAGAAAGATTAAATTGAAATTGATTTGGACTAAATCAAAGACTTAATTTTAAGCTTAGTGAAAACCCTTAATATATGAGATGTGGCCTAAGCCCATATGTGATATGGTTAAGAGGCAATTTAAGGGTTAGAAAAAATTCACTATTCATAAGCCCATATGATGTGTTTAGGGGTTAGAAAATTTTCTACCATGTTTAAAATTGTAATTACATCTTTTAGCTAATGGAAATGTCCATTTCACCCCTAAAGGATAAAATGGTCATTTCACCATTTGAAGAAGCAAAGTCCAACTTTGCCCCTTCACCAAATGGTGAGCTAAAAGAAAATGTAAGGGTATTTAAGTCTTTGTGAAGACTTAAGGGTTAAGTCTTCTAAAGATATAAAAGCTAAGAGCCTTTATGTTGCAATATGTGTTGAACATAATTTTTAAGATTTGGAGCATCATAGAGAGAGAAGTTGAGAGAGAAAGAAAAGGAAGAAAATGTTTCTTCATATTTTCTTTTGATCTTCAATTCTCTTCTTTATTTTTTATGAAAGAAAAAATACATGCAAATTGAAAAATGTGTTTAGTCCAAAACAAACCATAGAGAAACCTTAAATATCCTAAAGGTTTTTGAGAGAAAACTCTTGAATCAAATTAGGTAACTAAGAGAGTGATTCAAGAACACCAAAGAAACTAAGAGGAGACTTAGAGGTGAGTTAGGTGTGGATGATCTAGAGGCTTCATACTTGGGAAGCTCTTTGCCAAAGAATGAATGAACTATAACAACCCACATCTAGTCTAGGAGTTTTCGTGACAAATTGCTTGAATTTAGAGTTATTGTGATAAAAGATGTGATTTTATGGAAATTCATGTATGATGTGATTTATGAGTATGTGGCATGTTAAATTAATTTTAATTTACATAATATGAGTTATGATTATGAAATAATGATTTATATGAAGTGCATTAGCATAGAATAATTTATTTTACATAAAATGAATTTTCAAGCAAAAAGGCAATTTTTAAGCATAAAATAATTTTATGAGTATTTTTAAATAAATATTTTAGGGGGAATTTTAATGGAAATAATAAGAAAAATATTTTATTTTTAATTACATATAATCAGCCCCAAAATTAAATAAAAAGCCCAAATACCCGAAAGCCCACTACACTAAATCAAGTGTTTACATATTACTGTAATGATCTGAAAACACTAGAAAGCTAGAAAACTCATGATTTTCACTCTAAACCCTAAAGTTGGAATTTTCACGCATGGGAATTGTCCATGGTTAATCAATTGTTGTGTATTAGTGTTCTAAACTAATAATTATTGTGATTGAATGAAAAATAATGGTTTAAAACACCTTTTTATATATTACTGTAATGATCAGAAAGTACTGGAAATAAGAAAACTCATGGTTTTTGCATCCTAAAACCTGAAATTGGAATTTTCATGTATATATTATACCCATTACTACTGATTCATAGGGTTTTGTATTCTAAAATAATTTTTGTTTTAATTACATGAAAAATCTTGGTTCAAATAATGTTTCTACATATTACTGTAAAAGATGGAAAGTGCAAAAAGTAAGAAAATTTAGTTTCCTCTTTTAAAGGGCATTCGACCTGCGATGAATTTTTATCCCAAAGTCTATAAATTTTATGTGATGTATTTTGTTGATTATTGACATATATGTATGAATGATAAATGGTTAAATTGTATGTTGATTGAAGGAATGACTGTAGACAATGCTAGAGGCAATTTGGTATACTTAAGGTATCTTAATCTTAGGTTGTGATTAATATGTGAATGCCATTGGATAATATGGATGTAGATTTTACAATGACTTGATAATGAATTAATGATCTTGAATTGATGAAGAGATTGATTGATTGAATTAGTCATAAGAGATGAGCTTGACACTTGAAAGGTTATTTGTTAAGTTGACATATATGGAAGTTTTAAGTGTACTAAGATGATTGTTAAAAGGAATTGATATTAAGACAATGATATTGTGTTGACCTTAGAAAGGTATTGATATGAATTATAATGTGTTTTCATATGATCCTATGAAGGCTAAGTGTACAAGAACATTAAACTCAACATGTATGTGCAAGTGATGAAGTGCATTTATATATGCAACTCTAAGTGTATGTGAATGTTATATGTGCATGGGGTAGTTATGGGATAGGATAGCATTATGATTAAATAAATACTAAGTATTGAATTAAATATTATGTTAGAGCTTAAGGAGTTTTAGAGGTTCAAAAGGGTTACATGTACTAGGAGCAAAGGAACCATAAGGTGAGTAAACATTATGCTATTATTACAAGTACAGGCTATCATGATATGTGTACCTTGATATTCTTGAAACGCAAGATCTTCTCTACTTCTAAAATGAAACTCTATGATTTCTTTGTTAAGTTTGGGTTGCCAAAGGATAATTGGTCCAAAACCATTTTTGATTATCTAATGATAATACCTTTATGATTATTGCCCTAACTTACATTCTTTCTGGAACTACACAATCATTGTATCTTTTATTAAAAAGTTAAACTACTATTGTTATTATGATACATGTTGTTGTTGCCTTAAATGTTATTGTTATATGTGATTACCATTAGCTCTAGCTATAGTGCCTTTAACCCTTTATATAGAAATCCTTATACCGATGTAAGTAATCATCGGCTATGTGATCCTTCTATTGATGCGAGTAATCATTGGCTATTGATCCTTGTACCGATGCAAGTAATCATCAGCTATGTGTTCGAGTGATTATGGCAATAGCCTTCACTCTGTGTGTTCAAGTGATTATGGCAGCAACCCTCACTTTATGTGTTATGTGTTATAAGTGTGATTTCTGCAAACCTTCTTAAATTGTAAACCTTGATTCATGGATTGTAAAACATGAACTATGTGTTATAAGCTATGGGTTTCCTTTTTAAAAAAAAAAGGGGATATGTGTTATCATATATGCCATATTGTTACTCATTGAGATCATCTATCTCACCCCTTTTTCTTTGTGTGGTTCTAGGTGAGCAATATGAGGAGGCAAAGTGATGGCTCAAGCATTCTACTTCACTTAGGGAAATACCTTATCTAAGATAATTAGTTTAATATGTTATGAAGAGTTATCCTTAAATGCTCCAGGAATATTTATTTTTGGATGTTTATTTTGAAATGTTATCTTTTGAGGTTTTAATTAGATTCTAAATATTATTTCCTTATGGATTATGTTTAAAGTATATTTTAACTATGTTTCCGCAACTTAAGGTTCTCTAAAGAAAAAAAAAGGGTTTATTTAACTTAATGTAAGAGATTTTGGTATGATATTTGGCAGTATTTGTATAAGTATAAGTGGGTTCTATGAGCGTGGGTGACCTTATGTCTCCCCATGCTCTAGGATCGTCATGTCTCAGAAGTTAGGATGTGACAAGAACATACAAGAGGTAATATAATTACTCTTCCTTCTTTTTTCTATGCATATGTGTTTTACACACAAATTAATTAATTGCTTGAATGAATTTTGGGCCAAAATTGGGTGAAGTGAAATTTTAAAATGTTTGAAATTTCACCTCATCACCTTCCTTCCACTGCGTTTAGCTCCACCATTCCTTCACATTTCTTTATGGGGATCTTCCTCTTTTTCTTTCTTTATCATGGCATATGAACAATGTAATCCTTGGCACCCCTTTTTTGTTAGCCACTTAATTTCTTTTTTCAAGTGCTAACACTCGTTAGTTTCATGCTCATTATCTTTACAAAATTCACAATATTTGTTATTGTCTCTTTGATCTGTTAAAGAACTATGCATCTTTTTAGGCCACTGTATATTTTCACATGTATCTTTGATCCACATTAATACACGTGATCGATCTACTATCAAAGGAGTGAACTATTTGTTGATCACCTCCAATCTATTTGACCTATCACCTCTTTTGCCCCTAACTTCATTGTTCCTACTAGCCCTCTTGAGGAGCTCCCCTCTTTTAGTTTTTACTCAAAATCTCTCATCCTGTCATTGACTTAGATGTGATTTTGATCTAACACCATTAAGGCTGAGATTGCTTAAGGAGGGTTAGATAGTAATTCTTTTCTTAGATGAAGGTCGGAAGTTCCATGAAGGATCGACGTGCAGGAAATTTCTTTGCTAAGATCTTTAATTTAGATCACCTCCTTATTAAGGCACTTTATATTCTTCTTAAGACTCACCTTCCCTTTAAATAATGGTTAATGGATTAGTTAAAATATTTTTAAGTTCAATTCAAGTAATGAACCTCACTTGGAAGAGGCCGGAACAAAAGAAGTGATGGATTTTAAGGGCAAAATCTTATACTAATCTTGAGATAGATCTTTCAGTGTGGTAGGGAATAACTTGCTGAGGATGTGATCGAGGTGGGTATGAGCATTAATTATTGTTTAGAATTTATGGATAGGATTCTTAGGACAAGTTGTTTCATCATAAGACTCTGTATGGGAAGGAATTCTGAACTTTAGAGAATAAATAGTAATGATAATGTCATTATAGAGAGGTGAATATGTTTATAGGCTAAAATCCATCTTGTTTACCATTATACCAATTTTGGACATGATTTCCTGAACCTTTTTTTCTATCCTTTCCAAGTCATCCTTATTTTCTTATTCTCCATCAAACTAATGTTCATCTTTATTTCTTTGCCATTATACAACAAGAAGGAGGTTGAATTAGTGGAAAATTAAAATTTAAATCAAATGAGATAGGGAAAGAAAGAGAGATAAGATTTATAGTGGTTTGAATCCAACTGATCCTACATCCACTCCTTAATCACACTATTAGGTATTTCCACTATCTATGGAGTTCTACTAAGTTCACTCCCAACTTAGTATTTAGGCTCGCACCAAACTTTTTAATAGTTTTCCTAAGGCTCACTCTTAAACCTAAACAAGAGTTTTGAGAAGGCTAACTGTAAAACCCAACCAAGTGTTTTAAAAAGGCTTACGCTAAAACCTAAACAAGAGTTTTCTAAGGCTCACTCCCCAACCTATAAAAGTGTTTTAATGGCTAACACTCAACCCTTTTGAGTAATCAATGCTTTTACAACAACCAAAGAGATATAATTAAAAGGTTAATTCTTTGAGAAATAAATTTGCAAGAGTTTGGCTTAAATGAAGGTTGTTAGCTTATTATAAGGGTCTTTATAGGGGGTATTTATAGTTTTCTCCCTCCAAATTCTTGTTACAAATAGCATAGGAAAGAAATCTTTATAACAATCATAAAATCTTGCATTAAATGCTCTATCAGAACAATGTTGCAATTGTTAAGCCTTATTCGTAGTCACGATATCATTTTTTTGCGCATGAGATGGGATTTTCATGGCCATAATCTTCAAAGATCTCAATGGCTAGTTGACATCTATCATCTTCTCATTGGTTGTTCAATTATCTATTGGAGTTATGGGCTTCTATATGAAAGTCATAGTCGTGACTCCATAATTACGGTTGTGAGTCTTGGATTATGCCCTTAGTCATAGTCACGAGTAAGGTCCTAATTCTTACTGTGGGTCAAGGCAGAAAATTAAAGATTTGGCCTTTGATTAGTTTTAGTCACAATGGAGTAGGTCATAGTCATGATCACAATTTTTGTATCTTGGTCGCAACTGAGAGGCCAAGTAAATTGGAAAAGGTTTGGGAAAAAGTGGGGCATTAGAAGGTTTAATATTTCTTTCTTTTTTAGGCCTTCTCTCTTTCTTTTTCCACTCTTTTCTCTTTCTTTTCTGCCCTTTTTTTTCTTTGTTTATTTCTTTCTTCTATTATTTCTCCTTTTTCTCTCTTTTTCTTTCTTCCCCATAGAGCCCTACTTCAGTCACTCTATGCATTTATGGACTAAGAACCTTGAATAAGTGGGGCGAATCAATCTAGGAAGATTTGGGATCAGTGCCATGCCAACCCTAAGTGGTGTGAGGATTGATTGGGATTTCTTAAGGGCATGTTTGAAATTTTGGGATCCTGATGTTCATATGTTCAGGTTAAGGGCAAGTATGGAAGAGATGTGCCCTACTTTTGACGAGTTTAGTGTACTCATAGGGTTTGATCCTGAAGCAAACCTAGCTACTCCAATTAAAAGGGTAAGTTACTTTAACTCTTTCTAAAAGGTCCAATGAAGCATGGGGAGAGTTTTCCCTTCTTGCCAAATCTCATTATTCCTTTCATGGGGGAGACTTTCAAAAAGACATGGTCATCCAAAGCGAAGTGGACATCCTTCCTCTTGGGATCGGCATAACTCTTTTAGCGACTAAATGCAGTTTTTAGCCTTTCCTAAATAATCTTCACTTTCTTAGTGGCTTCTTTAATCATATTTGGGGCTTTAAGGTACTTTTCACCCACTTCAGTCTAACAAATCGGAGATCCACATTTTCTGCCATACAGTGCCTCGTATGGTGCCATTCTTATAGAGGAATAGTAACTATTGTTATATGTAAATTCAATAAATGGGAGATGTTTATCCTAACTTCCTCTGAAATCTATAATGCAAATACAAAGCATATCCTCAAACATCTGTATTATTCTCTCAGATTTCCCATCCGTTTGTGGGTGGAAGGCTGTGCTAAAGTCAAGCTGTGTACCTAAAGCTTCTTGCAATTTTTGCCAGAACCTTAATGTAATTTGATTCCCTCTATCTGAGATAATGGAAAGTGGAACCCCATGCAATCTTACAATTTCATTGACATATATTTGGGCATATTGAGCAGCCGAATAGGTAGTCTTTACCTTAATGAAGTGTGCAGATTTCATCAGTCGATCCACTATAACCCATATTGAGTCATACCCTTTTGCAGTCTTGGGTAGACCTGCTACGAAATCCATAGTGATCCGTTCCCATTTTCACTCCATTAATCTTATCTCCTGAAGTAGTCCATATGGCCTTTAGTGTTCAAATTTCACTTACTAACAAGTAAGACATGAAGTTACAAAATTTACCACATCTTTCTTCATTCCAGGCCACTAATAAGTACTTCTTACATCATAATACAATTTAATAGCACCTAGGTGTATGCTATATGAAGTTTGGTGTGCTTCTTTCAAAATTCTTTTCCTCAACTCCGTTACATCAGGTATACTTAATCGATCTCCACATTTCACAACACCTTCTTCTATGTGAAACTCCAGGGCTTGTCCCTTTTCCACATCCTCAAAGATTTTCATTAACTGAGGGTCTTAGTTTTGCAACATTTTTATCTCATCAAGGAGTTTAGGTCTTACTTAGAAATAAGCCAACAATACTTGTGATCCATCTACTTCTAATCATAAACCTTTGTTAAACATCTCCTTTAAGTTTCTTACTATCGGCCTCTTTTGCACATTGATATGTGAGAGACTACCCATTGACTTCCTGCTTAATGCATCTACTACAACATTGACTTTACTAGGATGGTAAAATATTTAGCAATCATTATCTTTTAATAATTCTACCCACCTTCTTTGCCTCAAGTTTAAATTTCTTTGCTTTAAGATATAATGAAGACTTTTATGATTCGTATATACCTCACATTTGTCCCAATATAAATAATGCCTCCATATCTTTAAAGTAAAGATAACTGCTACCATTTCTAAATCATGCATGGGATAATTCATCTCATTTTGCTTCAGTTGTCTAGATGAGTAAGCAACAACTTTTCCATTTTGCATTAACATATATCCTGAACCAATCCTAGAAGCATCACAGTATATGGCAAAACCTTCATTCCCATTAGGTAATGCCAATAAAGGAGCTAAGATCAAGCAATTCTTAGGTTTCTGGAAACTCTCTTCACAAGTCTCATCCCACTTAAACTTAATTTGCTTTCGTGTAAGCCTCGTCAATGACACTATTGTTCTCAAAAAATCCTTTATAAAATGATGATTGTAATCCCTCATACCTAAGAAACTCCTTATTTTTGTAACAGTTGTGGGTCGAGCCAATTTGCTACCATTTCTACTTTCTTAGGATCTACATTGATTCCTTCTTTACTCAATATATGTCCAAGGAAGCAAACTTCCATCCGGAAATCACATTTAGACAATTTAGCATACAACTTATGCTCCCTCAAGGTTTGCAATAGTATTCTTAAGTGTTCCTTATGTTCTTCCTTACTACTTGAATAGACTAGAATATCATCAATAAATACAATCACAAATTTATCTAAAAATGGCTTAAACACTCGACTCATCAAATCCATAAAAGGTGCTGGTGCATTCATCAACCCAAATAATAGTACTGTAAACTTGTAGTGCCTATATTTCATTATAAATGTAGTCTTACAAATGTCTTATTGTCAGATCTTGAGTTGATGATAACCCAATCGCAAGTCTATTTTAAAAAAATAACTAGCTCCTTACAATTGATCAAATAAATCATTAATCCTCGGTTGAGGATCTTATTCTTCTTAGTTACCTTATTCAGTTGTCTATAATCAATATATAGCCTTAAGAACCCACCTTTCTTCTTTACAAACAGAATTGGAGCACCCTAAAAGGAACCACTTGGCCTAATAAAACCCTTATTAAGCAGGTCCTGTAATTGGACTTTCAATTCTTTTAACTTCAAAGGTGCTATTTAATAAGGTGATATTGATATTGACTGAGTTCTTGGTAAAAGCTTAATTGTGAACTCTATCTCCCTATCTAATGGCATTTTTAGTAAATCCTCAAGAAACACATTAAGGAACTCATTTGCTATAAGTATCTTTTTAACAGATTTCTCAACTGTCTTGATATCTATAACATGCACCAAATATGTTTGACAACCCTTCTTTAACAATCTTTTTGCCCCAATAGCTGATATAAAGTTCATAGTAAAGCTACTCCTATCACCTTTAAAAGTGAATTCAAATCCATTTTCCTCCTTAGAATTAATCCTTTTCCCATTACAATCTATATGAGCATTATGCATAGATAACCAATCCATTCTTAGTATAACATCAAATTCCAAGACTTCTAGCTCAATCAAATTTGTAGGAAATCTCCTATTTTCAATTTCTACCATACAATTCTTATATACTTCTTTTACCTTTACAATTTCTCCCAAAGGTGTAGTTATAATCAAAGGTTTGTTAATTACCTCCTTATTCTTATTTAATTTCTTAGCAAAACATAGTGAAATAAATAAATGTGTTGCACCATAATTAAACAAGCATTGAGAATTAGTAGACTGGATAAGGACAGTACCTGTAACTAAATTATGGGATGTGCAGGCTTCTTATTGGTTAAGTGTAGAGACTTTTCCTCTACCTCTACCCTCTATAGCTTGCACATTGCCCAAAGATTGTCTAGTACCATGGCCTAATCCTCTTGGTCTATGATTTTCTGCTCAATTCATTTGCACAGTGGGCTATGAAGCCTTTGTGGCTATCCTTAGGTTGACACTTATCGGACAATCCTTGATAAAATGTCCTATTTGTCCACAATATAGGCATGCTCTTATAGCTTTTCAATAGGCTCCATGATGTTGTTGCCTACATATAATGTAAGTAGGTATGGGTTGACGTTGTTATCTTATTCGATATGTGTAAATGTTGCCTAGGGCTGAGGTAACTGAGGCACTTCCTGCCTAAATTTGACTTTGTCCTCCCATTCTCGGTTGGTATGGAGTGGATATTGTGGAAGCACGTTTAGGACCCTTACTTTGGGTAGAGCCTCCCCATTGCTGGCTGCTTTGCCCTTTTCCTTTTTCGTTATGTTTCTACTCTCTTTCTGCTTGTTTAACTCTTTTGGCCTTGTGCCATGCCTCCATAAGCTTAGCTTTATTGATGAGCTTAGCCATAGTGGAGAAATCAATGGCTACCAAAACATTATAAAGTGGAGGAATCAATCCTCTTCAAAATCAATCGATCCTACTTGCTTTAGTAGGTGCTATGTGTGAGGCATACTTGCTTAGACATTTAAATTCTCGAGCATACTCTGGTATTGACATTCTAGGCTATTACTTCAATTGCTCGAATTGTAAGGCATGGTTTTGTCTTTCTCCTTTAGTTATGAACTCATCCATTAGTCTTTGCTTCAACTCGGCCCCTGTAGGAGGGTTGTCTCTATACAACTGGTCCTCAATCTCCCTTTGGAACCATTCCCATGCATCCTTCTTTAGTTGTAGCCCTACTAGTTCAATTAGCTTTCATCAAAGCATGATAGTCTCTGAGCTATCTTACCCAATTCCTTTACAAACTCTTAGGGATCCTCCCCTTCTTCTCCTATAAACTCAGGGGGTTTCATCTTTTTAAAATCGCTCACTGAAACTCTCTCTTCCAATAACATTCTTTTTCGAACATGGCATTGCAGCCTTAGTAAGAGAGGAGGAATATTTTCAACTCCAGGAATGGGTGGCATTACAAGTGGTAGAGGTAAAGGAGGCATTTCCTGCCTTCACCTAAATTCCTTAAGTTACTGCCTTAGTTCTTGATTTTTTTACATCAATGCATCCATATCTCTTGGCCATCCTCATTCTCTTGTATCTACTATATGTTGTCTTGATCTAGTTGACTCCCTATCATCATCTCTTATAGATGCAACATTAGATGTTGCATTAGGAGCGATACTCTTGGCCTTCTGAGATCTTTGTCTCTCTTACTCTATTCTATGAGGTAGCATCTAAGCACAACATCAATAATACTTTCTTTTAGCTCATCTCATACATATATCTCGATATAGATGATATATATATATATATATATATATATATATATATATCTACATATATATATATATATCTACATATATATATATATATCTACATATATATATATATATATATATATATATATATATATATATATATATGTATATATATATATATATACATATATATATATATATATATATATATAACTACTATTTACTATTACCTTTTGTTTCATAACCTTAATGGTTCGTTACTTCTAACAATTACATATAGACATATCATTCAACAATGTCACATATCATTTAATCCTTTTCTTACACATATCATAAACCAATTCATTATCTCTTAGATACCTTTCATAACACAGTCAAGAAAGCATATAATACTAGGATCCAACTTACCTTCTCAATGGTCTTATTACTAGAGCATGAATGAGGAAATTCATGAAAGTGCTAGATAGAATAATTTAACCATGATTCCAAGAGTACAAGAATTGGTTATTTCTTAAATCAAAGATTTAAGATGTACATCAATGTTTGATAATAATATCTTAGATGGGGAAAGGTCAAAGTATGGAGAGTCAAACATAATTACAAGAATTTTTTTTTTTTACAAATTTTTTTTGAAAACTCAATGCTGGCTCTAACACGGCCAGGAACACCCTCGTGTCCTTGGGAGTGTCAAGCTACTACCTAGGTACGCCAATTCGTAATAATTACATAGCCAGGAACACACCTATGTTCCTAGTCATGTCTGGCTTCCACCTAAGTATGTCAATTTCCAATTATTTACACGGTCAAGAACACACCCATGTCCCTGGGCTTGTCAGCTTCTATAGAACTTATTTCCTCTTCTGATTTCCATTATTTTTAATTTTTTAGGCTATAAACTTATCATAGTTGGTAACTCAGCTCAGTCATGACTTATTATTTGTTTAGGAACCAATTTCTAATTTAAAAACTCTACTTTTGTCTAAGATAATTCCCTTATTCTTTCTAAATTGGGGTTTGGCTTCTCCATATAAACTCAACTAAGCTTATGTAAAGAAAGGAGTAATGCTTGTTTAGCAAGATCTAATTCTTTATATTTTATTTAACATTAGCACATCATATGTACACCAAAGGATTTTGTATACATTCCATTGGTTATCTAAAATATTAGACTATCCATTACATGTACATACATATCAACTATTTCTCCAAAATCATAACTAAAATACATCCGTTCTTCTCCCTATTTTCTAAGTTCCTTGAACACCTTTCACTATTCTCAACTTCATTTTCCCCAAGGCCGACATGTCTATGACCCATAAATAATAGTGGGTCAGACGACATTGGAGGCACCAATTAGTGTGCCACCGATACCACTTGATCGACCGGTGGTCCGCTGGTGCCAGTAGTGCCCTTCACTTTCCTTTATAAATAGAGCTACCATTTTAGCTCTCTAGGATGGGATTTGGGATGGTTTTTAAGGCAAAAACTCAGCTAGTTACTCTTCTTTCTATGCTAAAATTCAACTAAACTAAAATCTGTCACTCCAAATTCTTTTAATTTGCAATTATTATTATGTTTTGCTAACCTTTTCTGTGTAAGGTTCAACTTTAAGGTTCCTTAATCTAAGGAGGAGCTTAGATCTAGAGTGAAGCTCACCCAATTCATACAAAAGTTAAGAAAAGCAAAGGTAAAATCCTTGTCTTCTTTCCATTTCTAAAATTCTAAATTAAAATCTAGAATTCTCTCTATTCTATCTTTCTTTAGGTCTAAAATAGAAAAGATCTAAAATTTATTAATTTAAAGGTCAAAATTAAATTAATAAACCAAACTAACATTTTTTCCAAAACCCCTCATTCGCAAGAAGGAAGAACTGCGTGGGGTTTGATTCCTATTCAATGGGATACATAGGCATGCCATTCTGTAAGGCATCAACTTCAAAATATTTTTCAATAACATTTTCCCCTTTCATATTTATAGATTAAGTTTCACATTACTTTGTTATTTATTTGTAAATGCACTTTATTTCCAATTCTTTATGTTCATTTCTATAATTTATTTGGAGAATGTGTGCTTTTCCTAGTACCCATAAGGGCTAGAGGAAAGATCCTCTTTATTTCATTCATTTTGGTTTTGTAATATTTAAGTAGGATTTATTTTCTACTTATTTATTTACAACTGTCATTTGATTTTGCCATTTATAACTGTTTCATTCATCATTTTTACTCCTATTGATGCATATACTAAAATTGCCTTTTTTTTAGAGTTATTTTGCAACTTTTAGCTAAACATTTGTTTAAATACCAAAACTTGATCCTCGAGCCCTTTTTGGTCGCTCACAAATTAGTGCTTTTCCATTGGGATGAATCAAACATTTTTGGAGTCAATCGATTTATGTTTTCCTTTGATTTTACTAATTAAAATAAGTAAATTAAAGTGGCAACTCCCTTTTACGAATAACAAAATGCAAAATCCAATTTTCTGAACTCATAGCAAGTTCCAATCATGGAGTTTCTCCCAAAGAGCATTTCAATTCCCCTCAGCAGATCGGACCAGTGCTTGGACAAGGCCTCACAATCACATAGGCTTATGAATAGTGAATTTTCTCTTACCCTTAAATTGCCTCATTTCCATATCACATATGGGCTTAGACCGCATCTTTTGTGTTTAGGATTTTAACTAAGTTTAAAATTAAGTCTTTGATTTAGTCCAAATCTTTTTCAATTTAATCTTTCTCATTTGTATCATATACAAATTAAGATTTAATTGCATGAAACCTTTTTAGATTAAACATTAGGACATGTTAAAGTCCTTATAAATCTAATTACATGTTTAATCATTTTACCACTAATCAATTAATTAAACACTTTAATTAATTATTATGGTAAACTTTTTACATTTGGAAGGTGATCCCTATTGGGTGTGTGACTTTCTAGGTTCATGTCTAACTATCAATGGGAATAAGAAAACATTTTTCTCTACTAATGTGAAATCCTTACTTCATAATTAGTCTCATAAGTCGTGAGTGACAACTAGCATTCCATATCACGACTACCTAATTAGAAATGGATGTTTATAATTGATAACTTTAAACATCATATGGACCATCGATCATAAATTATCATACACTAAAATCCCTTCATTAAAGATTTCAATTTTGGCTAGGGTAATGGTTTATGAAAACCCTAATACGCCTCAATTCTATGCCTTTATCTTGGTTCTAAATCTTGATGAGATTAGATTCCTACTAGAAACTCTTTCTAGTGAATCTGTCTGTCCTAGCTAGGAGCTTTAGTTATCAAGAATCACTAGATAGCATAAGATCTTAACCTAATTTACTCGAGGTAATGAATTCTATCTTGGCAATTACTTACGTCCGTACATAACTAATTAGAACTATCACATGCCATATATCCATACATGAATAGTTCATCTATGTAAGCAGTAATAAATCCTATCCACCTATGTATGAGATATAATTTCCCTCAAGTCAAAGGACTATATGCACTATTAAGATCTAGATGATAAATAATTGACATGTAGTAAAACCATACAATATTATCATCTAATGTCATAGTTTGACTATTCATCCTATGATTATCCACGTGTTTGTATTGACATCACATGCCAAGCAGCATGAGACTCACTGCCTTTATAATCTTCCATATCACATACTAATTATAGAAAACAAATAGAGGTGATGGTCTTCTAGAATTAATGATGCCCAGTCATTAATCCTATAACCACAAATATATTTAAAATATTTGTACAAGAGCGATTTATCTCCTATATTCTCAACACTTAATAACAGATCCTCTTACAAATACTTAAGGACTATATTCAATAATATAAAACCTTTTTCACATTATGAATATATTTATTATGCCATTGGGAATTATTATACACTATTACATAACTATTATATGGCTTTTAGGTCATATACTGCTATGAATTTGCCATTTTCTCTAGAGCTATTATGTTTAGTATCAAAAACTCATCTTCTCAAGATGAAGTTTAACTATTACTAACTTTTAACTTTAGTCAATGGATTAACCAAGTTAATGGTTAATGTTATTTTTTGCAAAGATAAAATGCCCTATTCCAACAAATTACATGATAATGCCTTTTGAAATATTTTGGATTTTAGTGTGAGACTCAAGTTCCCTTGCCATAAGCTAAGGCTCCATTATTATCACAATAAAGAGATACTCATGATGTACTATAGAAACTCTAAAACAATTCATAACTGCTGAATCCAAAACATCTTCTTATTTGCAACATCCCATGTAGCAAATTCGGCTTATGTAATGAAGTTTGTGACAATAATTTGCTTAGAAATTTTCTAGCAAATTATTTATTCATCACATATAATAATAATCCTAATGATAGATTCTCTATCATTTATGTAGTAATATTCTTCATTTATCAAAATTAAATTTTAAGTACTTCTTAAGTACTTTAGAATAATTATGATTATAATTTCAATAATTTAATCTTAGATAGGATTAGAATATGTTAGTCATACTAACAATGCTCTCAATATCCCACCCATTATACAACTATTTTATAACTTAGATTTCCTACAATCGTACTATAAGGAATTCAGACCATACTTTCTTTAGGTATCAAGGGAATCAAACCTCAAAAGCGGATATCGAAATCGTAGGAAATAAAACTTTTGGAATAAGCAAGTTGAACTTTTCAACATCTTTTCCCAAATATTGACTTAGACATATTTATCGTTCTCTTCAATCTATTTCTATATATATGAATTAATAAAAATGTAAAATATTTATCTCAAGTCTAAATGAAGAAGGTAATGGTAAAACCATTCTACAAATGCAAAAATATTAATACTTTTACAAACCAATGTGTTATCCATATACAAAACTAGAAAGTGAGGAGACTCCCACTATCCTTTTTGCACATTAAGAATTTATCTTGCAATGATAAAGCTTGTTAAGAATAACAATCCACACCCACCCTAAGAGTTTTCATGACCAATTTGCTTGAATTTAGAACTATTAGGACTAAGTGTGTGTTTTTGTGAAAATTCATGTATGGTGTGATTTATGGGTATATGTCACATCCTAACTTTAGAGATATGATGGTCCTAGAACATGGGAAGACAAAAGCTCATCCACGTTCATAGAACCCACTTACACATATACAAATCATGCCTAAGATCATACCAAACCTTATACAATAACTCATTTAAAACATTATATGAAAACCTTTAATTGCGAAAGACAGCAATTAGACACTTCACATATAATCTATAAGGAAATAATATTCATAATTGACTCAAAAACCTTAATAAATAACATTTCAAAATAAATATAAAAAATAAATATTCCGAGAGCATCTAATGATAACACTTCATAGTATGGTATCATTAATGACTTTAATAAGGAATCCCCAAGCGAAGTAGAATGCTTGAGCCATCAACTTGCCTCCTCACATTTGCTCACCTGGAACCACACAAGGAAAAAAGGGTGAGATAGATGATCTCAATGAGTAAATGATAAAGCATATACATTAACACATATTCCTTTGAAAAGGAAACTCATAACTTATACACATAGTTCATGATTTTCAATTCATGAATCAAGTTCCAATTTAGCAAGGGTTCAATTTAACAAGTTTATAGAAATCACACTTATAACATATAGAGAGGCTATTGCTCTACCATTCGAACATATACAGGAGAGCTAGCCTTAAACCAAATTCCAACTCTTATCACATAGAAGGTGTGAAGCTAATTAGGCCTTACAACTAGAACCGCCCTTTCTAGCTAAGGTGGATACACTACCCCTATTCATCGGGTTCGGACTGTATGCAAAGGTTCTGATAATTTTGCGCATCGACACGAGCATTTTGCATAAAGGGTTAAAGGTACCATAGCTAGAGCTATTGGTATTCACATATAACAATAACATTTAAGGTAGCAATAACATGTATAATAATAACAATGGAAATTTTAACTTTGAGCAAAAAATACAAAAATAGTGTAGTTCTTAAAAGAATATAAGTTAGGGTAATAACCACAAGGAATTATCATTGCATAAACAAAAATGGTTTTTGGACCAACTGTCCTTTAGCAACCCAAGCTTTACAAAGAAATCACTTAATCATATTTGAGCATAGGATGAATATGGGTTTCAAGATCTCAAAGGCTCACATAACATGATATCACATATTTATAACAAAACATAATGTTACTCACACTTGAAGCAAGATTACAGTGTTTACTCACACTTGTAGAATGAACATAATGTTTACTCACCTTGTGGTTCCTTTGCTCTTAATTCATATAGCCCTTGGACTTATAAGACTCCTTAAGCTCTATCATAATATTTAATTCAATACTTAGTATTTATTTAATCATGATGCTATCCTATCTCATAACTACCCCATGCACATATAACATTCACATACACTTAGAGTTGCACATATTAGTGTACTCATCACTTGTACATAACATATTGACTTAAAAGTCTCATACACTTAGCCTTTTAGGCCCATATGAAGACACATTATAATCATGTCAATACCTTTATAAGGTCAACACAATATCATTATCTTAATATCAATTTACTTTAATAAACATCTTAGTACACTTAACACTTCCATACATGTCAACTTAACAAATAACCTTTCATGCATCATGCTTATCTCATATGACCAATGCTTTCAATCAGTCTCTTCATAAATTCAAGATCATTAATTCATTATCAAATCATCATAACATATATTTCCATATTTTCCAATCATATTCACATTCTAATCATAAGATAAGGTTAAGATACCTTAAGTATACCAAAGTGCCTCTAGGCTTGTATAGTGTCTTCCCTTCAACCAACATGTAATTTAACCATTTATCATACATACATACATGTCAATAATCATTAAAGTACATTGCGTAAAGATTATAGACATTGGGATAAAAATCCCATGGTAGGCCGAATGCTCCATTAAAGGGAAAACTAAATTTTCTCACTTTCGCACTTTCCGTCTATTACAGTAATATGTAAAAACATGGTTTGAATCAAGATTTTTCATGTAAACACAACAAAAATCATTTTAGAACATTAATGTACATGAATCAGCAGCAATAGGTACATCTCATATATGAAAATTCAAATTTTGGGTTTTAGGATGCAAAACCATGAGTTTTCTTATTTTTGGTATTTTTTGGTCACTATAGTAATATGTAAACAGATGGTTTAAACCATTATTTTTTTATTCAATCATAGAAAATATTAGTTTAGAACATCCTCATCTATGAATCAGCAGCCATTGATCATAATTATGCATGAAAATTCCAAGTTTCAAGTTTTAGGGTGAAAATCATGAGTTTTCATGCTTTCCGCGCTTTTCGTTCATTACAGTAATATATAAACACATGATTTAAATTATTATTTTTCATCCAAACAAAACAAATATTAGTTTAAAACATCAATCACCACAATTCGGCAACCATAGAATAATCAAACCATAGAATTTTCTAACTTTCAAGTTTTAGGGCGAAAACCTTGAATTTTCTTGTTTTCTGATACTTTTCAATCATTACAGTAATATGTAGAAATATAATTTAATTCGATAATTTTTCATCTGAACACATCAAAAATCAATTTAGAATTCAATGATGTAGAAATCACCTCCCTTTGGTATGGTTTATGAATAAAATTTTTAATTTTGAGTCATAGGATTCACCTTTGGAGAAATCACGTAGAAAGATTTGTGTTTTCAGTAGAAAATTAGATTTCCCTTTCAAAAACTCACCCAAACTGAATTAAATCTATAAGAATCAGTAAAAAACTAGCTCAAATTAATTTTCTCATTATTTATTTCTTAGAAATCAATTAAGGAATTGAAAGAGAAGAAAAAATTACGAATACGAGCGAGAAATCGCAAATGTGAAACGTGTTTTCTTAATTTCAGTTGAGAGACTTGTTTTGAGAGAGTTTTTCTATCAAAATACAGAAAAATAGAGTGGTGGATGCTGGAAATAAAGTGCTGGCTGAAATTTTGGTGTTTAAAGGTAGGGTTTTGGATGATTTCCACTAATACCCTTAATGAGCTAGGTTAGGAGGGTTTTTGAGAAGTGGGCTTTTAGGTATTTTGGTTTTTTATTTAATTTAGGGCTGATTATAGATAATTAAAATAATTATATTTTTCTTATTATTTTTAGTAAAATTTTCCCCAAAACATTTATTTAAAAATTATTTTAAAATACTCAAAATTATTTTATGCGTAAAAGTTATCTTTTTGCATGAAAATTCATTTTATATAAAATAAATTCTTTTATGCTAATGCACCTCAAATAAATCATTTATTTTATAATAATAACTCATATTATGCATATTAAAATTAATTTAACATGTCACATACCCATAAATCACACCACACATGAATTTTCATAAAGTCACACAGTTTGTCATAATAACCCTAAATCCAAACAATTTGTCACTAAAACTCCTAGGGTAGATGTGGGTTGTTACAGTATATGACATATTAAATTAAATTTAATATGCCTAACATGAATTATTGGGATGAAATAAATGAATTATATGAAGTGCATTAGCATGAAATAATTTATTTTACATAAAATGAATTTTCATGCAAGAAGACGATTTTTAAGCATAAAATAATTTTACGAGTATTTTTAAAATATTTTTAAATAATTATTTTGGGGGGAATAATGAAAATAATAAGAAAAATATTTATTTTTAATTACCTATAATTAGCCCCAAAATTAAATAAAAAGCCCAAATACCCAAAAGCTCACTACACCAAAACACTCCTAACCTTGTTCATTAATGGTAATCTTGAAAATTGTCCAAAATCCTAAATATATAAGGTGAATTTCAGCCAGCTCTTGTATCCAGCAGCCATTATTCTATTATTTAATTATTTTGGTAGAAAAGTTCATTCAAAAATAATCTCTCTACCAAAATTCACAAAATACCTTTAAACTTTGCGATTTCTTAACCGTATTCATAAGTTTTTTCTCTCATTTCAATTTATTATTGGGTTTCTATAAATCTAATCATGAGAAAATTATTTTGAACTATATATTTACTGATTTTTATTAATTAAATTTGGCATAGGTGAGATTTTGGAAGAGAAAATAATTTTTCTACTGAAAACACAAACCTCTCTACACGAATCCTCCAAAGGTGAATCCTAAAACTCAAATTGAAATTTTCATGCAAAAACTCAAGGGAGGGCTACCAATTTTTACTTGTTTGTATTCAAATAGATTTTTAATGTGTTTAGATTAAAAATATTGAATTAAAACATATTTCTATATATTACTATATGACCAAAAAGTTTCAAAAAACAAGGAAATTCATGGTTTTTGTCCTAGAACTTAAAAGTTGGAAATTTTCATGTATATGAACCCTAGGGGCTACTGATTTGTATGATTTTGTATCCTAAACTGATTTTTGTTATGTTTGGATGAAAAATAATGGTTTAAAGCATGTGTTACATATTACTGTAATGACTAGAAAGTACTAGAAAGAAGAAAGGTTCATGGTTCTCACCTTAACACCTAAAGTTAGAAAATTTTCATGCATATGAATCTATATGGGTGCCAATTTCCTACATGTGCATGTTCTAAAATGATTTTTGTTTTGATTACTTGAAAAATTTTGGTTTAAATCATACGTTTGCATATTACTGTAATGAATGAAAAGTGTAAAAAGGAAGAAAGTTCATATTTTTACTTGAATGTGTAATTCCGCCAATAATTGGAATTCAATCCCAATGTCTATAACTCTTCTGTAATGTATTTTAATAATTATTGACATGTACATATGAATAATAAATTATTAAATGGCATGTTGATTGAAGGAATGACCCTAGACAAGCCTAGAGGCAATTTGGTATACTTAGGATATCTTAACCCTATTTGTGATTAATATGTGAATGTGATTAAGTAACATGGAAATAGATTTTATGATGAGTTAATTAATGATCTTGAATTGATGAGGGGATTGATTGTATGAATTAATCATAAGAGATAGGCATGACATGAGAAGGGCAGTTATTAAGTTGATATATATGGAAGTGTTAAGTATATAGATTTTGAGATCATGACATATCTTTTTTGACTTTAGAAAAGTAATACTATGAGTTATATTGTGATTACATATGGATCTATAAAAGGCAAAATATGTAAGACTGCAAAAGTCAAAATGTTATGTGCAAGTAATGAGTACACTTCTAAGTGCAACTCCAAGTGTATGTGAATGTTATATATGCATGGGGTAGTATAGGATAAGATAGCATGATGTTACATAAACATTAAGTATTGAATTAAATATTATGTTAAAGCTTAAGGTGTTTTAAAGGTTCAAAGCTATGAGTGCTAGGAGAAAATGAACCACAAAGTGAGTAAACATTATGTTATTGTTACAAGTACAAACTATCATGGCATGTGAACCTTTGACATCCTTAAAACCCAAGTTCTTTTCCATTTTAAAATGAAACTCTATGATTTCTTTATTAAACTTAGGTTGCCAAAGGACAATTGGTCCAAAAACCATTTTTGATTAGCCAATGATAATACCTTTGTGATTATTGCCCTAACTTATATTCTTTCTTGAACTATACTATTCTTGTATCTTTTGTTTGAAAAGTTAAATTGCTATTGCTATTGTGATACATGTTATTATTGCCTTGTTATATGTGATTGCTATTAACTCTAACTATGGTACCTTTAAACCCTTTTCCATATGCCGATGCGAGTAATCATAAGAACTTGTGCACATGGTCTTAACCCAATGGATAGGGTTATGTATCCACCTGAGCTAGAAGGGAGTTTTAGCCATAAGGCCTGATTAGCTTCACACTTTTCTATGTGATAGGAGCTGGAATTTGGTTTGATGTCACCTCTCCTCTATGTGTTTGAGTGATTATGGCAATAGCCTTCACTCTATGTTTTATGTGTTATAGGTGTGATTTCTACAAGCCTTGCTAAATTGCAAACTTTGATTCAAGAACTATAAATCATGAACTATGTGTTATAAGCTATGGGTTTCCTTTTTAAAGGAATACATGTTATAGTATGTGCTATATTGTTTACTCATTGAGAACATCTATCTAACCTTTTTTCCCTTATGTGGTTCCAGGTGAGCAATATGAGAAGGCAAGGTGATGGCTCAAGCATTTCTACTTCGCTTAAATTCTCTAAGAGTTATTATGGGAACTTTATTTTAGAATATTATGTTGGAGAATTTACTTGGAGTCTTATTATTATTTTCTTAGGAACTGTATTAAAGTATATTTTTAAATTTTGCAACTTAAGGTTTTTCCTTTATAAAAGAAAAGTTTTTATTAAGTTAATGCATGAGGTTCGATATGATCTTAGACAATGATTGTATGTTCATGAGTGGGTTTTACGGGTGTGGGTGACCTTATGTAATAACCCACACCCACCCTAGGAATTTTCGTGATAAATTGCTTGATTTATAACTATTAAGGTTAAGTGTGTGCTTTTGTGAAAATTAGTGATCTAAGTGATTGATGAGTATGTGGCATATTAAATTAATTTTAATATGCATAATATGAGTTGCTATTATGAAATAAATGATTTACATGAAGTGCATTTGCATAAAAGAATTTATTTTAAATAAAATGAATTTTCATGCATAAGACAATTTTTAAGCATAAAATAATTTTGAGTATTTCTAAAATATTTAAAAATAAATATTTTTGGGGGAAATATTACAGAAATAATAAGAAAAATATTCTTTTTATTTTTAACTTTACTCAACCCGAAATTTAAATAAAAAGCCCAAATACCCCAAAGCCCACTACACTAAAATCCTCCTAACCTAGTTCATTAAGGGTATTAGTGGAAATTTCACCCAAACCCTAATATATATTCAATAATTAGGCCAAACCAAAGTTCCAGCAACCATCACTTCATTCTTTTTGTATCTTGGCAGAAAAATCCTCTCAAAATATTTCTCTTTACCAAAATTAAGAAAACACCTTTTCGTTTCACAATTTCTTGACTGTAATCATAAGTTTTTCTTCTCTTTTGATTTCTAAACTGATTTCTATAAAATAAATTATGGGAAAATTATTTTGAACTAGTTGATTACTAAGTTCTATAGATTTAATTCTGTTTGGGTGAGTTTTTGGGAAAGAAAATCTATTTTCTACCAAAAACACGATTCTTTCTGTGAGATTTCTCCAAAGGTGAATTCTATAATTTAAAATCACAATTTTTATGCATAAACATCACAAAGGGAGGGCAATTTGTGTATTGTTGTTTTCTAAACTGATTTTTGATTTTTTTTTGATGGAAAATATTGGATTAAATAATATTTTTGCATATTTCTATGATGACCAGAAAGTTTTGAAAAAACAAAGGAGTTCAAGGTTTTTGTGTTAGAACTTGGAAGTTAGAAAATTCTATTATTGATTGGATATATGGCTGCCAATTTGTGTGAGGAGGTGTTCTAATATGATGTTTGTTTTGTTTAGATGAAAAATAATGATTTGAATCATGTGTTTGTTTATTGATGTAATGAACGAAAAACGCGGAAAGCACGAAAACTCATGATTTTTCACCTAAGCCTTTAAACTTAGAATTTTTTTTGTATAAATACTATCTATGGCTGCCAAATCATGTAGGGATGTGTTCTAAACTAATATTTGCCATGATTGAATGAAAAATAATGGTTTAAAAAATCTGTTTACATATTTTTGAAATGACCAAAAAATACCGAAAACAAGAAAACTCATGGTTTTGCACTCTATAATTCAACAAGTTGAATTTTTATGTATAACACACACCAAGTGTGGCTAATTCATATGGATTAAAATTCTAAAATGATTATTGTTTTATTTACATGAAAAATCTTGGTTCAAACTATGTTTTTACATATTTCTGAAATAGACAGAAAGTGCAAAAAGAAGAAGAATTTAGTTTCTACTTTAGTGATGCATTCAACCTATACAAATATTTTTGTTCCAATGTTTATAATATTTATGTGATATGTTTTGATGATTATTGACATGTATTTATGCATAAGAAATGATAAAATTGCATGTTAGTTGAAGGTATGATCCTAGATAAGCTTAAATGCATTTTGGTATACTTAAGGTATACTTAAGGTATCTTAACCTTATATTGTGATTAAAATGCAAATGTGGTTGAGAAATATGGAACTAGATGTTATGATGACTTGGTGATGGACACATGTTATGAATTGATGAAGTGACAATTGAATAAAAAGGATCATAAGAGTTAAGGATGACACTTGAAATGTTAATTGTTAAGTTGACATGTATGGAAGTGTAAAGTGAATTAAGATAATTGTTAAAGTGAATTGATATTCAGGTAATAATATTGTGATGACCTTAAAAAGGTATTAATGTGATTGTAATGTGTTATCATGAGAGCCTATAAGGCCTAAGTATGTAAGACTTTTAAAGTCAACGTGGTATGTGCAAGTGATGAGTACACCTATATGTGAACTCTAAGTGTATGTGTATGTTATTTGTGCATAGGTAGTTATGGGATAGGAGCATCATGAGTAAATAAATACTAAGTATTAAATCAAATATTATGTTAGAGTTTGAGGAGCTTTAGAAGTGTAAAGGGACTACGTATACTAGGAGCAAAGGAACCCCAAGGTGAGTAAACACTATGTTCATGTTACAAATGTGAGTAAATATCGTATTCATTCTACAAGTGCAAGTAGCATTTTGTTATGTTACAAATATGCAATATCATGGTATGTGAGCCTTTGATATTTTTGAAACCCAAGTTCTTTCCATTCTAAATATTATTATATGATTTTTTTGTCAAGCTAGAGTTGTCAAAGGACATTTGGTCCAAAACTAGTTTGTTTATCCAATGAGAACTTCTTGTAAATAACACCCCAACTACATATTCCTTCTTGGAATTTGGTATAAGGCCACCTCTCCTTTATAAGTTCGAGTGATAGAGCAATAGCCTTCACACTTTATAAGTTATAAGTGTGATTTCTGCAAACTTGCGAAATTGAACCCTTGCTAAATTGCAACTTGATTCATGAATTATAAATCATGAACTATGTGTATAAGTTATGCGTTTCCTTTTCAAAGGAATATGTGATATGTATGTGCCTTATCGTTTACTCATTGAGATCATCTATCTCACCCCTTTTTTTTCCTTTTAGGGTTCCAGATGAGCAAATGTGAGGAGGCAAGGTGATGGCTTAAGCATTCTACTTCATTTGGGGAATTCCTTATCCAAGTTATCAATAATACTAATTTATGGAGTCTTGTCATTAGATGCTTCGGGAATGTTGATTGATACTTATTGATATATATTATTTTCCTCATGGATTTTATATGTAATGATTTATTTTAGACTTTCGCAATTTAAGGTATTCATCTAAATGTTTTAAATGGGTTATTGTAAGAGGTTTGGTAAGATCCTAGGGATGATTGGTTTATAAATAAGTGGGTTCTACAAGCGTGGGTGACCTTATGTCTCCCCATGTTCTAGAACCATCATATCTCTAAGGTGGGGATGTGACACCTTATGCCTCCCTTTGTTCTACGACCGACATGTCTCAGAAATTGGGATGTGACAAAGGTGGTATCAGAGTTGTAGTTTTAAAAGTCTAGTTTAGACCTGTTAATTTATTGGGTTGGTTAGGTATAATCCAAGAGCATAGGAATTTTTTTGTCATGTCACTTGCTGTCTATTACTAGTATAGTTCCATGAAAATCCTAGTAAGTTATAATACTCTTTGTTATTAGTTGCTTATGTGCCTTATGATTCTTTTACCAAACGACTAAGAAGATCACTCCTGCTAGAGGACCTTGACCTAGAGCACACGCGTGTTGCCTGCAAAAAGACACGAAGAGAGATGTTTGAGAAGTCCATACTTGTGATCCACCTAAAGAGAGAAAAGACTCTTGACAAGGAGGACCCCGTTGAGTGTCAAGGTTATAAAAGAATTTAGAGTAAGATGCTAAAGTTTGAAAGAGACTATTCAGAACTAATATATGATGGGCTCTCATGTTAAATGCATGTTAGGTATGATAATTTGATAATAGGGCTGAGTGGATTAGAAAGAGATTGATCCAACTGAGATTGATGATTGATAGGTATAATGTTATGAGGTATGAAATGCTTACATATTACAATGGTTTGATATATGAATTATATGGAGTTATTAAATGATAATTTTGATTAATGCCATAAGAAGAGGAATGATATTTAGTAATGATCAGTAGGAGAATGAAATGAATCAGTTACATTATGTTATATCCCAACTTTAGAGACATGACGGTCCTAGAACAAGGGGAGGTCATACAAAATCATGCCTAGGATCATACCAAACCTTATACAATAACTCATTTAAAAAATTTATATGAAAACCTTTAGTTGCAGAAGATAATAATTAGATACTTCATATACAATCCATAAGAAAATAATATTTAGAAATCTAGTTAAAGCCTGGATAGATAATATCTCAAAATAAACACACAAAAATAATTATTCCTGGAATGTCTAATGATGACTCTTCATAGCATATTAAACTAATTAACTTGGACAAAGAATCCCCCAAGTGATGTAGAATACTTGAGCCATCACCTTGCCCCCTCATACTACTCACCTAAAACCATGCAAAGAAAAAGGGGTGAGATAGATAATCTCAATGAGTAAACAATATGGCACATACAATAACACATATCCTTTTTTTTTTAAAGGAACACCACTTTGTCAATTCCTACGAGATAGGGTTGCCTTCAAGCCTACCAAATAGGATCATCATCATCATTCCTACCATATAGGATCACTACTTCGTCGATTCCTACCAACAGGAACATCGCTTTTAACTCTAGCCAAAAGAGACAATAACCCAATGTTACTAGTTGATAGATCTCTCAAATATACTAAGGGCATCTTCCCTAAAATTCAACCACACCTTTCACCCAAATGTCTAAACTTTGACCTAGACAATAATTTGGTTTCTTTCACCATCTCCCATCCTCAGATTCACTGTCATCAAAATCGTCTTTCAGGCAAAGACAATTTCGATGAGGGAGCAGCTGTGAACCTTTAATTTTGCACCTTCTAGTATGTGTTTGAACCTTAGAAGCACTTAGGCTCAGTAAACAAACCTTCAAAGGTCAAAAACTTTTAAAATGGAAAAATCAAAATATTTCTTTTTGACATTTGAACACTTTCAAATCATCTAGGACTAAGTAACAAGTACAATGCAACTGAAATCGTGTAAAACGGATGAGAATGAGTGAGAATGGGTGAAAATGGGCAAAATCGATGGAAGAAAGGCTAGCTATCACACCACTCTATGTGGTTGCCACATAGACCTATGCGATACTACACAACCTTGTGTAGTTACTGCATAGCCCTATGTGGTACTGCATAGCCTTGTGCAGCAGCATAAACCTCTCTGCGGCAGTTCGGGCATATTTTTGTTTTCCACATTGAAAATTTGTGTCTTTATGCTTTAATCCTCCTCCTATATATAGAGGGCCTCTCCACTCTTCAAAACATCAACTTCTAGGGCTTGAAAAGTAATAACTTCAAGCAAACTACTTTGTATTTGCTCCTTGCTTTGCAAAGCGAGTTGGAGGGTTTCTCCTTAATTCCTACTTGACTAGTTTAAGGCTTTTCACTCGCTTATTCGAGGCAAGTCTCTTGCCCAAGGCTCATACCCACTGCCCACCAAGGCTAGCCGTTGCCTGCCAACCAAAGCCAGCTGCCACCCCCATAGGCTAGCCACTGCCTACAGTCTAAAGCTAGCCACCGCCTACCATCCTAAGCTAGCTATCGCCTGCCATCTAAGGCTAGTCGTCACCCACCATTTGAGGTAAGCTCCTTTCTTTAATTTTCTTTTGTCTAAATTTCCTTGCCTCTTTTAGTTAGTTAATTAAATTAATTCATCTAGGTTACTAGCTAATCAACTCGGTAATCAATTAAATTAATTAATTAACTCAATCCTCTTTTAATCAATCAATCAAAACATGATAAAGTGGCTAAGCTAAACTAAACCCTTCGCAAAAAGGGAGAACTGCATGGGTTCTTATCCTCATTCAAAGGGATATATAGGTATGTTTGGTTCATGCATTGAATCCAATTAAAACTAACCAACTCTCCCTCTATCACATTCTTCACTTGCTTTTATTTTGCTTTCCTTTATTTTGATATTAGGTTTAGTTTGGGGAATATATGACTTCCCTAGAATCCATAAAGGCTAGAGGAGGTATCCTTTATATTTAGGATTTTCTTGTAATATTAACTATATCTTATTTTGAACCTTAACTATGTTTTTACTTTATTATTGAAATAGATGAATTGAATGATCATGCATATTATAAATTATTCGTGCATTTTAATTTGTTCATGAAATATATTTTAAGTCACTCTTATATTCATTGGCCAAACTTATTTTGTTAAATTAAATCAAACACCTAGTCCTCAAATCCTCTTTGGTTTTGAGGCTAGTGATCTTTTTCCCTTTGGGTAATAATTGGAGTCAAATGGGTTTTTTCCCTTATGTTTTCCTTAATAAAAATAAATTAAGGTGGTGACTCCAAGAAATAATTTTCAAACTTGTCAAAGATAAGCCCCAGGGCTTCCCTGTGAGTTCTTTCCCAAATGAGCATTTCAATTCCCTTTAGTGGATCCAATAGGCGCTCGGGCGAGGCCTCACAGATGGCAACTCCACTGGGGACTAACTTTCTTTTAATAAAAGAAAAAAAATAAGTGGACTACTAATTGGTTTAAAAAGAGTTTGGCATTTTAATATGATTGTGACTTTGTATGTATCATTTGCATAGGCTCTTTGCCATCCAACCTAGTTCTAAGAACACAATGGCTAGTGAGTAGCATCGAATGGGTTACCCTCCTTGGGTCTATTCATCGATAGTGAAATCATCTACCCTGTGATGAATCCTTTGATCCTTTCAAAGGTGTAATGAGCATGCATGTACTGTTGGACCCATACGAGGCTCTTTGACTCACATATGGTTAGGTATATCGCTGCTCTAGTGTGACGGGTACCCAAATTGAGCCACCCTTAACCTTTCATGTAATGAACTTAGATCCTGGTCTTAGGTTGTATATACCATAATTAAAACCTTACATCTTTGCATTGTCATGAAATGTTTTCCTTATGCATATCATGCATCCATATTGTATAACAAAACATGTATTCATCTTAAGTATAGGTTATACCTTGAACTAAAGAAGGGTCATATACTCACTTTTATCCCAACACTTTCACTTCTAAACTTTAAACACTCTCACCTCCATCCCATTCACCTTTTCCCCCATTGACCTTAAGCTGTCACCTTAAACCTTAGTCTTTAACCTAAACACCAATACCCTAACCCTAAACCTTACCCCATTACCTTAGCCTTTAACCTAAACACCAATACCCTAGTCCTAAGCCTAAAACCTCATTTCTTTATCCTTGACCTCAAACACCTCTAACCTTAAACACTGTTACCTTAACCTTACCCAAAAAGTCTTCACCCTAAATTGTAACCTAAAAGCATCTCTATCCTTTTTTTTACCTATACCTTGCCAACCTAGCCATAACACACCGTTGCCAAACATCCTTGACCAATTACCTTCAAAACCAATCCATTACCCCCAGATTGATAGATGCCTATAGCCTATTCTCAAATCATCAAGACACTATCCTAAGCCTAATACTTTTGATCCAACACACTATCCTAAGGCTAATACCTTTAACCTAACACAATACCCTAAACACAATATCAATCTGGGGGTAATGGATTGGTTTTGAAGGTAATAGGTTAAGGATGTTTGACAACAGTGTCTTGTGGCCAATATCTCTAGCTCAACACACTACCCTAGGCCTAATACATTTGACCTAACACAATACCCTAAACCCAAGACCTTTGGTTCAACCTGATACCTTAAGCTTGAGAACTTGACTTATGCAACCTTGGGAAATCCTTAAAAGCCCAAATGCAGTCAGCTCACAACATCAAAAGGAATCTTTTTTCTCAAAAGTGTGCATGCCTATCTTCTTACTTCTTTCTTAAGCACTTACTTTATTTTTTGACTTGGTTTGTAATGTACTAATGGCAAGCCTGACTAACATAGACACTCTGACCAACCTATTCAAGAGGCAAGAAGAGAACTTTCAACCTATTCTCATCTCCACCCTAAACGCTCAATGAGCTAATTTTGACTAGGCTTTAGCAGCCAACAATCTAGTTTTAATAATACCATAATCCATCTTGCTTTTGCTTTCACTAATGCTTTGAGGTTCTAATGCCAACTTATCATAGATGAAGTGAGAGGAATGCTAAACCAAGCTAAGCCCATCAATGCTACACCTACCATTGACATGACTCATAATTTTAGATTCTCAATCTCAAACGCCAATGCCATTCTAACCTTGGCCATGTCATTAGTCATAGATACTAATCTTGCCTCTTCTTTAAATCCTTTTCAAAGTAAGAAAAACCCCACCTCTTTACTATCAAGAGACCTTTAAAGTTCAACATCAATGCATTAGAGCAAATCCCCATAATGGAAAAAAAAGGTGAAAGAAAGGCAATACCTCCACTCCTATTGCCTCTACTGAATGGAAGGATATGGACACCTATACTCCCCTTATTGATGTCGAGCAAGAGAGTATAAAGGTAGCTGCTGAAACTAGCAGGCGACCCTTGAAATCTCAACAAAAGGCTTTCACATATTTAGGAGTTCCATTATCAGTGGTTTACAAGAAGGCTCTGAAGGCAAAAATTGTAAAACCCTTAGAACCAAGAGTCCCTCCTAATCCCTTGCTAAAGAGCTACCACCCCAATGAATATTATGAATATCATCAAGGAGCAAGACACCAAATCAACACATGTAGAGCTTTGAGACATAGAATCCAAGATCTGATTAATAGTGGTGACATCATCCCTCTTAAAATAAAACCCAATTCAACCACACCTTACCTCAACCCCAAGTGGCATGACATGGAAGAGTTCAAATTCAGCTAATCTAGCCTATATGAGATTGAAATCCAAGTCTGAGTTTATGTCTAAGTCCCAAATTTCAAAGTTTAAGTCTAAATTTAGGTCTGTGTCTATCATTTTATTTTCCTTTTTGGGTATTTTTTGTCAATCATATTAGTCCGCTTTTTGTTATCTTGTAATAAAATTTTCCAATGAAATAAAACATCCACATTTTTTTTTTGCACTTGTCTTTTCTTATTTTAAACATTGATGAGCTTTGAAAAAAAAAAAAGAAAGAGAAAAAAAGAGAAAAAGAAAAAAATAATAAAAATAAAAATAAAAGAGAGAGAAATGAATAATCAATTAAATCCACCATAGCTAGCATATATTGAGGTGCTATCAACAATTTCTTTGCCAACTCCTAACCAAAGTACGACACCTCTCATCAAATACTTAAAGCACAAAATCAAATGATACACCTCAACAAAGAGCAACAAGTTCTTCAAATCCAAAATTCAAATGTTAAAGCCCCCTAAAGTGAAGAAAAGCAACAACTCATGATCGAATGTTTTCTCCCAAATTTCAAGCCCATTAAGTTGAAAATCTGAAAAGGGTGGCTTAGGCAAAAGTTAGAGCTAAAGAGAAAGAGAGAGAGAGTGAGAGAGAGAGAGAGAGAGAGAGAAAGAGAGAGAAAGAAGCTCATCCTAGTCATCTTCCTTCATATCATTCAAAGTTTATCAAATCATCTTTACTCAATCCGTCTCATCTCATTTCTTCAAAGTCATCCTTCCTCGCTAGCTTGCTCATTCTCTAAAGTGATATTGTCTTTTATGTCCTTATCTCACAGTGGGGGCATGTCTTTTTAGGTCATCATCATCTTTTGTTAAACTGTATTGTCACTTAGCTCAAAGAGCTTAGAAATAATCTCTCACATTGTTGGTTTGTCATGTTCTTATCTCTCATTAGGAGCAAAATCCCTAAGTTGTCTTTTCTCATCAGTCCTTCAGCCACTCCTTAGGGCACCTACTTTCATCCAGTCTGTCGTCTACATCCAAGCCAATAAAGTGTCACTCTAAATGTCTCTTCAATCTCAAAACAACAAGGTTAGCTTAGCTTGTTCTTTTCCATTGAATCATGCTACAGATAGCAAAATCATACAACCTCCCTGAGCCTTTTCAAAATTTCCAACCTGCCTTTAAACCATTCCCTAACTTCAAAATGTACTATTCCATCTTTTCACGTTCAAGCCTCATACCATCCTTTCTTAAGCAAAGTCTCATCATCTTCTAAGAGCTAAGCCCATAAGCAGAATTGAAGATTCTAAGTCTTTCAGGACTCATCATCCTTAAAGGCAGCTTTCTCTAGCATAACCAAAATCACATCATGTCTTGCAAAGCTTAAAAAAGGCTCAAACCACTCAAAGCCCAGTCATTCCATGTCTCATTAGCAAAATCTCATCATCTTTGAAAAAACCAAGCCTACTTGGCAAATTACATCACCCACAAAGTCCAATTGAGTCAAGGCCTACCAACCATATGATGGGTAAGAAAATCAGATGCAACTATGACAAAGGGCAAATCCTTATCCATGAGCCTACGGTATCTTTATGACCAAAGCCTAGAACACCATACCTGAGATAAAAGCAACCATCTTCTAAAGAGGTCTAAAGCACCCTTGTAGAAGAGTTTAGGCTCAAAAGCCTTTACCATGAAGCCTAAGCCAATAAGCCTTCACCATGAAGCCCAAAAAGCATTCACCATAAAACCCAATCCAAAAGCCTTTACCATGAAGCCCACTCCTCAGGAATCTTCACTATGAAGCCTAAACTAAAAAAATAAATAAATTCACCCTAAAGCCTAAGCCCAAAAGCCTTTGCCATAAAGTCCAAATCTTAAATCCTTCACCATGAAGCCCAAATCCTAAAAGCTTTCACTATAAAACCCATTCACAAAGAGCCTTCATTTATGAAGACCATTATCTTCTCCAAGGCCAAATCTGACCAAGCCTTCCCTAACTAATTTCTTAGCCTGACATGTCTTCTAAGCTAGGCCTAACCAAGCCAAAGGCAGAACTTGACCAAGTCTTCCAAATAAACTCCCCAAAGGTTATAACTTGACCAAGCTAAAGTGCTAAACCTGACTAAGCCTTCCATATGAACTTCTCTAAGGACAAGCCCCAAAAGCTAAACTTCTCCAAACCTTCCAATCTAATCATCTCTAAAAACTTGACCCTCCTGATCAAGCTCTCCAATCTAGCCAGAAACTAAATCTTCTCCAAAGTCAAAAACCTAATCTTTTCTAAGACCACACCTTGCTTGACTTTTTAAAATGACTTCTTAACCAACCAACCTCATACCTGACATGCCCATTTCACTTCTGGGCTAACCAATCAACCAAAAACTAAAAGACCAAACCACTTTCCTTTATCATTCTAAAGTGGGGCCACATCCCTTCTAAACATTGACCAATCTAAAATGAGGGCATCTTTTTCCCAAAGATCAACATTTTTGTATCATGACTGACCCTTGATAGGTTCAAGGTATCATATCAGTGCATAATTATCCAGCATTAAACAGGATCATAAATCAAGGTAGATCGTCAAACACTCGACGAAAGACAGATCATCAACTAGGTCAATTTGAATCAATCTCTTTTCAACAATCAAGCTTAAGATTTGTTATTTCATCTTCTTTCCTATCAAATAGGATCATCATCATCATTCTTACCAGATAGGATCATCATCACCATTCCTACCAGATAGGATCACCAATTTGTCAATTCCTATAAGACAGGTCACCTTTAAGCCTACCAGATAGGATTATCATTATCATTCCCACTTGATAGGATCACCACTTCATCAATTCCTACTATATAGGGTTGCCTTCAAGCTTACCAAAGAAGATCATCATCATCATTCCCACCAAATAGGATCAACACATCGTCAACTTCTACTAGATAGGGTCATCTTCTTTCCTACCAGACAAGATCATCATCATCATTCCTACCAGACAGGATCACCACTTCATCGACTCCTACCGGACAGGGCCGTCTTCTTTCCTACTAGACAGGATTATCATTGTTGATTCCTACCAGACAGGGTCACCTTCAAGCCTACCAGACAAGATCACCACTTCATCAATTCCTATTAGACAGGGTCGCCTTCAAGCCTATTAGACAGGATCATCATCATCATTCTTACCAGACAAGATCACCACTTCATTGATTCTTACCAGATAAGGTCGCCTTCAAGCCTACCAGATAGGATCATCATCATCACTCCTACTAGACAGGATCACCACTTCATCGATTTCTACCAAATAAGAACATCACTTTCAGCTCTAGCCATAAGGGACAATAACCTAATGTTACCAATCGATAGACCTCCCAAATATACTGGGGGCATCTTCCCTAAAATTCAACCACATCTCTCACCCAAACGTCTCAACTTTGACCTAGACAATAATTTGGTTACTTTCACCATCATAGATCCTCAGGTTCACTTCCATTAGAATCACCTTTCAGGCAAAGACAATTCTGATGAGGGGGCAGCTATGAATCCTTAATTTTGCACTTTCCAGTATGTTTTTAAACCTTAAAAGCACTTAAGCTCAGTAAAAAAACCTTCAAAGGTTGAAAACTCTCAAAATGAAAAAATCAAAACATTTCTTTTTAACATTTGAGCCTTTCAAATCATTCGAGACTAAGTAATGAGTACAACGTAACTGCAATCATATAAAACATATGAGAAACGAGTGAGAACGGGCAAAAATGGGCAAAATGGATGGAAGAGAGGTTGGATACCACATAGCTCTGTGTGGTTGCTACATAGCCTTATGCAGCACCACACAGCCTTTTGCGGTTATTGCATAGCCTAATGAGGCACCGATAGCCCTATGCAGTAGCATAAACCTCTCTGCGATAGTCCGAGCATATTTTTGTTTCCCACATTGAGAATTTATGCCTCTATGCTTTAATCATCCTCCTATATATAGATGGCCTCTCCACTCTTCAAAACACCAACTTCTAGGGCTTGAAAAGCAACAACTTCAAGTATACCACTTTGCATTTGCTCCTTGCTTCATAAAGTGAGTTAGGGGGTTTCTTCTTGATTTCTACCCGACTAGTTTAAGGCTTTCCACTCGCTTGTTTGAGGTAAGTCTCTTGCCCAAGGCTCATCTTTGCCACCCCTTGAGGCTAGTTGCCACTTGCCATCCAAAGCTAGTTGCCGCTTACCATCCTAAGCCAGCCATCACCTGCCATCTGAGGCTAGTCATCGCCTGTCATTTGATGTAAGCTCCTTTCCTTTAATTTTCTTTTGTCTAAATTTCCTTGCCTCTTTTAGTTAGTTAATTAAATTGATTCATCTAGGTTGCTAGCTAATCAACTAGGTAA
Source organism: Reutealis trisperma (assembly GCA_947687605.1). Classification (NCBI taxonomy): domain Eukaryota; kingdom Viridiplantae; phylum Streptophyta; class Magnoliopsida; order Malpighiales; family Euphorbiaceae; genus Reutealis; species Reutealis trisperma. The sequence continues at coordinate 127,620 of CANTUT010000161.1, read as the reverse complement.
TTAATTAATCAACTCAATCCTTTCTTAATCAATCAATCAAAACATGATAAAGTGGCTAGGCTAAACTAAACCCTTTGCAAGAAGGGAGAACTACATGGGTTATGATTCTTATTCAAAGGGATACGCAGGCATGCTTGGTTCAGGCATCAAATCCAATTAAAACTAACCAACTCTCCCCTATCACCTTATTCACTTGCTTTTATTTTGCTTTTCTTTACTTTGATATTAGGTTTAGTTTGGGGAATATATGACTTACCTAAAACCCATAACGGTTAGAGGAGGTATCCCTTATGTTTGAGATTTTCTTGTAATATTAACTTTATCTTATTTCGAACCTTAACTATGTTTTTACTTTATTGTTGAAATAAATGAATTGAATGATCATGCATATTTTAAATTGTTCATACATTTTAATTTATTTATGAAATATATTTTAAGTCACTCTTATATTCATTAGCCAAACTTATTTTGTTAAATTAAACTGAAAATCTAGTCCTAAATCCTCTTTAGTTTCAAGGCTAGTGATCTTTTTTCCTTTGGGTAATAATTAGAGTCAAATGGGTTTTTTCCTTATATTTTTCCAAATAAAAATAAAATAAGGTGGCGACTTCAAGAAATAATTTTCAAACCTATCCAAGATAAGCTCAAGGGCTTCGCCATGAGTTCTTTCCCAAATGAGCATTTTGATTCCCTTTAGCATATCGGACCGGTGCTTGAGCGAGGCCTCACAGATAGCTTATATTTGTAACAATATCATAATGTTTACTCACTTTGTGGTTCCTTCACTTTTAGTACACATAGCCCTTTTGAACGTCTAAAGTTCCTCAAGCTCTAACATAATATTTAATTCAATACTTAGTATTTATTTAATCATGATGCTATCCTATCCCATAACTGCCCATGCACATATAACATTCACATATTCTTAGAGTTGCACATATAATGCACCTCATCGCTTGCACATACATGTTGACTTTAAAAGTATTATACACTTAGCCCTTATAGGCCCATATGAAAACACATTATAATTCATGTCAATAGTTTTTTAAGGTCAACACAATATCCTTATCTTAATATCAATTCACTTTAACAATCATCTTAGTACACTTAACATTTCTATATATGTCAACTTAACAAATAACCTTTCAAGTATCATGCTTATCTCTTACAACCCATTCATTCAATCAATCTCTTCATCAATTCACGATCATTACTTCATTATTAAGTGTAAAAAAAAAATCTATTTCCATATTTCCTAATCACATTCATATTCTAATCATAACTTAATGTTAAGATACCTTAGATATACCTTAAGTATATCAAAGTGCCTCTAGGCTTATCTAGAGTCATTACTTCAACCAACATACAATTTAACCATTTATCATACATATATACATGTCAATAATTATTAAAAAACATCATATAAAAATTATAGATATTCGGATAAAAATCCCATGGTAGGCCGAATACCCTATGAAGAGAAAAATTGATTTTTTCTTACTTTTCACACTTTTCGTCTATTACAGTAATATGTAGAAACATGTTTTGAACTAAGATTTTTTATGTAAACAAAATGAAAAAATGTTTTATAACATCAATCTATATGAATCGGCAATAATAGGTGTGACATATACAAGAAATATTCCAATTTCAGGTTTTAGGATGCAAAACCTTGAACCTTTCTTGTTTTCGGTATTTTTCAGTCATTACAATAATATATAAATTGGTGTTTTAACTATTATTTTTCATTCAATCACAGTAATTATTAGTTTAGAACATCTACGAGCATGAATCAGTAGCCATAAATCATAATTATGCATGAAAATTCCAACTTATAAGATTTAGGATGAAAATCATGAGTTTTCGCACTTTTCGTTCATTACAGTAATATATAAACACATGATTTAAATTATTATTTTTTATCCAAACAAAACAAATATTAGTTTAGAACATCAATCACCATAATTCGATAGCCATAGAATTATCAAACCATAGAATTTTCCAACTTTCAAGTTCTAGGGCAAAAACCATGAATTTTTTTATTTTCTGAAACTTTTTGGTCATTACAGTTATGCAAAAATATGATTTAATTTAATATTTTGGTGAAATCGTGTAGGAAGGTTGATGTTTTCGGTAGAGAAATTAATTTCTCTTTCAAAAAGTCACCCAAATTGAATTAAATCTGTAGAAATCAGTAACTAACCAGTTCAAAATAATTTTCTCATAATTTATTTCATAGAAATCATATAGGAAATTGAAAGGAAAGAAAAACTTATGAATACAGCCAAGAAATCGCAAAGTCCAACGTGTTTTGAGAATCTCGGTAAAGAGAATTATTTTGAGAGAATTTTTATATTAAAATACTTAAAAATAAAATGGTGGCTACTAGAAATCAAGGGCTAGCTAAAATTCTATTATATATATAGGGTTTTGGGCAATTTCCAAGATTATCCTTAATGAGCTAGGTTATGAGGGTTTTTGTGTAGTGAGCTTTTAGGTATTTGGGCTTTTTAATTAATTTTGGAGCTGATTATAGATAATTAAAAATAAATATTTTTCTGATTATTTTCATTAAAATTTCCCCAAAAATATTTATTTAAAAATTATTTTAAAATACTCATAAAATTATTTTATGCTTAAAAATTGCCTTTATGCATAAAAAATCATTTTATTTAAAATAAATTATTTTATGCTAATGCACTTTATATAAATCATTTATTTCACAATAATAACTCATATTAGGCATATTAAAATTAGTTTAATATACCACATACTCATAAATCACATCATACATGAATTTCCACAAAATCACATATTTTGTCGCAACAACTCTAAATTCAAGCAATTTGTCATGAAAACTCCTAGGGTAGTGTGGGTTATTACATTCTCCCACCCTTAAAAAAAAAAAAATCATCCTCGAATTTTCAAATCGAACGGCACAACACACTCTGCTTAACTTCTCTGCCACTCTTCTGCTACGCCACTTAAACTCAATATCTAACTATAATTGACATATTGAATACAGTAAGGCACATACTCACAATTTATCAAAATTCACATTGATAAACCTTCAGCTTAAGCTACACCTATGTAAATCTCTTGTTCAAACAAATCTTAAACCAATCCTTAATAATTTGGTATTCCTTAACCTTGAACAAAAGTAATAAAACCTTTAATTTCACCTTCAATCAAATAAAATCCGAAGCATTTATTTTCCTTATATCTCTATTAATATTAACATCTATACTAATATCTTAATCACCACTTCCATTCATTATTTGTCACATTAGCCATATAAAAATCCAATAGATAATTCCAAATTAATAACTCCAATTGATATTCGATAATTCTCTTTTCATATTAATAATTATTACTTAATTCATTATAACCTCAATAAATATTTTTATGTTTAATACCTTGCTGACATTACAATTTCTACACTCCCATCATTTATCAATTAAAATATATTTAAACTTAACAAATATTCCTATATATATCATATCCCAAACAAACTTGCATTCTATTAATTTATAATCCCAAAAAGACTTCTTATAACTATTTTAAACTTACTCTCTTTCTATATAATATATATATATATATATATATATATATATATATATATATATATATATATATATCATTATCATGACTTAATTACCTAATGCCTCAAAATTTTTATGCATTTAGCTTGTAATATCGTCTTACTTTAGATTTCCACTTACATCTTGCTATACTTCACATTCCTAATCATTTAACTTACCCATATTAAAATAATAAACCTTTAGATACCATTGCTATTAAATGAAATCTCTATGCAACTCTTATATCTTTCCAAATCTATGCCATTCTAGGTTATCTTAATAAAAAATTTTCCCGTACTAAAAATCACTACCAAATTTTCCTATAACCTCAATTGAACATTATTGTATCTAACACTTTAAAACATCTCTCATCCAAAGGACTCAAACCCCTTTCAGGTATATTCAAAACTATTTATATTTTTAAAACTACATAGAATCATCTGTAAGAATGAAAACAATTTTATCCTTTCATGTAACATGCAACCTTAATGTAATGCTTGATGTGGTTCATGGTGTACGATTGATGATGTATGATTCCATAAAGCAAAACTCAATGCATATGGACATTTTATCTTAAAATCATATAAAATTTTGAATTAAATCATTTTATACCCTCATAGATCAAGTCCTCATGGATTCCTCAAATTTACAGTTTGTATGGCCTTAACATCTATTACTTTATATAAGTTCAAATCCTTATACTCTGATCATAGCATATATACTCAAAGGAATCTCATCACTAAAGAATCTCTACTAGCATCATACTTATCTTTTTATCAACACTACAAGTCTGAGGATACTTATCCTTTTATGTTTCCCCCTCTTAAAAGAAACTCGTCCTCGAATTTTAATACTTACTCACATGTTTTTGAAAAACTGGGGATGCTTCTACTGTATCCCTTTCTTGGCTTCGTAAGTATACTCATCCGTTTCATGATTACGCTAGTAGACCTTAATCATAGCTACCTCCTCCATACACAAATTTCTCCTCATCCTTAGCTTGAGATTTTACCTACCTTTCTCTACAGTCAATACAAGTTCCATACCCATATAGCCAATCTATTCCTAAGATCACATCAAATTTTTAGGAGATCAAGTTCCAATAACTCCATAGGAAGTTTCTGTCCATTAATGTCTACCTCACAATCCTTAAACAATACCTTACTTCCATTATTTCTCGCAAAGGATTCAACACTACTAAGGGTTCATTAATTTATTCCTTATCTCCACCGAGACTACTAGCAAAATATGGAGACACAAATGAATGTATAGCACCAGAATTAATCAAGCATCTTGTACTTAAAATTCAAATAGGGATAATACCTTATTCTTTTAAATCACACCAAATAAAAATTCTTCCTTTTACTATAGTCGATATCTACATAAGTGATAGAGAAATCCCTAGCTTTCTTGTTGTTCTCCATAGGGTAGCATCTATGCCATAAATTCCTTAACGTACTTCATTAACTTCCCACCGTATACTTATATATGTATAATGTAATTGATTTGTTTCATTCTCCTACTGATCATTACTAACTATCATTTCTCTTCCTATGACATCAATCACAATTATCATTTAATAACTCCATATAATTCATATACCAAACCATTGTAACATGTAAGCATTTCATTCCTCATAACATTATACCTATCAATCACTAATCTCAGTTGGATCAAAACCTACTCCACTTCTCTTTCTAATCCATTTACCTCCAATATTAAAATGTCATACTTAGCATGTCTTTAACATTAGCACCCATCATATAATATCACATCATAGGATAGATATCATTTAGCATATATCACATATTATGGCATGTATCAAGTATCCTAATCATGTAACATATAACTTATAGCATAATGAGCTCTTCTATCATCTAAAGTTAATCATTTCATATAATCAATCCATACTAAGTCACTAAGCAATCAAATAATATTATTCATATTATATAAGTCCTATGCCCCTAAGCTAATTGTTACCATCTACTAGCCAATGTCTTAATTATGTCTCTTATTCTTGGCTCCTTGCCCTTGAGGTTGCGATGGTCTAGCTAATGGAGGCGTTGAGGTCGCATTTCCAAAATTTCCCTTTTATAGGCAGTCTTTGCAGAAATGGCCCATCTGACCACATCTGAGACATGTGCCAGAGGCTTCCCAGCAAACTCCAAAATGTTTCTTCCCACAATGGAAACAGGCATGAAGCTGCTTTGATTGACCATTATTCCTTCTAGGTGTTGAAGTTGTAAGTGAAGATTCCTTTCCTGAACCTCATCCTCCCCCTCTATGCTGACCTCTATGACCCTTGCTCTTATGCCTACTCTTCTATTCACATTTGGCACGCTCAGCTTTCTCAACCTTATGCCTCTTCTCCATATCCCTTCTCAGAGTATGCATTAAGGACCTAAGACTTCGAGTCTCTTCTATTAGTTTTGAACAGTCTCTTTTAAACCTCTACATCTTACTCTGAATCCATTTATAACCTAGACACTCCATGGGGTCCTCCTCGTCAAAAGTCTTTTCTCTCTTTATTTGGATCACAGGTATGGCTTTCTCAAACATCCCTCTCCATGTCCTCTTGCAAGCCAGACATAGTGCTCTAGGTCGCGATCCTTGAGTAGGGATAATCTTCTTAGTCATCTGATAAAGAAATCATAAGGCACACAAACAATAAAAAGGAGTACTATAGCTTATTAGGATTTCAAGAAACTATAATAATGATGGACTACAAATGACATGACAAGAAATGTCCTATGCTCCAAGATTATACTTAATTAACCTAATAAATAGACAAGTCTAAACTAGACTTTAAAAACTACAGCTCTGATACCACCTTTGTCACATCCCAACTTTAGAGACATGACAGTCCTAGAACATAGGGAGACATAAGGTCGCCTACGCCCATAGAACCCACTTCCACGTATACAAAATCATACCTAGGATCGTACTAAACCTTATACAATAACTCATTTAAAACATTTATATGAAAACCTTTAGTTGCAAAAGACAATAATTAGATACTTTATATACAATCCAGAAGAAAATAAAATTTAGAAATCCAGTTAAAGCCTCGATAGATAATATCTCAAAATAAACACATAAAAATAATTATTCCCAGAGCATCTAAAGATGACTCTTCATAACATATTAAACTAATTAACATGGACAAGGAATCCCCCAAGTAAAGTAGAATGCTTGAGCCATCATCTTGCCTCGTCATACTACTCACCTGGAACCACACAAAGAAAAAAGGGTGAGATAGATGATATCAATGAGTAAACAATATGGCAAATAAATAACACATATCCTTTTTTTTTAAAAAAAAAAAAGAAATCCATAGGTTATGACATATAGTTCATATTTTACAATCCATGAATCAAGTTTTACAATTTAACAAGGTTTGCAGAAATCACACTTATAACACATAACACATAGAGTAAAGGCTATTACCATAATCACTCGAGCACATAGAGGAGAGGTGGCATTAAACCAAATTTCAACTCCTATCACATAGAGAGGCATGAAGCTTATCAGGCTCCACTGCTAGAACTACCCCTTCTAGCTAATATGGATACACAACCCCTATCCATTTGGTTAAGACTATGTGCACATGTTCCAATGATTTCCCACATCGGCATGAGCACTTCTGCATAAAGGGTTAAAAGAATCATAGCTAGAGCTAATGGTCATCACATTTAATAATAACATTTAAGGCAATAATAACTCATATCACAATAGCAATAGCAGTTTAACTTTTTGAACAAAAGATACAGGACTAGTGTAGTCCAGAAGGAATACAACTTAGGGCAATAATCACAAAGGAATTATTAGTGGATAAAAAAAATGATTTTTGGACCAATTGTCCTTTGGCAACCCAAGCCTAACAAAGAAATCATAGAGTTTCATTTTAAAAGTAGAAAAGAACTTAGGTTTCAAGAATATCAAGGTACACATATCATGATAGCTTATATTTGTAACAATATCATAATGTTTACTCACATTGTGGTTCCTTTGCTTCTAGTATACATAGCCCTTCTGAACCTCTAAAACTCCTCAAGCTCTAACGTAATATTTAATTCAATACTTAGAATTTATTTAATCATAATACTATCCTATCCCATAACTACCCCATGCACATATAACATTCACATACATTTAGAGTTGCACATATTAGTGCACTTCATCACTTGCACATAACATATTGACTTTAAAAGTCTTATACACTTAGCCTTTATAGGCCCATATGAAAGCACATCATAATTCATGTCCATACCATTCTAAGATCAACATAATATCATTATCTTAATATCAATTCACATTAACAATCATCTTAGTGCACTTAACACTTCCATACATGTCAATTTAATAAATGACCTTTTAAATGTCATTCTTAACTCTTATAACCCATTCATTCAATCAATCTCTTCATCAATTCAAGATCATTAATTCATTATCAAGTCATCATAAAATCTATTTCCATAGTTTCCAATCACGTTCACACTCTAATCACAACATAAGGTTAAGATACCTTAGGTATACCTTAAGTATATCAAAGTGCCTCTAGGCTTGTCTAGAGTCATTCCTTCAACCAACGTGCAATTTAACCATTTATCATACATACATATATACATGTTAATAATTATTAAAATGCATCATATAAAAATTAAAGACATTAGGATAAAAATCCCATAGTAGGCTGAATACCCTATTAAGAGAAAACTGACTTTTTTTTACTTTTCACACTTTTCGTCTATTACAGTAATATGTAGAAACATGGTTTGAACCAAGATTTTTCTTGTAAACACAAAAAAAATCATTTTAGAATATCTATATGTATGAATCAACAATAATAGGTGTGACATATATATGAAAATTCTAATTTTAGGTTTTAGGATGCAAAACCATGAACCTTTCTTGTTTTCGGTATTTTTCGGTCATTAAAGTAACATATAAACTGGTGTTTTAAACCATTATTTTTTATTCAATCACAATAATTATTAGTTTATAACATCCACATGCATGAATTGACAGCCATAGATCATAATTATGCATGAAAATTCCAAGTTTTAAGGTTTAGGGTGAAAATCATGAGTTTTTCCACGCATTTGATTCATTACTATAATTTATAAACACATGATTTAAATCATTATTTTTCATCCAAAAAAAAACAAATATCAGTTTAGAAATCTTTCACCACAATTTGGCAGCCATAGAATTATCAAACCATAGAATTTTCCAACTTTCAAGTTTTAGGGCGAACACCTTGAATTTCCTTATTTTCTTAAACTTTTCGGTCGTTACAATAATATGTAGAAATATAATTTAATTCAATATTTTTCATCAAAACATATCAAAAATCAGTTTAAAATCTAAATATACAGTAGCTATCTCCCCCCACCCCCCCCCCCCCCCCCCCGGTTAATGAATTTATATTTGAAAATTTCAATTTTTGAGTTACAGGATTCACCTTTGGCGAAATCACGTAGAAAGGTTGACGTTTTCGTTAGAGAAATTAATTTCTCTTTCAAATACTCATGCAAACTAAATTAAATCTTTAGAAATCAGTAAATAACCAATTCAAAATAATTTTCTCATAATTTATTTCATAGAAATCATATAGGAAATCGAAGGAAAGAAAAACTTACGAATATGGTCAAGAAATCGCGAAGTTGAAGGTGTTTTAAAAATTTAAGTAAAAAGAATTATTTTGAGAGAATTTTTCTATCAAAATACTGAAAAATAGAATGGTGGCTACTGGAAATCAAGGGTTGGCCAAAATTCTCATTATTTATGTAGGGTTTTGGACAATTTCCAAGATTACCCTTAATGAGCTAGGTTAGGAGGGTTTTTGTGTAGTGGGCATTTAGGTATTTAGGCTTTTTAATTAATTTTGGGGTTGATTATAGGTAATTAAAAATAAATATTGTTATTATTATTTTCATTAAAATTTCCCCCATAATATTTATTTAAAAATTATTTTAAAATACTCATAAAATTATTTTATGCTTAAAAATTACCTTTATATATGAAAAATCATTTTATTTAAAATAAATTATTCTATGCTAATGCACTTCATATAAATCATTTTTTTTCACAATAATAGCTCATATTAGGCATATTAAAATTAATTTAACATGCCACATACTCATAAATCGCATTATACATGAATTTCTATAAAATCACATATTTTGTTGCAACAACTCTAAATTCAAGCAATCTGTCATGAAAACTCCTAGGGTAGATGTGGATTGTTACACATTATATATACAAAAGTATGTGGTAGGAAGTAAGTGAGGTGCATTAAGGAATTTGTGGCTTAGTGGAAATTTCACCAAAACCCTAATATATATTCTAAAATTCAGCCAGACCAAAGTTCCAGCAGCCATCACTTTATTCTTTCTATATCTTGGTAGAAAAATCCTCTCAAAATTTTTCTCTCTACCGAAATTAAGAAAACACCTTTCCGTTTCTCGATTTCTTGACCGTAATCATAAGTTTTTCTTCTCTTTCGATTTCTAAACTGATTTCTATAAAATAAATTATGGGAAAATCATTTTGAATTGATTGATTACTGATTTTTATAGATTTAATTCTGTTTGGGTGAGTTTTTGGGGGAGAAAATCTATTTTCTACCGAAAACACAATTCTTTCCGCGAGATTTCTCCAAAGGTGAATTCTATAACTTAAAATCACAATTTTTATGCATAAACACCACAAAGGGAGGGGGGGGGGGAGGCAAATTTGTGAATTTTTGTTTTCTAAACTGATTTTTGATTTGTTTTGATGGATAATATTGGATTAAATAATATTTTTGCATATTTCTGCGATGATCGAAAAGTTTCAGAAAACGAAAGAGTTTAAGGTTTTTGTGTTAGAACTTGGAAGTTGGAAAATTCTATTACTAAATTGATATGTGGCTGCCAATTTGTGTGAGGAAGTACTCTAATATGATATTTGTTTTCTTTAGATGAAAAATAATGATTTGAATCATGTGTCTGTTTATTGCCGTAATGAACGAAAAGCGCGGAAAGCGCGAAAACTCATGATATTTCACCTAAGCCTTTAAACTTGGAATTTTTTTGTATAAATACTATCTATGGCTGATGAATCATGTATAGATGTGTTCTAAACTGATATTTTCTATGATTGAATGAAAAATAATAGTATAAACAACCTGTTTACATATTTCTGAAATGACCGAAAAATACCGAAAATAAGAAAACTCATGGTTTTATGCTCTATAATTCAAAAGTTTAATTTTTATGTATAAACAACACCAAGTGTGGCTGATTCATATGGATTAAAATTCTAAGATGATTTTTGTTATGTTTAAATGAAAAATCTTGGTTCAAACCATGTTTTTACATATTTTTGAAATAGATGGAAAGTGCGAAAGAAAAAGAATTTAGTTTTTACTTTGGTGATGCATTCGACCTATATAAATATTTTTGTCCCAATGTTTATAATTTTTATGTGATGTGTTTTGATGATTATTGACATGTATGTATGTATAATAAATGATAAAATTACATGTTAGTTGAAGGTGTGATCCTAGATAAGCTTAAATGCATTATGGTATACTTAAGGTATCTTAACCTTATAATGTGATTAGAACACAAATATGATTGGGAAATATGGAACTAGATGTTATGATGACTTGATAATAAATACATGGTTTTGAGTTGATGAAGTGACAATTGAATAAAAAGGATCATAAGGGTTAAGCATGACACTTGAAAGGTTAATTGTTAAGTTGACATATATGGAAGTGTAAAGTGAATTAAGATAATCGTTAAAGTGAATTGATATTGAGGTAATAATATTGTGATGACCTTAAGAAGGTATTGATGTGATTGAAATGTGTTGTCATGAGAGCCTATCAAGCCTAAGTATACAAGACTTTTAAAGTCAACGTGTTATGTACAAGTGATGAGTGCACCTATATGTGAACTTTAAGTGTATGTGTATGCTATATGTCATGGGTAGTTATGGGATAAGAGCATTATGAGTAAATAAATACTAAGTATTAAATCAAATATTATGTTAGAGTTTGAGGAGCTTTAAAAGTGCAAAAGGACTACATATACTAGGAGCAAAGGAACCCCAAGGTGAGTAAACTTTATATTCCTGTGTCCAATGTGAATAAACATTGTATTCATTCTACAAGTGCAAGTAGCATTTTGTTATGTTACAAATATGTGATATCATAGTATGTGAGCCTTTAACATTTTTGAAACCTAAGTTCTTTCCATTCTAAATATTATTATATGATTTATTTGTCAAGCTTGGGTTGCCAAAGGACATTTGGTCCAAAACTAGTTTGTTTATCCAATGAGAACTTCTTATGATTAACACCCTAACTTATATCTTTCTGGAACTACACTATCATCGTATCTTTTGTTCGAAAGCTAAACCACTATTGTTATTGGAATACATGTTATTATTGCCTTATGTGATATTGTTAATTGTGATTACCATTAGCTCTAGCTATGGTACCTTTAACCCTTTATGCAGAATCCTCGTGCCGATGTGGGTAATCATCAGAACCTATACACACAGTCTTAACCCAATGGATAAGGGTTGTGTCTCCACCTCAGCTAGAAGGGGCGGTTCTAACCATAGAGCCTGATCAATTTCATGCTTTTATAAGTGATAGGAGTTGGAATTTGGTATAAGGCCACCTCTCCTTTATAAGTTCGAGTGATAGAGCAATAGCCTTCACTCTTTATAAGTTATAAGTGTGATTTCTACAAACTTGCCAAATTGAACCTTTACTAAATTGCAACCTGATTCATGAATTATAAATCATGAACTATGTGTATAAGTTATATGTTTCCTTGTAAAAGGAATATGTGACATGTATGTGTCTTATTGTTTACTCATTGAGATCATCTATCTCACCCCCCTTTTTCCTTGTGTGGTTCCAGGTGAGCAAATGTGAGGAGGCAAGGTGATGGCTCAAGCATTCTACTTCGCTTGGGGAATTCCTTGTCTAAGTTATCAATAATACTAATTTATGGAGTCTTGTCATTAGATGCTCTAGGAATGTTGATCGATACTTATTGATATATATTATTTTCCTCATGGATTTTATATGTAATGATTTATTTTAGACTTCCACAATTTAAGGTACTCATCTAAATGTTTTAAAAGAGTTATTGTAAGAGGTTTGGTAAGATCCTAGGCATGATTTATTTATGAGTAAGTGGGTTCTACAGGCGTGAATGACCTTTTGTCTCCCCATGTTCTAAGACCATCATATCTCTAAGGTTGGGATGTGACATGATATTACAAGCTAAAGGTATAAAAAAAAAAAACTTTTACGAGGGATTAGGTAATTAAGTCATGGTAAATGATGTGGATATTATACATAAGAGAGTAAGTCTAAAATAGTTATGAGAAGTGTATTTGGGAGTGTAAATTAATAGAATGCAAGGAATGTTTTTTAAGTTTAAATATGTTTTATTTGATAAATGATGGGAGTGTAGAAATTGTAATGTTAGCAAGGTATTAAACATGAAAATATTTATTCAAGTTATAATAGATTAAGTAATAATTATTAATCTAGAAAGAGAATTATCGAATATCAATTAGAGTTATTAATTTGGAATTACCTGTTGGATCCTTATATGACTAATGTGATAAATAATGAATGGAAGTGGTGATTAAGGTGTTAGTATAGATGTTAATAATAATAGATATATATGGGAAAGAAATGCTTGGGATTATATTTGATTGAAAGTGAAACTAAAGGTTCTATTACTTTTGTTTAAGGTTAAGGGATACAAAAATTATTAAGGATTAGTTTAAGATTTGTTTGAAAAAGAGATTAACATAGGTGTAGCTTAAGCTGAAGGTTTGTCAGTGTGACTTTTGATAGATTGTGAGTTGGTGCCTTACTATATTTGATATATTAGTAGTTAGATATTATGTTTGAATGGCATATCAGAAGCATGGCGAAGAAGTTAAGTAGAGTGTGTTGTACTGTTAGATTTGAAAATTTTGAGGATAAATTTTTTTAAGGGTTGGGGGGGGGGTGTTGGAGAATGTAACAACCCACACCCACTCTAGGAGTTTTCATGATCAATTTGCTTGAATTTAGAACTATTAGGACTAAGTGTGTGTTTTTGTGAAAATTCATGTATGGTGTGATTTATAAGTATGTGTTATGTTAAATTATTTTTAATATACCTAATATGAATTATTAGTGTGAAATAAATGATTTATATGAAGTGCATTAGCATGAAAAAATTTATTTTACATAAAATGAATTTTCATGCAAGAAGGCAATTTTTATGCATAAAATAATTTTAGAAGTATTTTAAAATATTTTTAAATAAATATTTTGGGGGAAATTTTAATGAAAATAATATGAAAAATATTTATTTTTAATTACCTAGAATCAGCTCCAAAATTAAATAAAAAGCACAAATACCCAAAAGCCCACTACACCAAAACACTCATAACCTAGTTCATTAAGGGTAATCTTCGAAATTGGCCAAAACCCTAAATATTTAAGGTGAATTTCGGCCACCCTTGTATCCAACAGCCACCATTCTATTATTTCATTATTTTGGCAGAAAAATTCTCTCAAAAATAATCTCTCTACCGAAATTCACAAAATACCTTCAAACTTTGCGATTTCTTGACCATATTCGTAATTTTTCCTCTCCTGTCAATTTATTATTGAATTTCTATGAAACCAATCATGAGAAAATTATTTTAAACTCTATATTTACTGATTTTTATTGATTAAATTTGGCCTAGGTGAGTTTTTGGAAGAGAAAATGATTTTTCTACTAAAAACACAAACCTCTCTACACGAATCCTCCAAAGATGAATCCTAAAACTCAAATTGAAATTTTCATGCATAAACTCAAGCAAGGGCTGCCAATTTTTACATGTTTGTATTCTAAATGGATTTTTGATGTGTTTAGATGAAAGATATTGAATTAAAAGATATTTTTGTATATTACTGTAATGACTAAAAAGTTTCAGAAAATAAGGAAATTCATGGTTTTCGTCCTAGAACTTAAAAGTTGGAAATTTTCATGTGCATGAACCCTAGGGGCTATTGATTTGTATGATTTTGTATCCTAAATATATTTTTGTTATGTTTGGATGAAAAATAATGGTTTAAAGCATGTGTTTACATATTACTGTAATGACCGAAAAGTACCAGAACCAAGAAAGGTTCATGGTTTTCACCCTAACACCTAAAGTTAGAAAATTTTCATGCATATGAATCTATATGGGTGCCAATTCCTACATGTCCATATTCTAAAATGATTTTTGTTTTGATTACATAGAAAAAAAAATTTTAAATCATGCGTTTGCATATTACTGTAATGAATAGAAAGTGCGAAAAGAAAGAAAGTTCATGTTTTTACTTGAATGTGTAATTCGGCCAATAATTGGAATTCAATCCCAATGTCTATAATTTTTATGTAATACATTTTAATAATTATTGACATGTATATAGGAATAATAAATGATTAAATGGCATGTTGATTGAAGGAATAACCCTAGACAAGCCTAGAGGCAATTTGGTATACTTAGGGTATCTTAACCCTATATTGTGATTAATATGTGAATGTGATTAAGTAATATGGAAATAGGTTTAATGAAGAGTTAATTAATGATCTTAAATTGATGAGGGGATTGATTGCATGAAATAATCATAAGAGATAGGCATGATATGTGCTGGGCAATTGTTAAGTTGATATATATGGAATTGTTAAGTATATTGATTTTGAGATCATGACATATTTCATTTGACTTTAGAAAACTCATAGTATGAGTTATAATGTGATTATATGTGGGCTTATAAAAGGCAAAGTATGTAAGACTGCAGAAGTCAACATGTTATATACAAGTGATGAGTGCACTTCTAAGTGCAACTCCAAGTGTATGTGAATATTGTAAGAGCATGGGGTAGTATGGGATACGATAGCATGATGTTACATAAATACTAAATATTGAATTAAATATTATGTTAGAGCTTGAGAAGTTTTAGAGGTTTAAGGACTATGAGTACAAGGAACAAAGGAACCACAAGATGAGTAAATATTATGTTATTATTACAAGTATAAACTATCATGGCATGTGAACCTTTGACATCCTTGAAACCCAAGTTCTTTTCTATTTTAAAATGAAACTCTATGATTTCTTTATTAAACTCAATTTTTGCTCTATCCATCTTAATACCCTTCCTCAAAATCTTCTGCCCTAAAACTATGCCTTCATTAACCATAAAGTGATACTTCTCCCAGTTGAGCATAAGATGGGTTTCTTCACAATGAATAAAAACTCTTTCCAAATTCAATAAACAGCCATTAAAGAAGTCCCCATGGACTAAAAAGTCATCCATGAAAACCTCCATGATATCTTCAATCAGCTCATCAAAAATTGCCGTTATGCACCATTAGAAGGTGGTTGGTGCATTGCATAAACTAAATGGCATCCTCCTATACACAAAGGTACCATAGGGACAGGTAAAGGTTATCTTTTCTTAGTCTTTTAGAGCAATAGGGATTTGAAAGTAACTTGAAAGACCATCCAAAAAATAGTAGAATTCATGTCTAGACAACCTTTCTAATATTTGGTCGATGAAGGGTAATGGAAAATGATCTTTTCTGATTGCATCATTTAGCTTCCAGTAGTCAATGCAGACCCTCCATCTGGTAACCATTCTTATAGGGTTGAGTTCATTATTCTCATTAGGCAACATGGTCATTCCTCCTTTCTTTGGTACTACTTGAATCGGGCTCACCCAAGAGCTGTGTAAAATTGGATAGATGATTCCTGCATCAAGTAATTTGATCACCTCAGCCTTTACCACCTCCTTCATCTTCGAGTTCAGACTCCTCTATGACTACACAACTGCTTTAAACTCATCCTCCATAAGTATTTTATGAGTGCAAAATTATGAATTAATACCCTCAATGTCTGCTATCTTCCAATCTATTACCTTCTTGTACTTTTTCAACATTTCAATCAATCTAGCCTTTTGCTGGGAAGATAGGCTAGCATCCAAAATTATCTGTAACTTCTTTCCCTCTTCCAAGAATCCATACTCAAGGTGCTTTGGGAGGGGTTTAAGTTCCATAACAGGTAGGTCTACTATGGAAGGCCTCATCTTTTCTTCCTTAGGCATTTCAATTGGTTCAAATGCCTGACTCTTAAATGACTTGCTTGCCTCCAAATAAGCCAGCTGCTCTTTTGCTTCCTGATCCTTAACATTTTCCTGCACCAACACAACTCAAAGGGATCCTTGGAAATAATGTTAGTAACAAAATTAATGGTTTCATGTTCAATAACATCATCACATGAATCCGTCTCATCAAGTGCAAGTGGGTACTTCATAGCATTAGCAATATGAAAGATAGTTTTTTGGCTCCCCACTCTTAAAGTCAATGTGCCATCATGGACATCAATAAGGGCGCGGGCTATATTTAAGAATGGCCTACTAAGGATAAGTGAAACATCCATACCCTCATCCATATCAATGATGATAAAGTCATTGGGGAAAATAAATTCGTTGACTTTTACCAATACATCTTCCAAAATCCCTCGACGATGTATCATAGACTTTTCAGCTAGCTGAATAGTCATATGTGTTGGTTTGGGTTCTCCAATACCCAATTCTTTAAACATCTTGTAGGGCATAACACTAATGCTAGCCCCCACGTTAGCTAAGGCATTTTCAATTGAAAGGTTACCTATGAAACATGGAATATTAAAACTACCAGGATCTTTTAACTTCTTAAGTAACCTTCTTTGCAAAATTGCTAAGCTCTTTTCCGACAAATGCACAAATGATACCTCTTTGAGGTTTCTTTTGTTAGAAAGTAGCTTTTTAAAAACTTAGCATATTTGGGCATTTATGATAAAGCCTCAGCAAATGGTATGTTAATATGAAGTTGCTTAAATAACTCACAAAACTTACCAAACTAAGCATTAATTTTATCCTTATACAAACAAGCCGGATATCGCACTCAAGACTGATACTCTTTTATCGTTGAGGTAGGCTCTTGTGTTGCTTCTTTTCTCTCTTTCTCCACTGCTGCCTTCTCCCCCTCTACAACTTCCTTTTTAGCTTCTTTGTCAATGGCACCCTGTGCCTTTTCCCCAACCACTTCTTCTTGGTTTTTCTTAACAGCCCCCTTAACTTGCTTGCCACTCTTTAGACTGCTTTCAGTTATTTCTTTAGTTTTCCCTTAGTGTTGCTAGGCAAACTCCCTTGTGGTCAGTCACTAAGCATTTTGGCAATCTGACCCATCTGATTCTCTAAATTATGAATGGAGGCCTGTTGATTCCTAAGTGCTGTCTCAGTTGCCTTGTGCCTTTGGTCAGAAGACTTAATAAATTTCTCCATCATCTCCTCTAAAGAAGTCTTCTTTGCTGGAGCTTGCTGGTATTGAGGTTGTTGCTGAAATCTAGGTGGAGGTCTTGGGTTAAATTAATTACTCCATGAGAAATTAGGGTGATTCCTCTACTCTGAATTATATGTGTTGTTATAGGGGTTGTTCTGCTGTCTTAGAGCATTTCCCATATAATCTACTTGCTCCGGCTTTGCAAAATTATGGCCTCTTTGGCAATCTTGACTTTGGTGTCCTCCCCCACACCAATCACAAAACATAACCTGAGCTTGTCTTCCAGATGAAGATGCAGTCAAGGAATCCATTTTTCTATTCATGGCTTCAAGTTAAGTGGTTAATGCAACAACTGGGTCCATCTGATGTGAACCACCCCCTCTAATCCTTCTCTGATCTCTAGGGACTTGCCACCAATAGTTTGATTCCATGTAGTAAAAGTGCCGGCTAAGAAAGACTTAAGCCACTTATTTGGTTTGTCCTAGAGTGAAAATGGGAACAAACGCAGCCTAATTACATCATCTGACACATTATTGATCTTAAATGTGTCACAAATCTACAAAAAATTCTTAAGATGAGCGTTAGGATCTTCGTCTAGGAAGCCATCAAATTGGCAAGTCTGTTGTACCATCTATATCACATTTGGCTTAATTTCAAAATTATTTGCAGCGATTGTCAGCCTCCGTATACTTGAGTTGGCCCCATTAAGAGTGGGCCTTGCATATTCTTGCATGGTTCTTGGCTGGTTTTCTGCCATTATTTCAACCTCTTCTTCTGAATCAATATCTCCCAGGTTAGCCACCTCTCCTATAAAAGTTAGTTCTCATTCCTTCTTTCGCTTTTGTCTCAATGTTCTCTCTAGCTCGGGATCAAATTCAAGTAGATTGAAGGAACTAGCTCTGGTCATAAACAGAAAAGGGTACCTGAAAAAGAGAATTTTGCAAAGAAAAACAAAACAAAAATTAAATAACAAATAAAAATAACAACTAAATCACTAGCTTCAACTCTATTGCTAATATTACTCTAAAAGTCCTCGACAATAGCACCAAAAACTTGATTCGTATTCTACAAGTGTACATATCTCACAAGTAATATAGTAGTGAGTGAGTTATCGTTCCACTAGAGACTTTAGGTAAGTACTAGCTCAAATGTTTGCTAATGTCCAGTTAATCAAATTGGTGTTTGATAAGAATGATTATAATTATATTCAAACTAAACTAAAATCTAATTTAAGTAAAATAATAAGAAGGAAAAAGGAGATGAAATCAGGGATAAAGGCCCATTCAGGTATTGAATCCCCCTAGCCCCTAATTATATATCATGAATTACACACCAATCAAATTCATTCCATAAGTTGAATTGTTGTTTCACTGAATTAGATAAAAATCTCTCTCGAGTAATTAAATCCCTATTTCCCAAGAGGAATACAAGGAATCTCTTCTCAAGCAAAATCAATTAGGTGATGCATTAGATTCAAGAAACTATCCACTAAAAAAGTCTTATAAGCCTATCTCTAGTGCCCCAATCAACCCTCAATCTCTATGAGTGACCAATTCACATAAAGCTATCTCTAGTCAATTAACAAGCATGCAATTATCAATTGGTATTTAAGCAATAATAATCATAAAGATAAAACAACTCAAGGAATGATTTAATTGAATAAAAAGTAATTCAATCTATACAAAAGGTTAAGGTTTCATCAATACCCAAATTTGAAAGAATTAGTTCATATCAAACATTGAAACTAAAGAAAGAATTAAAGAAGTGAGAAATCCCAAACAATTCATGAATAAAGTGTAGAGAAATCCTTTTCTTTGATCGTCAATCTTCCAATTCTTCTTTCCCTTACTATCCTCTCTCTAATCGCCAGGCCACTCCCCTATAAAATGCTGTCAGATTTGGTTTTATATTTCTGAAAATTCTAATTCACATTAGTGAACCCACGGTTGGGGTTCTAGCTGTGGCAACGAAAAACCAAAAACGTAACTTTCCACTGGTGAAACCTCAGTCGTGCCTCCACTCGTAGAAGGCTACTGGATAATTTGCCACTTTGCTCTTATCACACGGCTAGAATCCCAGCCGTGGCCCAACCCGTGGTAACCCATATTCTTCCAAAAGTCAGCATTCTAGCTTGGATCTTCACCATTCTGGGTCACATTCGGATCATGGCATCATTTGACACTGATTAACTAAAAGAACTATGAAAGCACTAAAACAAACAGGTTAAACTTAATTGGAGGCATAAAATACATTAAGAACAAGGGCCAAAATATGGTGTTTTCAACACTTATCAATGACCAAGAAGATTACCCTTACTAAAGGATCGTGACCTAGAGCACCACATATGGTATGTAAGAGGACATGGCGAGAGATGTTCGAGAAGGCCGTGCCTGTGATCCATTTCAAAAAAAGAAGACTCTTGCGATATGAATGATGTTAATTGATTGCCTAGTGACTTAGTATGCATTGATTTCTTTTATTGCCTATGATATGATTGATTTATATATGATAGGAAAATTCATAATGTTATAAGTTATATGGTATATGATTATGATATAAGATACATGCCACGACATATGATATATGCTATGTGATATATGCTACATGATATGTGATATGATATAAAATGATGTGTACTTATGTGAAATGCATGATAAGTATGATATGATGATGGGATTAGATGGGTTAGAAGGGGAGTTAGCACTAAATTTCCTTATCGTGATAGCAGAATGCCTCCCAAGAAGAAAGTCTACACAACTGCCCAACTTATTAGGGCTAATGAGGATGCGATATTGGACACTACTTTGAATGTTGCTTTTGCACTTGTAGGGTCAAGAGAGAGATCTAATTCATGGGCACCAACCATAGGCTCTAGCGAGCAAGCATTTTTGCAAGAGGTGCAAGCTATGCATATGGAAATGAGAGATGTGCATAAGGAATTGGAGGAGCTGCAAGCTCAAAAGTGGGAAGTGCTACCAACAAAAGAAAGGAATGGAGTTTTGCCTCTTGCGATAGTGGCACCTACACAAAGGGAAAGGAAGCAGCTACTTGACGAAGGGATGACCATCTCAGGATTCAATAAGCTGCAGCCACCTACCTAATGTGGTGAGGAGGGTGATGACCTATATGAGTTCTTGGATGAGGTGGACAAGCTTATCCATCGATTGTCTTGTTCGGATGCTCAGGTGATTGAATTGGTAGGACTCTAACTAAAAATGGAGGCTTGGTACTGGTACGAGAGAAATATTGAGGAATGGTTGTATGGAGCAGACCCACATACGTGGGCAAAATTCAAGCAAGAGATGATGGACTAGTTCCTGCCTGAAGAAGAAAGGCAAGATTTAGTTTGAGTAGCTAAAGCAGAAACCTTGAATATCAGTGTCAAAGTATGCTAAGGAGTTTAATCGACTTAGCAAGTTCACTATCAACATCATCCCTATCGAAGCTAGCTGTATCAATCATTTCTTAAAAGGATTAGTTACACCATTGTCTAACTCCTTGGCAGCGACTAAATTCTTAACCTTGGCTAAGCTAATAGGTAAGGCCAAGATAATGGAAAAGAGATATAAGCCTGAGAGGGCTAAACGCACGGAATGTGATTAGAAAGGTAGGTATAAGAACAAGGGCAATGGAGACTAGCATAAGGAAGTAGGAGGTCCAGGAAAGGAATCATCACTAATAATTGCAACACTTAGGAAGAGTGATGGTCAATCAAAGCAGTTTCCTACTTGTTGCCATTGTGGCCGAAAACATTCTGTGGTTTGCCAAAAGGCCTCTGGCTTATGTTTGAGGTGAGAATAGATCACTTCATCAAGGATTGCCCTCAAATAAGGAACTCAGGAAATGAGACCTTGACACCTCCACTACCTGGACCATCTCAACCTCAAGAGCAAACAGCTAAGAGAACGTGTGTGAGGCCTCGCTCAAGCACCAGTCTTAACTGCCGAGGGATTGAAATGCTCTTTAGGAGAAACTCCATGATTGGAACTCGCTGTGAGTTCAGAAAATTGATTTTTGTATTTTGAAGGTTGAAAAGTGAGTCGCCACTTTAATTTATTTATTTTAATTGGGAAAATTAAAGAAAACCCAACATGATTGACTCCAAAATAATTTGGTTTATCCCAATGGAAAAGTGCACCAATCCACGAGTGACCAAGGAGGGCTCAGGGAACAGGTTTTGGTAATTACACAATTTAAGAAAATGTTATTTTCTTTTGCTTGGCTTGAAATGCAAAATAACTCTTGAAAATTGAATTTTTGTGTATGCATGAATAAGAATATAATGAATGAACAGATATATAATATGATGGAATGACAATAATAAAAAAATAGGAAAAATAAATCCTACTTAATTATTACAATACCAAAATAAATGAAATAAAGGGGATCTTTCCTCTAGCCTTTATGGGTACTAGGAAAAGCACACATTCCCCAAAATAAACCAAAAATAAAATCACAAGTAAAAGATTAATATGAATAAATCAAAATAAAAAGGAAAATAATATTGATAAAAAGATTTTTGGAGTTGATGCCCTTCAGATTGGCAGCCTGCGTATCCTATTGAATAGGAATCAAACCCCATGCAGTTCTTCCTTCTTGCGAAGGAGGGGTTCTAAAGATGTGTTGGTTTGCTTATTAACTTAATTCTGATCCTTAAATTAATAAGTTATTTAGATCTTTTCAGTTTTAGACCTAAA
This sequence comes from Reutealis trisperma, assembly GCA_947687605.1. NCBI lineage: Eukaryota > Viridiplantae > Streptophyta > Magnoliopsida > Malpighiales > Euphorbiaceae > Reutealis > Reutealis trisperma. Next base: position 104,970 of record CANTUT010000161.1, on the reverse strand, counting down.
TATAATTCTAGATCTGAATTTAGAATTTTAAAATGGGAAAGGGATTATACCTTTGCTTTTCTCGGCTTTCGAACGAATGGAACTAGTTTGGCTCCGGATCTCAACTCCACCTTGAATTCAAAGGAAGCTTGGAATTTGGATCTAGAAAACGGCAAATATGTGAGTATAAGAACGAAAGTATGTTCCAAAATTGCTCCGATTGCTTTGAAATGCTCTAGAATGCTTTAGAATCTCTTGATAATTATCGAAAGTTGTGTCAAATGAGGCTGGAGGAGGCTCCTATTTATAGAGCTAAAAGATGAGGTGCCAGCAGTATGGACGGCGACGCCGGCGCGGCACCGGCGGCAGGCGCGACACGGCTTACACACCGGCCGTCTTGGCGGCACGCCAGATGTGCCGCCATACCGGCGGCATGATTTCCATGCCGCACCAGCGGCATGGTCATTTTTTGGCGGCATGGGATGCATGCCGCCTCCTGGGAGGCACAAAAATGATACCTCCCAGCGCCACTCGCACGGCTCAAACTGTTTTTGTCTGTTTTGAGCCTGTTTCAGCTCTAATTCGAGCTCTACTTGATTCTGTGGATTCGTAATTGAAAGACAATCCATTGGAGGTGCATTTTTTAGGGTTCACAGCTGCCCCCTATCTGATTTGGCCGGACATATTCTAAATCTGATAAGTGTGAACCAGAGGCTTAGGATGCCATTCTGAACATTCTGAACGTCCCTTTTAGTATTGGGATTTATGGAAGAGGTTTATGTCTGATCTTTAGCTGTTCTGATTCAGTTTGGACTGTTTTCCAATTTTCAGGCTATTTTTGAATTTTCAATTTTTCTGCAATTTCTAGAGATTCTGGACTCCGATTGAGACTCTGTCTATTTTGGGAGATGGATAAAAATCCCACGGATTCACTGCTTCTGACGACACTGAATTCTGACTTAAAATAAGCTTGTTATGGCAAAACCACGTGAATTGGACTTGCGAATCAAAAAGTGAAAAAGATGTTATGATGGGGGGCCCACCTTTTCCTCTATATAAAGCTTTAACTTCTTCACTCTTTTCTCATAAGTTCATTTGTCTCTCTCTTTCTTCTTTTCTCTCTCTCTCTAGCTTCTTCTTCTCTCAAATTTTACTTCTCTCTTTTACTTTCTCCTGATGGATATCTTCAACCAACCAGCAGCGGGTGCTGAAAATTTAGAGATATTGCTAAAGGAGCCGGAGCAGCACATCAGCTTCACTGGAACTATTCAGGTATGCTTTCCTTTTCCTACACAGTTAAAAAAAATTCTGATAATAATATAATTTTTTTTTAAATTACAGAGGACAAATTTAAGGCCCCGAGGTGGCCGTATTATCATGGAGCTGGTTTGTATTTACTTGACTAGTCAGGAGGCTGTTCGTCTGCGTCTTGAGCCCTCTGGACTACTCGGGTGGCTGGAGCTAGATGTCAAACAGCCAGTTAATACCACTATGCTCAAAGCATTAGTGGAGCATTGGTGGGATACTACAAACACATTCCACTTTGGCTGTGGTGAGATGACAGTCACTCCTTTCGAGTGGAGCATGCTTACTGTTATGCATTTCAGATCTCGTCCTCTCAAGTTTTATTCTTCATGGATCGAGCGATCTTCTATAGAGATGGCCGCTCTTATTGGGGCTGATCCCCCTCGTGGGAGCCTAAGTGTCCCACGTTCTTGGCTTCATCAGACTTTGATGACTATGGGTCAGGCTCCTAGTTAGTATAATGTCGATCAGGATGCTAGACTTTGTGCTTTGATTATCTTGAGCTGTACTTTTCTGCATAACTACAAGGACTGCATAAATCTGAATATCCTACGATCCTTGGAGAATCTAGACGAGATTGGGGAATTCGACTGGGGAGGTGCTGGCCTTTGTGTCATGTATCACGAGCTGTGCAGCATCTTCCGTGGCACGCTTTGCGGGCATGGTGGTACCTTCATTGTGCTTGAGGTAAGTATTACTCTGTGGTATATTGTTGGCTAATATCTACCTAAGTGACTAACAAAATTATGTGTCCTGCAGTACTAGGTTTATGAACATTTTTCAACGTTGGCTCCATCACTGAAAAAGCCCAATGCTATTGATCCTCCTTACGAACGCATTTGGAGGATGTCCAACAGACCTGACATCATGACGAAACCATTTGATTAGTGCAAACAGTTCTTTGCTACTGTGACTGCAGACCAGGTATTTCTCCGTTGATCTTAATATGACTCTTACTATTTCATCTGTGTATTGTAATCTGTTCGCAGGCAAGATGGTCTCCATTTATCAGATTCCTGGAATGGATCCCTGACCGGATTAGACCTAGCATAGCCTTGGCCTCTTGTCAACTCTTACTCCGCTGTGAGTCCCTAAGGATGTTCTATTTGGGAGAGAGGGTAACGGCACAGGTTATAGGAGATAGAGTTGTGCCACTGCCACCTCCGACCGATATGAGATTTGGGCTGGCTATCCTGGGGGAGGATGAGTGGGTTAATGGAACTTCCTGTCTAGATTTTCTGTTGCCGGATGCAGATTACGATGACTTCTGTGAGACATCCTTGATGCGGGGGACACCTCTCTTAGATAGATTGCGAGAGCCATCTCATAGGAGGTCGAGTTCAGCATCTTCCCGAGGTCCTCCCTCCAGAGTTGGGAGTTTTTCGCTGGCTAGCGATACTATTCGGGTTGGCAGTATGGGTCCTAGGGTCGGAACTTTAGGTGTTATGGCCGGCCATTTAGGCTTTGCAGCTGATCCTGTTGGGGTTGGCCCTTCAGGGGCCAGCGGCTCTACCCTAGCTCCAGCTTCAGATGTTTTAGTGGGAGGCCCGACAGATTCAGCTCCCTTGCCTACTGGTCTTGTCTGCTTGCCAGCTTATTTGGATTATTTTTCTAGTGACGACCAATTATGTCGTTATCATCTTCCTAATGCACATCCGGCCTTCTTTCCTACTATCCCTGAGACTGTGACAGAGGTAATTACATTTGCTTAGCTGAAACTCTTAATCTTTTGACAGTTTCGCCTTGGACTGATTCTGATATATATTTTTCCTCAGGTTCCCATGAGTTTTGTCTGCTATCATTACGACCTCTTGGGCTGATATGCATTTGCTTTGACCTCCTTTTTGCATGAGAGAGATTTGATGGAGGATAGTCACGAATAGGATGTGCCCAGGCGAGGACGTCGCAGACCCAGGCATGGTTGCTAGAGACCTATTTTATCAGTTTTTTGCCTTTTCATGTATACATAGATGATGGATGTATGCACGATATTTTGGATGTATGCACTTTTATGCTTATGTGACATTTTGGAAATGTATGACATGTTATGATTTTATGTATGTTTTGAATGATATGGATGCATGATATGAATGCGGATGTTTGGCTGAAATAAGAATTCCATTGCACTGCACCTTACGCTTTTCTCTCGTTTTCTACTTGATTTTGAGAAAAATAAACGATTTTAAACCCGAAATCATGTAAAAACTTGTTTTGAGGGAAGGAGGCAGAAGGAGGCAGGGATGGTTTGGGTGGTACAGTAGGCATGCCGCCGGTACGGGCGGCACGACTACCGTGCCGCCGCCTCAGGCGGCACGGCCGGCATACCGCTGTACAGGGCAGCACGCTTACTGTGCCACCGGCAGCATTAACTATAGGTCAGATCTGCCTATTTAAATAGCTTTTTTGGCCATTGTCAGTCCGTACTTCTCGATTTTTTTGCCTCAAAAGTCACTTTCAATCATTTTTTCCATTAAAAAAAAATTATTTTTATTTCTCACAATGGAGCCTTATTTCAGCCATGCGATGTTCTTATGGTGCAAGAACCTCACAAAAGTAGAGAGAATTAATTTAGGAAAGTATGGGGTAAGCGTTATGCCCACCCTAAGAGGAATAAAGGTGGATTGGGAATTTTTGCGCACCTGTTTGCGCTTTTGGGATCCAACTGCCCATGTCTTCAGGTTTGGGGCATCTATGAAAGAGATGTGTCCTACTTTTGAGGAATTTTTTGTACTGCTTGGATCTGATCCAGAGGCTGTGCTGGCTACTCCTGTAGAGAAGGTAGGGTATTTCAACTCTTTCAAAGGACTTCTTAATTTGACCATTGAGGCGGCTAGTCCCATGATGGTGGATGACTGGGTAGATCTGAATGCTGTGATAGCAGAGTTTCATGATCCCAAAGATTTTGAGGATGATAGGTGGTTCCATTTGAGGATGCGGGCTTTATCCTTCTGTCTGACTGCCGGATACATTTTTGTAAGCCCTACTGGTTCGGGTGATGCCAGAGTTACTGAGCTGATTTCGCAAATGGAAGAGGGGAGATCTATTGCAGCTATAGTGCTGGCTGAGACCATCATGAGTTTAGACAGGTCTTGTACTTCTGATGGGCCATGGTCAATTAGCCGTATTATCCTTCAGGTTAGTTGAATTCTGACTTCTGTATTTCAAATCAACTACTTTTTGTGTTTATGCTTATCTCTTATGCACTTTTCAGATTTGGCTGAGAGACCATCTCCAGATAGTTGGACCTCCCACGAAAGTGGACTATTCTGCTTCATGGTATAGAACTCGGACCATTGTGATAAAACGGGATTCTGAGAAAGAATGGACAAAATGGTTGATGGAGCTGGACTCTGACGACCTGCTATGGAGGTGTGAATGGTATAAAATCAGAAGATTCATGACCATGAGTTTTGGCTACAAAATGGTCTATTTGCTGGGATTAAGGATGGTGACCTTTTACCAGGCTACTAGAGTTATGCGCCAAATGGGACATAGTCAGGGCGTGCCCCCAGATGGCGCTTTGTTTGAGTCTGTTCTGATTACCGAGACTGTTGCTCGAGCTGTAAGAAATGGATGGGTAAGAGGTTTTCATGCTGTTCGCCCTGCTGACCAAGGCGGTAAATCCACACAGTATATTGATTGGTGGATAGCCAACTCTTAGAAATCAGAGAAGGCTAAAAGAGCTGTTATTCTTGAGGAGATAGAAGAAGAAACATGATTATTGTTTTAGCTTAGGACAAATTTTTGACCATGTCTGTATTTTCTTTTAAATGTTCCAAAGTTTAAATGAGATAAAATAAGACATCATTATTTCATTTTTTTATCTCTTTTGTTGCTCTAATTTTTGCCTAAGCCGCCCTTTCGGGTTTTCAACTTAGCGGGCTTTTTATTTTTCATTCATTTTTCTCAATGACACAATTAAGAGCCGAATGATTGTGAAAAATGAAGATTTTTATTGATGAATTGGACCGAACCCGCATGGGCTGCCTACGTATCTCCTTACAATGACTTATGATTTTTATTTCTTTTTTTTTCCTTTTTATGGAGAATCAGGTCCACGTAGTTCTGACTTTGAGGAAAAGAATGTGAATGCCGATCATGATTTGCAAATGCTATGCATGAGTTACAAGGATGCTTTATGCAAAGTATCTCTTGAGTTGATCCAGGTTGCACGGGCTAGCAAATTCTATGCCATCCAAGTCTGTCAAGATTACCGCTCCTTCGGATAAGATCTTTTTGATCAGAAATGGACCACTCAAGTTAGGTCTGAATTTTCCTCTTGGATCATGAACAGGTGCCCTTATTTCTTTCAAAATAAGGTGACCTTCTTGTAATCCTCTGTCTCTGACTCTCTTATCAAAATGCCGAGCCAGTTTCTGTTGATAACCTTGCATCTGATATAAGGCATCCATTCTCTTTTCATCGATGGCTAGAAGTTGGTTATGGTAACCTTTTGCCCATTCCACTTCGTCCAACTGGCTCTCCCTCAAAATGCGAGCTGACTTGATTTCTACCTCAATTGGTAGGACGGCCTCCATCCCATACACTAAAGAGTAAGGTGTAGCACCAGTTGGAGTACGTACTATTGTTCTATATCCCTATAAGGCATATGGCAAATGCAGGTGCCAATCCTTATGGTTGTCAGCCATCTTTTGCAGTATACTCTTCAGAGTCTTGTTTGCGGCTTCAACTGCGCTGTTTGTCTGAGATCTATATGGAGAAGACTTTATGGTGTTGAATTTTCTCCTTCTTTAATAGCAGAGCAACCTCCTTTTGAAAGTGAGATCCATTATTAGTAATGATCTCAAAAGGGACTCTGTACCTACAAAAGATGTTGGTACGGATAAATTGGGCTACTCGTTTAGAATCCAAAACCTGGTAAGGTGCAGCCTCAACCCATTTAGAGAAATAGTCAATGGCCATCAAAATGAACTCGTGTTTACCGGAAGATTTTGGGCTTATTTTGCCGATGACGTCAAGGCCCCAAGTTGCAAATGGCCAAGGCATGGTGATAGGAGATAGAGGTATAGGAGGTTTCTTCTGAAGTTTTGCATAGATCTGGCACTTATGGCATCTCTGAACATACCTCGCGCAATCCTGATTCATGGTAAGCCAGAAATAATCCTGATTCATGATCTTGCGAGCTAGAGTAATTCCGTTCATGTATGGACCTTCATTGCCACCATGCATCTGTTCCATGATCTATTGGGCTTCTGATTCAGTGACACATCTCAGATGGATGTTATCCCATGTCCGCTTGTAGAGTACTTCCCCGTTTGGAATGAAACTCTTGGACAACTATCTTAAAGTTCTCTTTTTTGTCTTAGAGGCTCCTTCAGGATAGAGTCCATTCTTGATGTAGTTGAAAATATCCCAAAACCATGGCTTGTTATCAGCTGCTTGTACATTCAGACAATGAGCTACACAGCCTGACTCATGTTTAACTTCAATGGTAACTGGTCTGATTATGAAGCCGTCGCTTATATCAAGCATTGAGGCGAGTGTTGCCAAAGCATCAACAAATCTGTTCTTTGTCCTTGGTAGATAATGGAAAGACAATTCATGAAAACTAGCTGCTAGTTCATTTAAACGCTTATGGTAAGGAACCAAGCGCTCTTCTCTAATCTTCCATTTTCCCAAGGCTTGGGAGACTATCATATTTGAATCCCCATAAATCTTGAGGCATTTGATCCTGAGCCTTATTGCTGCTTCAAGACAACAGATACATGCCTCATACTCTACTTCATTATTTGTCACTTCAAAGTTCAACTTGATTGCAATGGGTAAGTTTTCCCCATTTGGTGTGATGAATACAATACCGGCACCATATCCTTTGTTGTTGGACACCCCATCAAAGTAAAGCTTCCAAACTTCATTGTCAATTGTCAGGATGTCTTCATCGGGAAATTCAGGTTCAACCCAATGATCATCTACTGGAGCTGCAGCTAACTGATCAGCCACTATGCTACCTTTTACTGCTTTTTGCTGCACATATTTCAGATCATATGCAGCTAACACAACCATCCACCTTGCCATCTTACTGTCAAGAACCGGCTTCTCCATAAGGAATTTCAAAGGGCTCTTGTCAGTAAGAACATGAGTTGTAAAGGAGCAAAGGTAGTGTTGCAGCTTGTGGCAAACCCATACCAAAGCAAGGCACAGCTTTTCTATAAAACTATACTTGAGCTCATGAGATAGCATCCTCTTGCTCAGGTAATAGATTGCATTCTCCTTGCTGGAGTCTGGAGCATTTTGGGCAAGCATTGCCCCCATTTCTTCATCAGTTACTGATAGATAAAGCAACAAGGGCTTTCCAAACCTTGGCGGCTGTAGCACTGGTGGGTTTAGTAAATACTGTTTGATCTTATCAAATGCTCTTTGGCAGTCATCATTCCACTGCTTGGAGGCTCCTTTTCTGAGTAGTTTGAAGATGGGACCACATACATCAGCCAATTGATTGATAAATCGACTGATGTATTGCAGTCGTCCAAGGAAACCTCTAATCTCTTTTTCTATTTTTGGAGGTGGCATTTCCAAAATTGCCTTCGACTTAGCAGGGTCCACTTCTGTACCCTTCTTGCTGACCATGTAGCCTAGGAACACTCCAAATGAGGCTCCAAAGACACATTTGGCAGGATTGAGTTTGAGATTATATTGGCGAAGTCTAAGGAAGAATCGCCTTAATGCCTCTGAATGGCTTTCAACAGTGGTGCCTTTGATTACCATGTCATCCACATAAACCTCAATTTCTTTATGCATCATGTCATGGAAAATCATAGTTGCCATCCTCTAGTAGGTTGCTCTAGCATTTTTAAGCCCAAATGGCATGACCTGGTAGCAATAGGTGCCCCATTCGGTAATGAAAGCTATCTTCTCTTTGTCAGGAGGATGAACCATGATTTGATTATACCCCGCAGCCAGATCGGTTAAGGAAACCAATTCAGAACCTGCCATGCGGTCTACCAACAAATCAATGTGAGGTAAGGGAAAATCATCCTTAGGACAGGCTTTATTCAGATCCCTATAATCCATACACATTCTGACTTTGCCATCTTTCTTGGGAACTGGCACAATGTTGGCCAGCCAGGATGGATAATTAATGGGCTCGATGAAATTGTGATCCAGTAGCTTGGCAATTTCTTCTTTGATTGGAATAGACCATTCTGTCTTAAGTCTTCTCAACTTCTGTTTGACAGGCTTAGCACCTAGATAAACTGGGATTTTGTGAACTGCGATGCTTGGATCCAACGCTGTCATGTCTTTTGGTTGCCATGCAAAACAATCTTGAAAGTCTCTGATCATCCTTTCAATGTGATCCCTGTCTATGCATGCAGATGCAATGTATGTAATTTTTTGCATGTCATGAGTGCCAGCATTGATGGGCTCTTTAATTGTGTCATATTTTATTTCATTTATTTTATTTTTATTTGATGTCTCATTTAAGTCAGATTTAAAAGTTGGAACATCAAAGAAAAATGGAGACACAGAGTCGTAAAAGAAAAGAGTTTGACTTTTATTGATTTCAAGTGGGGATATGTCCCAGTTTACATCAAAAGAAAAAGTGAGACCCTTAAGGTCAATTACATCATCAACAGAAGAAATAAAAGAGATAGACTCAGATTCAGAAGATGAATCTAACTCAGACTGGGACTCTAACTCAAGTATGGATTCTTGTTCAGACTCTGGTTCAGATGGATAGAAGGGGCTATCCTCAAAAGACCAATTTTGTAGCTCGGTCTCGGTGGGCTGGATTAAGGTGGAAAGGTCAGTTTTCTCCTCCTCAATAGTGAGCATGGATACTTCATCAAAGAGACTAGCTTGCATGTTCTCTTCCCAATCTCGACTGAGCATGTAGATTGGTTCATAATCTTCTATCTCAAGCCTGACATCAAAGAAAATTTCAAATCCAGGAATCAGTTTTCCGGTAATAGGGCAAACCCAAGGCTCAAGAAAGTTACAGTAAGGAACTATGTCACCTTCCTTTATAAAATAGCCGTTTAGGGTTTTGAAGTAAGGCTGCATAGGCCAGTCATAAACCTCACCTCTTTTAAGGGCAACTATTATGTCTTTGGCCCGATTCTCCATCTCTTCCATATCCTCATCAGTGGGCTTATACCCCAAATGGTGGTGTTGCCAAAGGATAATCTAGGAAGGACTTCAAGCCCTGTTGGCTTCTTCCCAAACCTAGACCAGGAAAGTAATTCATTTTGAGGAGCATGTTAGCAACAACAATATTCCCAAAGGGGTCAAAATCAAAGGGAACGAATTCTTTACCCTCTTCACCCTCAATGTATTGTATGAAGGAGAAGCCTGAAAATGGATAGGAGGATAGCTCAGGCTAAATTTCAAGAATAGGAACAGAGCTTGGAATGTCTAGTCTTCCATGCATGTCCCCTTTTACAGTCACGATCCCATTTTTGAAAGGGAACTTGACCTTCTGGTGTAGGGAAGAAGGGATAGCCTTTGCTTGGTGGATCCAGGGCCTCCCCAGCAATAAGTTGAAGCAAGAAGGTACATCGATCACTTGGAATGGTATGGTGAAAGATGTTGGCCTAATGGTTACATCAATTATGGCTACTCCAAGGACCTCCCTCTTGGTGTTATCATACGTCCTTACAATCTGATCTGAAGGGGTAAAATCAGTAACCTCCAATCCTAAGCAGCTTGCCACTTTCAGAGGACACACGTTAAGAGCTGAACCATTATCAATGAAAACCATAGGCACAGTCTTTCCCCGTGTAACCACTGTGATGTATAGGGCATTGTTGTGGTTAGGATCTCCTTCTGGAATGTCAGTTTCTCCAAAAGTAATAGATACGCCTTTTGCAGCAGAGGTAATAGAAGCCACAAGGTTTTCCGGTGTGATGTCAATTGGAGTTTGGCATTGATTCAGTGCCTTGCAAAGAGCTTAGCGATGAGGGTATGAAGATTGGATCAAACTCCAAATTGAAATGTTGGCTTGTGTCTTCTTGAGTTGTTTAAGAATGGGATCTTCGTCTGGTTCAAGAATCCCTTTTAATTTATCGGTTGGTACAGAAACAAGTTGGGTAGGTTGTGTGTTTGGGGTTGGTTGGTTCTGGATAACTCTGCCACTTCTAGTGATGGCATCAATCTCCTCAACTAAGTTAGAGAGGTCTAGGATACAACAATAGCTGGGATTTGGCTCTATCAAGGAGATAGGGTCAACTCCTTCATGATCATTTATGGCATTTACTGTGTGGTTAGGCAAAGGGTTGGTTAGGCAAGGGGTTGGTGTTGATGTTTGGTCGGGCTTTTGGGGGAATCAGGTCATTAGAGTCAATGAGGTCCTGAATTCTGTGTCTAAGGGCCTTGCACGCATCTGTTTTATGCCCAGGTCCCTGATGGTAATCACACCTCTCATGTGGGTTGTAGTTTTTGGGAAGTGGATTAGGGACTGGTTTTGGCTCTAGAAGTTTTACCATATTTCCCTCAAGTAGCTTCTTCAGGATAATACTCATGGGTACACCCCCAAGATCAGAAAACTGCCTCCTTTCAATGTAGATAGGCTTCTTGATTGTCATAGTATTAACTTCCACCCCTTTCTAATTTGTTGAGGAAGTAACATTACCCTAATGAGCGGGTTTCTTATATCTTGAGCCTGATGGAGTGTCTTCTCTGATATGACCACTTTGTATCAAATCTTCAATTTTTGAAGCAGTGGCAGTTAGGGCTTTGAAGGAAGGCAGGTACTGAGTCTGTAGCCTTTCCTGGTAAACTGGCAAAAGGTTCTTGACAATGATGTCAATTTGCTCATTTTCAGGAGGTCGGTTTACCATTTGAGAAGCCTTCTTCCTCCACCTCGTAAGGAACGAGGAGAAGGATTCCTTAGCATACTGCTTGGTGGTCTCGAGGTCTCTTCTGGTTACATCGACCTCGATGTTGTAATGATACTGTGAAACAAAAATATTGCAGATGTCTTCCCAAGTCCGCTTCTTGGTGACATCCAAATCCACAAACCACTTCACAGCTGGTCCGATCAGTGATTGTTGGAATAATTGGGCTAGAAGTTGATTATCCACACCCAGTCGCTGCATAGCTCCCACATAGACTTTGAATTGGGTCTTGGGGCAGGTAGTCCCATCAAATTTATCAAATTCAGGCATCCTGAATCTGGGGGGAACCCTTGCATCAGGGAACAAGCTTAAGGATTCTGTATCAATCAAATCCTCCTTCTTCTTCATCCCTAATAGCATCTTTTCCATGCACTCCATCTTGTCCATGCAGGCTTTTATCTTAGGGTCAACCTCCTTCCTTTGAAAAGGACCCGCGGGTTGGGAGGTGGAGGTAGAAGTGATGTTTGGTGAGTTATTCTTAAGGAACTTGGGTGATGGGATTGGTAGTGGTGGGATGGCATCAGTGTTTGCCATTTCTTTGTCTTTGGATTCGACTCTGGAAGTGGATCCATAGATAGGATAATGGGTGGGCTTTGGGTCAATCTTGAATGATTTTGGCTCAATGGGGTTTTGGGCCAGAGAGGTTTGTTCCAGCATGGTTCGGACATCCTCCATGATTGCCCTTCTTTGGGCCCTCAGCATGTCTTGGAAAAGGGCTTTCTGCCTTTTCATGATGGTTTCTTGATGCTCAGAAAGTTTGGAAAATAGCTCATTAAAGATCTCATCAGCCCTGGTAGTAGTGGTCTCTTCTCTAGCAACAGACATCTTTTCAACCTTTAGGATAAAGAAAATAAAGCTGGGTCAGTTTCTAGCTTTGGTATGGAATGAACATCATGGATTATATTTGGGACCATAGGCTGACATGGGTTTTTTTGGGACTAGCAGTGTTTGAGTGGAATTAAGACTCTCCAACTTTGTAAGGTTTCATGCATGCATGCATGTATGCATGAATGGAAAAAAGGGTTTCATGATAATGACATACCAAGTTTCAGTATTATGGTACATACAATCCTAAAGGAATGGTTCTATAAGTCATTACATGAAAGGATTGGGGTGATTTTGAAGGGAACCCATCACACTAGAGATGCGATATATCTAACCACATGTGAGACAAGGAGCCTCGCGTGGGTCGAATGGTACGTGCATACTCGTTACACCTCTAAAAGGATTAGAGGATACATCATGGGCTAGATGATTTCACTATCAGCAAGCAAACCTAAGGAAGGTTGCCCACTTGATGTTACTTTCTATCCTTTGTTTTCCTAGGAAACTAGGGGTTTGTGGACAAGGAGTCCGATGTAATGATGCATGAAAGAGTTATTTTGCTTTTAACGCCAAACTTGGTATCATACCAAAAGTAATCCACTTTATCTTTTATTTGAAAAAGATTTTATATCCCCAGTGGAGTCGCCAACTGTAAGGCCTCGCCCGAGCACCGGTCTGATCCGCCGAGGGATCGAAATGCTCTTCGGGAGAAACTCCACGATTGGAACTCGCTGTGAGTTTGGAAAATTGATTTTTGTATTTTGAAGGTTGAAAGTGAGTCGCCACTTTAATTTATTTATTTTAATTGGGAAAATTAAAGAAAACCCAACATGATTGACTCCAAAATAATTTGGTTTATCCCAATGGAAAAGTGCACCAATCCATAAGTGACCAAGGAGGGCTTGGGGATCAGGTTTTGGTAATTACACAATTTAAGAAAATGTTATTTCCTTTTGCTTGGCTTGAAATGCAAAATAACTCTTGAAAAATGAATTTTTCTGGATGCATGAACAAGAATATAATGAATGAACAGATATATAATATGATGGAATGACAATAATAAATAAATAGGCAAAATAAATCCTACTTAATTATTACAATACCAAAATAAATGAAATAAAGGGGATCTTTCCTCTAGCCCTTATAGGTACTAGGAAAAGCACACATTCCCCAAAATAAACCAAAAATAAAATCACAAGTAAAAGATTAATATGAATAAATCAAAATAAAAAGGAAAACAATATTGATAAAAAGATTTTTGGAGTTAATGCCCTTCAAATTGGCAGCCTGCATATCCTATTGAATAGGAATCAAACCCCACGCAGTTCTCCCTTCTTGCGAAGGAGGGGTTCTAAAAATGTGTTGGTTTGCTTATTAACTTAATTCTGATCCTTAAATTAATAAGTTATTTAGATCTTTTCAGTTTTAGACCTAAATATAATTCTAGATCTGAATTTAGAATTTTAAAAAGGGAAAGGGATTATACCTTTGCTTTTCTCAGCTTTCGAATGAATGGAACTAGTTTGGCTCCGGATCTCAACTCCACATTGAATTCAAAGGAAGCTTGGAATCTGGATCTAGAAAACGGCAAATATGTGAGTATAAGAACGAAAGTATGTTTTGAAATTGCTCCAATTGCTTTGAAATGTTCTAGAATGCTTTAGAATCTCTTGATAATTATCGGAAGTCATGTCACATGAGGCTGGAGGAGGCTCCTATTTATAGAGCTGATAGAGGAGGTGCCGGCGGTACGGACGGCGGTGCCGGTGCGGCACCGGCGGCAAGCGCGGCACAGCTTACACGCCAGCCATCTGGGTGACACGCCAGATGTGCTGCCATGCCGGCGGCATGATTTGCAGTGTGGTCATTTTTCAGTGGCACGGGATGCGTGCCGCCTCCTAGGAGGCACGAAAATCATGCCTCCCAGCACCACTCGCATGGCTCAAACTGTTTCTGTCTGTTTCGAGCCCGTTTCAACTCTGATTCGAGCTCTGCTTGATTCTGTGGATTCGTAATTGAAAGACGATCCACTGGAGGTGCATTTTTGAGGGTTCACAACATGACACAATTGAGAATCCCTCTAGTAGTAGGTAACTGTTAGCCTAATGGCATAGGACTTATATGACTAATGAGCTGGTTGGCTTAGGTTTTGATCTTCTATTGCTTAGGAGATGATTGACTTTTAAACATGATAGGAGAGCTCATTATGCTATAAGTTATATGTTTCGTGATTAGAATACATCGTACATGATATGATATATGATACATGCTATGTGATATGTGTCCTGTGATGTGATATTATATGATGGTTGCTAAAAGCATGCTAAGTATGATAATTTGATAGTGGGGTTAAGTGGATTAGAATGAGAAATGGACTAAATTTTGATCCAATTTAGATTGATGATTGGTAGGTGTAATGTTATGAGGTATGAAATGCTTACATGGTACAATCGTTTGATATACGAAATATGTGGAGTTATTAAATGATAATTGTGATTGATACCATAAGAAGAGAATTGATATTTAGTAATGATCAGTGTGGGAATGAAACAAATTAGTTACATTATATACACATAAATTTATAGTATGAAGTAGGTGAAGTATATGTTTAAGGACTATGAGGTAAACATTGATTGATGGAAACTTCCTGTGGAGTTGTTAGAACTTGGTATCCTAGGATTTGATGTGATCATAGGAATAGATTGGCTATATGAGTATGGAGCTTGTATTGACTATAGAGAAAAGCAACTAGAATTTTGAAGTAAGAATGGGACAAATTAATGTGTCAAGGAGATACCTATAATTAAGGTCTACTAGTGTAACCATGGAATGGATGAGTATACTTAGGAAGTCGAGGAAAGGATGCGGTAGAAGCATCCCCAGCTTCATCGAGAACGTATGAGTAAGTATTTAAATTTGAGGATGAATTTCTTTTAAGCGGGGAAGACATAAAAGGATAAGTATTCTCAGACTTGTGATGATGATAAAATGATAAGTATGATGCTACGCAGTTTTGAAAATTTAATAGTTTTGAATATACCCAAAAGGGATTTGAGTCCTCTAGATGAGAAATGTTTTAAGGTGTTAGATACAATAATGTTCAATTGAGGTTATTGGAAAATTTGGTAGTGATCTTTAGTACGAAAAAATTTTTATTGAGATAACCTAGAATGGCATAGATTTGGAAAGATATAAAAGTTAAATAGAGATTTCATTAAATAACAATGGAATTAGAAGGTTTATTATTTTTATATGGATAAATTAAATGATTAGGAATGTGAAGTATAGCAAGATCTAAGTGGAAAACCTAAAGTGAGATGATATTATGAGCTGAAGGTATAAAAATTATGAGTATTAGGTAATTAAGTCATGATAATGATGTATATATTTTATAGAAAGAGAGTAAGTCTGAAATAGTTATAAGAAGTTTATTTGGCATTGTAAATTAATAGAATGCAAGTTCATTTGGCATATGATGTATATATAGGAATGTTTGTTAAGTTTAAATTTGTTTTAATTGATAAATGATGGGAGTGTAGAAATCGTAATGTTAACAAGGTATTAAACACGAAAATAATTATTAAGTTTATAATAGATTAAGTAATAATTATTAATATGGAAAGAAGATTATTAAATATCAATTGGAGTTATTAATTTAGAATTATTTGTTGGATTTTTATATGGTTAATGTGATAAATCATGAATGGAAGTTGTGATTAAGGTATTAATATAGATGTTAATATTAATAGAGACAAAAGGAAAAGAAATGCTTGTGATTATATTTGATTAAAGTTAAAATTAAAGGTTCTATTACTTTTGTTTAAGGTTAAGGGATACAAAATTATTAAGGATTAGTTCTAAGATTTGTTTTCACAAGAGATTAACATAATTGTAGCTTAAGCTAGAGGATTATCAGTGCGATTTTGATAGATTGTGAGTATGTGCCTTACTGTATTCGATATGTCAATTATAGTAAGATATTGAGTTTGAGTGCCGCAGTAGAAGCATGGTAGAGAAGTTAAGCAGAGTGTGTTGCACCATTAGATTTGAAAATTTGAGGATGAAGCTTTTTTTAAGGGTAGGAGAATGTAATAACCCACATCTACCCTATGAGTTTTCGTAACAAATTGCTTGAATTTAGAGTTGTTGCGACAAAATGTGTGATTTTATGAAAATTCATGTATGCTATGATTTACGAGTATATGGCATTTTAAATTAATTTTAATATGCCTAATATGAGTTATTATTGTGAAATAAATGATTTATATGAAGTGCGTTAGTATAGAATAATTCATTTTACATAAAATGAATTTTCAAGCAAAAATGAGATTTTTAAGCATAAAATAATTTTTATGAGCATTTTTAAAATATTTTTTTAAATTAATGTTTTGGGAAAAATTTTAATGAAAATAATAAGAAAAATATTTTATTTTAAATTACCTATAATCACCCCCAAAATTAAATAAAAAGCCCAAATAACCAAAAGCCAACTACACCAAAACACTCCCAACTTAGCTCATTTGGGGTAATCTTGGAAATTGCCCAAAATCCTACATATATTAATGCAAAATTCAGCCAGCCCTAGTGTTCCAATAGCCACACTCTATTATTTCAGTATTTTGATTGAAAAATTCTCTCAAAAAAATTCTCTCTACTGAAATTCTCAAAAACACCTTTAATCTTTGCGATTTCTTGACCATATTTGTAAGTTTTTCTTTCCTTTCATTTTCTTATTTGATTTCTATGAAATAAATTATGAGAAAATTATCTTGAACTGGGTATTTACTAATTTCTATAAATTTAAATTAGTTTGGGTAAATTTTTGATAGAGGAATTAATTTCTCTATCAAGAACACCAACCTTCCTAAGCGATTTCTCCAAAGGTGAATGCTGTAAATAAAAATTGAAAATTTCAAGCATAAGCTCAATAAAGGGGGGTGATTTTGGCATCATTGAATTCTAAACTAATTTTTGATGTGTTTAGATGAAAAATATTGGATTAAATCATATTTTTGCATATTACTGTAATGATCGAAAAGTTTCAGAAAATAAGGAAATTCAAGGTTTTCGTCCTATAACTTAAAAGTTGGAAAATTCTATGATTTTATATGTATGTGGCCATCAATTTGTGTATGATTTGTACATATTGATGCTCATAACTGATATTATTGTGATTGAATGAAAAATAATAGTTTAAAATACCTATTTATATATTACTGTAATGACTGGAAAGTACTGGAAAAAAGAAAGGTTTATGGTTTTCACCCTAACACCTAAAGTTGGAAAATTTTCATGCATATGGATTTACGTATGTGTCAATTCCTACATGATTATATTCTAAGCTGATTTTTGTTTTGATTACATGAACAATCTTGGTTCAAGCCATGTTTCTACATATTACTGTAATAGACGTAATGTGTGAAAAGTAAGAAAATTCATATTTTCTCTTTAATGGAGTATTTAGCCATTGTTGGGATTTTTATCTCAATGTCTATATTTTTATGTAGTGTATTTTAATGAATATTGACATATATGAATGAATGATAAATGGTTAAATTGCATGTTGGTTGAAGGAATAACTCTAGACAAGGCTAGAGCCAATTTGGAATACTTAAGGTATCTTAACCTTATGTAGTGATTAATATGTGAATGTGATTAGATAATATGGAAGTAGGTTGTATGATGACTTGATAATGAATTAATGATCTTGAATTGATGAAGAGATTGATTGAATGAATTGGTCATAAGAGATAATCATAGCATTTGAAAGGTTATTTGTTAAGTTGACATATATGGAAGTGTTAAATGTACTAAGATGATTGTTAAAGTGAATTGATATTAAGATAATAATATTGTTTTGACCTTAGAAAGGTATTGACATAAATTATAATGTATTTTCATATAGGCCTATAAAGGCCAAGTGTACAAGAATTTTAAAGTCAACATGTTATGTGTAAGTGATGAAGTGCACTTATATGTGTAATTCTAAGTGTATGTGAATGTTATATATGCATGGGGTAGTTATGGGATAATATAGCATCATGATTAAATAAATACTAAGTATTAAATTAAAAATTATGTTAGAGCTTGAGGAGTTTTAGAGGTTTAAAAGGGTTATATATACTAGGAGCGAAGGAACCACAAGGTTAGTAAATATTATGTTCAAGTTGCAAGTACAAGTTATCATGTCATGTGAACCTTTGATATCTTGAAACCCAAGTTCTTTTCTATTTTTAATTATGACTAAATGATTTCTTTGTAAGCTTGTGTTGCCAAAGGACTTTTGGTCTAAATCTATTTTGATTATTCAATGACAATAAAATACCTTTATGATTTGTTGGCTTACCTTACTTTCTTTCTAGAACCACACTGTTATTTATCTTTTATTCAATAAGCTAAACTATTATTACCATTGTGATACATGTTATTGCTTTCTTAAGTGCTATTATTATAAGTGATTTCCACAAATACGAGTGAACTGAGCAAGAGTCTTCACTCACTTATGTAAATTCATGTGAATTGAGTAGTGTCTTCACTCACGAGTGAATTGATCAAGAGTCTTCACTCACTTATGTACATTCGAGTGAATTAAGCAGTGTCTTCTCTCATGAGTGAATTAAGCATTTGCTCACTTATATAAATTCAAGTGAATTGAGCAGTATCTTCACTCAAGAGTGAATTGAGCAAGAGTATTCACTCACAAGTAATAAGTGTGATTTTCTGCAAAGCTTGTTAAATTGCAAACTTTGATTCATGAATTTTAAAACATGAACTATGTATTATAAGCTATGGGTTTTCTTTTTAAAAAGGGATATATGTTATTGTTAGTGCCATATTCTTTACTCATTGAGATCATCTATCTCACTCCTTTTTCTTTGTGTGGTTCCAGGTGAGTAGTATGAGGAGGCAAGGCGATGGCTCAAGCATCCTATTTCGATTAGGGATTTCCTTGACTAAGATAATTAGTTTAATGTGTTATGAAGAGTTATCTTTAGATGCTTCAGGAATATTTACTTTTAGATGTTTATTTTGAAATGTTATCTTTCGAGGTTTTAATTGGATTCTAAATATTATTTTCTTAGGATTATGTTTAAAGTATATTTTAACTATGCTTCCACAACTTAAGGTTTTCTAAAAAAAAATGCTTTATTTAAGTTAATGTAAGAGGTTTTAGTATGATCCTAGGTAGTAGTTATATAAGTATAGTGGGTTCTATAGGCATGGGTGACCTTCTATCTCCCCATATTCTAGGACCGTCATGTCTTTGAAAATGCGATGTGACATATGTGTTATGTGTTATAAGTGTGATTTCTGCAAGCCTTGCTAAATTGCAAACTTTGATTCATAAACTATAAATCATGAACTATGTGTTATAAGCTATGGGTTTCCTTTTTAAAGGAATATATGTTATATAATGTGCTATATTATTTACTCATTGAGATCATCTATCTCACCTTTTTTCCCTTGTGTGGTTCCAATTGAGCAATATGAGGAGACAAGGTGATGGCTCAAACATTTCTACTTTGCTCGGGGAATTCCTTATCAAAGTTATAATAATACTATGATATAATGAGTCCTTAGACACTCTAGGTATTATTATGGGAACTTTATTTTAGAATATTATGTTGGAGAATTTACTTAGTGTCTTATTATTATTTTCTTATGAACTGTATTAAAGTATATTTTAACTTACACAACTTAACATTTTTTTCTTTACAAAAGAAAAGGTTTTATTAAGTTAATGCATGAGGTTCTGTATGATCCTAGGCAGTGATTGTATGTTCATGAATGGGTTTTATGGGCGTGGGTGACCTTTTGTCTCCCCTTGTTCTAGGATTGTCATGTCTTAAAAATTGGGATGTGACACATACTTTGGAATTTTCTTAAAACTCTATGCCTATAGATTCATTCCATGGTTATGTTTTCTTTTCTAGAGAAAGAAAACCAGTATTAACATCTATATGTCAGACTCATAATCATTATACATTGATATATCGTATATAGCTATAATAGAATCATCTCATAATTTGCTTCATTATAAATATACATCTTTTGTCCATTCATACAAAGGAAATTATCTTTTTCTTAAGATTAGATATTTTACTATCTCATGATTCACTTCATCATGAATATACAACTATTGTGTATTCATATAAAGGAAATCATATCTTATAGAAAAGTTAGATATTCTACAAAACCTTTTAGCAGCTTATAATGATAAAACATTTAGTTAGTTTTAGACTTTTCATAGGGTTGATCAAACTTACTTAGATCATTTTGTTAGATATTATGGATGACATTCACCTAATTATTCTATCTTTCTCAATATGTCAATTTCTTAAATAAACATTTTATTAAGAAATAACATCTTTGCTAACAACTCTTTGTTATCCAAAAGATAGAAATACTATCCTAAACCACCTTTAAGATATCCAACAAACCTTATCATAATTAGAATTGTCTTCCAATTGTCTAACTTAAGCTTATCAAATAAACTAGATATCTCAAATCTTGATAAATAGACAAGTCTAAACTAGACTTAAAACTACAACTCTGATACCAACTTTGTCACATCTCAACTTCTGAGATATGATGGTCCTAGAACATAGGGAGACATAAGGTCACCCATGCCCATATAACCCACTGATACACGATTAAACACTGCCTAAGATCGTACTAAAATCTCATGCATTAGCTTGAATAACCGATGATAAAGGAAAACCTTAACTAGCGAAAGAATAGTTTAAAAATACTTTGAATACAATCCATAAGAAAAAGAACAATTAAGACTCTAAATTCATCATCAAATGTATAATGTTCCAAAAATAAAACTCCCAGAGCATCTAAGAGTGACTCTCCATATCATAGTCTAAGGAAATCTCCTAAGCAAAGTAGATTGCTTGATCTATCACCTTGTCTCCTCATAATACTCACCTAAAACCACACAAGAAAAGGGGTGAGATAGATGATCTCAATGAGTAAACAATACAACTTGTACAATAACACTTATCCCTTTAGAAGGGTTTATAATTCATAATTTATAATTCATTGTTTGCGATTTAACAAGTTTTGCAGGTATCAAACTTATAACATATAGAGTGATGGCTTTTGCCTTATTCACTTGATCACATAATAGAGAGGTGACATCACACCAAATTCCAACTCCTAACTTATAAAGAAGCGTAAAGTTGATCAGGCTCCACGGTTAGAACCACCCCTTCTAGTTGAGTTGTATACACTACCCCTATCCATTAGGTTAAGAACATAAGCATAGGTTCTAATGATTTCCCACACCAGCACAAGGATTTTTACATATAAGGGTTCATGGGTACCATAGCCAAAGCTAATGGCAATCACTTGCAACAATAGAATGGAAGAATACAATCACATGTATAATAGTAGCAATAGAAGTTTAGCTTATTGAATAAAAGATAAACAATACTGTGGTTCCAGAAAGGACATAAGGTAAAGCAACAATCAGAAAGGCTCTTTTCTTATCATTGAATAGGTAATAATAGTTTCATACCAATTGTCCTTTGGCAACCCAAGCTTAACAAACAAATCATATAGCTATAATTTAAGGTAAAAAGGAACTCGTGTTTCAAGAATCTCAGAGGTTCACATTTCATGATAATTGATACTTGTAACATGAACATAATATTTACTCACCTTGTAGTTCCTTAGCTCCTAATGCTCATAGCCCTTGCACTTCTAACAATCCCCACACTTTAACATAATATTACAATTCAATACTTAGCATTGGCTTAACATCATGCTATGCTATTGATAGCAGTATGTGCCTTATGAGCCATATAATAGTTTTATAATAATAGATATTAATTCCCAATAGCATAATAAATATATTCATAATGTGAAAAGGATTTCATATTATTGAATATAGTCCTTAAGTATTTGCAAAAGGATCAATTCTCAAGTGTTGAGAATATGGGAGACAGATCGCTCGTGTACAAATATTTTAAATATGTTTGTGGTCACACGATTAAAAACCGGACATCATTAATTCTGGAAGACCATCACCTCTATTTGTTTTCTATAATCAATATGTGATACAAATGATTATAGAGGTAGTGAGTCTCATACTACTTGACATATGATGCTGATGCAAACATGTGGATATTCATAGGATGAAGAGTCGAACTGTGACATTAGATGATAATAATATGGGATTTTACTACCTATCAATTATTTATCATTTAGGTCATAATAGTGCATATAATCCTTTGACTTGAGGGATACTATATCTCATACTTAGGTAGTTAGGATTTATTACTGCTTACATAGATGTAGTATTCATGTACGGATATATGGCATGTGATGGTTCTAATTTGTGATGTATGGAGGTAACTGATCGCCAAGATATAATTCATTACCTTAAGTAAACAAGGTTAAGATCCTATGCTGTCTGGTTATTCTTGATAACTAAAGTTTATGGCCAGAACAGTAAGATTCACTAGAAAGAGTTTTTAGTAGAAATCTAATCTCGTCAAGAATTAGAATCGAGATAACGACATAGAATCAAGGCACGTTAGGGTTTGACATAAACCATTACCCTAGCCGAGATTGGGATCTTTAATGAAGGAATTATAATGCATGATAATTTTTGATCGATGGTCCATGTCATGTTTAAAGTTATCAACTATAAACATTCATTTCTAATTAGATAGTCATGACATGGAATGCTAGCTATCCCTCACGACTTATGAGACTAAGTGTGAAGTGGGGATTTCATATTAGTAGAGAAAAATATTTTGTCATTCCCATTGCTAATTAGACATGAACCTAGAAAGTCAAACACCCAATAATGATCACCTTCCAAGTGTAAAAGGTTTATAATAATAATTAATTAAAGTATTTAATTAATTGATTAGTGGTAATATGATTAAACATATAATTAAATTTACAAGGACTCTAGTATGTCCTAATGTTTAATCTATGAAGGTTTCTATTTAATTAACTCTTAATTTGGATATAATGCAAATGAGAAAGATTACATTGAAAATTGATTTGGATTAAATCAAAGACTTAATTTTAAGCTTAGTGAAAACCCTTAACAAATGAGATGTGGCCTAAGCCTATATGTGATATGGAAAAGAGGCAATTTAGAGGTTAAAGAAAATTCACTATTCATAAGCCCATGTGATGGGTTTAGGGGTTGGAGAATTTTCTAATAAGGTCAAATTTGTAATTACATCTTTTGGCTAGTAGAAATGTCCATTTTACCTCTAAAGGATAAAATGGTCATTTCACCATTTGAAGAAGCAAAGTTCAACTTTGCCCCTTCACCTGATGGAGAGCTAAAAGGGTGTAATGGTCTTTTGGTGTAAAGACTTAATGGTTAAGTCTTCTAAATGATATAAAAGCTTCAAGTATAAAGTGTGAACATCATTTTTTTTCATTTAAAGCATGTTTAGAGAGAGAAAGAAAAATGAAGAAAATGTTTCTTCAATTTTTCTTTTGATTTTCAATTATTTTCTTTGTTCTTTATGAAAGACCAAATGCTTATAAATTGAGAATGTGTTTAGTCCAAAACAAATCAAAGAGAAACCTCAACTTCCTAATGTTTTTTGAGGGAAAATCTTGAATCAAAATTGGGCAACCAAGAGAGAGATTTTAGAACACCAAAGGAAACCAAAGGAAATTTGGAAGTGAGCTAGGTGTGGATGGTCTAGAGGCTTCACACTTGGGAAGCTCTTTAATGAAAAAAAAAGGAACCTATAAAAGGTAATATGATTACTCTTCCTTCTTCTTTCTATGCATATGTGTTTTACATACAAATTAATTGATTGCTCGAATGAATTTTAGACAAAATTTGGTGAAGTGAAATTTTATTTGAAATTTCACCTCACCACCTTACTTCTACTGCATTTGGCTCCACCATTCCCTCATCTATCCCATAACTACCCCATGCATATATATCATTCACATGTACTTGGAGTTGCACTTAGAAGTGCACTCATCACTTGTACATAATATATTGACTTTTAAGTCTCACACACTTTGCCTTCTTAGGCTCACATGAATTCACATAATAGTTCATATCAAGACTGTTGTAAAGCTAGACACAACAAATCATAATCTTGATATTGATTTAATTTAACTTCCAACTTGGTACCCTTAGTACTTTTCATATATATCAACTTAACAAGTAATCCTTAAAAGAGTCATGCTTGTCTCCTTTGGGCTGAATCATCATACAATCATCTCCATAGGCAATTTAGGATCATTAATTCATAGTTAACACATCATAAAACTCACTTAATCATAGACACATTTTAATCAAACATGCTAATTAGGGTTTTGGAACCCTGGACAAGGCCAAACCACTCTAGGAGTTTCCTAGATTTACTCCTTCAATCATCATGCAATTAAATCATATAACATTCGTATACACATTTCAACAATCACTAAAATGTATCCTATAAAAATTATAGGCCTTGAGATCAAAATCCCAATGTTGGCCGAACCCACCATAACAATGGAAACCATGGGATTTTCTTGTTTTTCATACTTTCCAATCATTACAGTAATAAGTAAATGCATGATTTAAACCATTATTTTTCATGTAAACATAAAAAAGAAATTAGTTTAGGATATGAAAACACATAAATTGCCCCCCCTCCCCCTTTGTGCACCTACGCATAAAAATTCCAACTTTTAGGTTTTAGGGTTCACCTTTGATGGATTTAAGAACATAGAGATATGTTCACGGTTGGAAATCGGTTTCTCCCTAAAAGAAAAAAAAAAAAAACTAGGCCAAATATAATATAGAGAAAATTAGTAAATATACAGCCCCATATGGATTACTTATGATTAGTTTCATAAAATTCAAAGATTACCTTGAGAGGAGAAGAAAACTTACTAAGAAGATTAGAAAATCACAAGGTTTGAAGGCACCTTGTAAATTTTGGCCAAGAGAGAATTTTTGAGAGAAAAATTATGTAAAACCTAATGAAAAACATAATGGAAGCTACCCAAACACAAGGAAGGCCAAATTTTAGATGGGTATTACGGTTTTAGGTGCGAAATTACAATATTGCTATTAATGAGATAGGTTAGAAGGGTCTTGGGCTTTTGGTGAATTAGATTTTTAATCCAATTTATGGGCCGATTAAAATGCATTAAAAATAAAATATTTTGCTTCTTATTTTTATTAAAATTTCTCCAAAAGTATTTCATTTAAAATATTTTTAAAATGCTCATAAAAATCATTTTATGCTTAAAAAATACTTTGTGCATGAAAATTGACTTTATACGCATTAAATTAATTTATGCATATGCACTTAACATAAATCACCTATTTCATATTCATAATTCATATTATCCATATTAGAATTGGTCTAGTATGTCACTTGCTCATAAATCACATAACACATGAAATTTCACGAAAGCACATACTTTGTCAGAATAGCTCTAAAATCAAGCAATTTGTCACGAAACTCCTAGCAAGGGTATGGGTTGTTACATTCTCCCCCCTCTAAAAGAAATTCATCCTTAAATTTGGATACTTACTCATATGTTCTAGAAAAGCTAAGGATGCTTCTACCGCATCCCTTCCTCGGCTTCCCATATACACTCATCCATTCCATGATTATGCTAATGGACCTTGATCATAGGTATATCTTTGTTCCTTAATCTTTTCACTTATCAATCCACTATGGCTATCGGTATCTCTTCATAAGATAGTTGCTCATTTATTGCAATATCTAGTGATAGTAGAAATGGGATGGATCCGACACATACTTCCTTAACATCGAGATGTGAAATACTAGGTGTACATGTGCCGGAGTTGGGGGTAAGGCAAGTCTATAAGACACTTCCCTAACCTTATCCAAGATCTCAAAAGGACCAATGAAATGAGGCAATAGCTTTCCTTTCCTACCAAATCTTCTGACACCTTTCATTAGGGAAACCTTCAAGAAAATGTGACCTCCCATAGCGAAATGGAAATCCTTTCTCTTAGGATTCGCATAGCTTTTTTATTCACTGAAGGCTATTTTCAATTGATCTTGTATCAATGGTACTTTCTCAGTACTCTCCTTAAGCAATTTTGGCATCTCCACGTATTTGTCTCTACGCTCAACCCAACAGACTAGAGAATGATGTTTCCTTCTGTACAATATCATAATGTTTACTCACACTTATAGCATGAATACAGTGTTTACGCACCTCGTGGTTCATTCGCTCCTAATACACGTAACCCTTTTAAACCTCTAAAGCTCATCAAGCTCTAACATAATATTTAATTCAATACTCAGTATTTATTTAATCATGATGCTATCCTATTCTATAGCTACCCTATGCATATATAACATTCACATATACTTAGAGTTGCACATATAAGTGCACCTCATCACTTGCACATACACGTTGACTTTAAAAGTCTTGCACATTTAGCCTTTGTAGGCCCATATGGAAACACATTACAATCATGTCAATACCTTTATAAGGTCAACATAATATCATTACCTTAATATCAATTCACTTTAACAATCATCTAGTACACTTAACACTTCCATATATGTCAACTTAACAAATAACCCTTTAAGCATGAGGCTTATTTCTCATGACTAATTCATTCAAACAATCTCTTCATCAATTTAAGATTACTAATTCATTATCAAATCATCATATAGCTTACTTCCATATTATCCAATCACATTCACATATTAATCACAACCTAAGGTTAAGATACCTTAAGTATACCAAATTGCCTCTAGTCTTGTCAAAGGTCATTCATTCAACTAACATGCAATTTAATCTTTTATCATTCATTCATATATATCAATAATCATTAAATACATCACACAAAAATTGTGAACATTGGGATAAGAATCCCAATGTAGGCCAAATGCTCTTATTAAAGGAAAAACTGAATTTTCTTACTTTTCTCACTTTCCGTCTATTGTAGTAATATGTAAAAACATGGTTTGAACAAAGATTTTACATGTAATTAAAAAAAATCATTTTAGAATATAAACATGTAGGAATCAGCCCATATATACATTTATATGCATGATAATTTCTAACTTTAGGTTTTAGGATGCAAAAATCATAAATTTTCTTATTTCTGGTACTTTCCGATCATTACAACAATATGTAAACATGTGGTTTAAATCATTATTTTTCGTTCAATCACAAAAAATATCAGTTTAGAACATCAATATGTAGAAATTGATAGCCTTGGATGTTTTTCATACATGAAAATTCCAAATTTAGGGTTTAGGAAGAAAATCATGAGTTTTCAAGCTTTTGTTGAGTTGGCAATAATCGATACACATACGGAATGAGCCGTCTTTCTTCTTCAAAAATAGCACTAGAGCACCCCATAGCGAACTACCCAATTGGATGAAACCCTTGTCGAGTAGATGGTGTAGTTGTGTCTTTAATTCTTTTAACTTTGCTGATGCTACACGATATAACAATATCAATATGGGCTAGATGCCTAGTAGCAGCTCGATGTTGAACTCGATCTCATGATCTGGTGGTATCCTCAGTAAATTCTTTTGAAAGATGTCTATGAATTCATCCACTACTGGTATGCTCTTGCCTCAGATGGCAGCCTCTTTGTCAATATCGACTACATGAGCTAGGTATGCTTGGCACCCTTTCCTTAACATCCTTCTTGCTTCCAAGGCTGATATCAAATTCGGAGGGTTCTCATTCCTATCTCCTTGATACTTAAACTCCTCCCCATCCTTAGTTTGAAATTTCACTAACTTTTCTCTATAGTCAATACGAGCCCCATGCTCATATAGCTAGCCCATCCCTAAGATTATGTCAAATTCTAACACATCAAGTTCTAACAATTCTACTAGATGTTTTCATCCATCAATGGGTACCTCGCAGTCCTTAAATGTATATTTCACTTCGATTACTTCTCCCAAAGGAGTTGACACTACTAAGGGTTCATGCATTAATTCCTTATTCCTACCAAGACTCTTAGCGAAACATGGAGATACAAATGAATTCGTAGCACGAGAATCAATCAACAATCTTGTACTAGAAGTTTGGATAGAAATAATACCTATGATGGTTGTATGCGAAGTGCGGGCCTCTTATTGATTTAATGCAAAAACACGATCCTTACTCTTATTGTCCATTGCTAGTGTGTTTCCAGCAGCTAGTCCCTTGCTCATGAGTCCTTACCCTTGAGACTGGTATGGTCTAGTTGGTGGAGGGGCTAAGGTTGCATTTCCCACATTCCTCATCATTGGGCAATCTTTGATGAGGTGACCCATTTGTCTGCACCTCAAACATGCACTAGAGACCTTTCAACAAACTCTAGAATGCGACTTGCCACAATGGCCACAAGTAGGAAGCTGCTTTGATTGACCACTGCTCTTTCCAGGTGTTGAGATTATTGATGAAGATTCCTTTCCCAGTCCTTTTCCTCCCTTGTGCTAACCTCCATGGCCCTTGTTCTTATACCTACCCTTCTAATCATGTTTCGCGCATTCAGCCCTCTCGGCCTTATATCTCTTTTCCATTATCTTAGCCTTATCTATCAGCTTGGCCAAGGTTAAGAATTTAGTTGCTGCCAATGAGTTGAATAAAGGTGTGATCAACCCTCTTAAAAAGCAATTGACACGACTAGCTTCTATAGGAATGATGTTGACAGCGAACCTATTAAGTTGATTAAACTCCTTAGCATACTCTAACACTAACATCCTATGTTTCTACTTTAGCTACTCGAATTATAGCACCTTATCTTGCCTTTCACCTTCAGGCAAGAATTAATCCATCATTTCTTGCTTAAACTCTACCCACGTAGGTGGGTCAGCACCATATAGTCACCCCTAAAAATTCCTTTCCTGCTAATACCATGCCTCTTTCTTGTGTTGGAGTCCTACCAACATAATTACCCGAGCGTCTAAGCATGACAAGTTCTAACAATTCTACTAGAAGTTTTCATCCATCAATGGCTACCACACAGTCCTTAAATGTATATTTCACTTCCATTACTTCTCCCAAAGGAGTTGACACTACTAAGGGTTCATGCATTAATTCCTTGTTCTTACCAAGACTCTTAACGAAACATAGAGATACAAACAAATATGTAGCACCAAAATCAATCAACCATCTTGCACTAGAAGTTTAGATAGGAACAATACCTATGATAGTTGTATGCAAATCATGGGCCTCTTATTGATTCAATGCAAAAACATGACCCTTACTCTTGTTGTCCACTGCTAGTGTGTTTCCAGCAGCTGGCCCCTTACTCTTGAGTCCTTGCCCTTAAGACTAGTATGGTCTAGTTGGTAAAGGGGCTGAGGTTGCATTTCCCATATTCCTTATCATTGGGCAGTCTTTGATGAGGTGACCCATTTGTCGGCACCTCAAACATACACCAGAGACCTTTTAATAAACTCCAAAATGCGACTTGCCACAATGGCCATAAGTAGGAAGTTGCTTTGATTGACCACTGCTCTTTCTAGGTGTTGAGATTATTGGTGAAGATTCCTTTCCCAGTCCTCTTCCTCCCTTATGCTGGCCTCCATGGCCCTTGTTCTTATACCTATCCTTTTGATCATGTTTCGTGCATTTGGCCCTCTCGGCCTTATATCTCTTTTCCATTATCTTGGCCTTATCTATCAGCTTGGCCAAGGTCAAGAATTAAGTTGCTGCCAATGAGTTGAATAGAGGTGTGATCAACCCTCTTAAAAAGTAGTTGACACCACTAGCTTATATAGGAACGATGTTGACAACAAACCTATTAAGTCGATTAAACTCCTTAGCATTCTCTAACACTAACATCCTATGTTTTTACTTTAGCTGCTCGAACTACAGCACCTTATCTTGCCTTTCATCTTCAGGCAAGAAATAATCCATCATTTCTTGCTTAAACTCTGCCCACGTAGGTGGGTCAGCACCATATAGCCTCTCCTCAAAATTCCTTTCGCACTAGTACCATGCCTATTTCTTGAGTTAAAGTCCTGCCAACTCAATTACCTAAGTGTCTGAGAATGACAATCGATGAACTAGCTTGTCCATCTCATCCAAGAATTCATAGGGTTTATCACCCTTTTCACTACAAAAAATAGGTGCCTATAGCTTCTTGAAATCTCGAACGGTCATCCACCTTTGAGCTCATAGCTCATCCAATTCCTTGCACAAGTCCCTTATTTCCTCACACATGGCATGAACCTCTTGCCTAAGGCCAACACCCTCAATTTATATCTCTCTCTTGACCTTACAGGTTTAGAGGTAGCGTTTGAAGCAATATCCAATATCGTATCATCACTTGCCCTAACGAGTTAGGTAGTTGTGTAAACCTTCTTCTTAGGAGGCATTCTACTATTATGATAAGGGAACCTGGTACTAATTCCCTTCTAATCTATGCCACCTCACTAGCAACTATCGTATTTGTCATGCATTTATCATAAGTACTTATCATATCATATGACAAGGTACATGTCTCATATCATATATCACATAGCATATATCGCATATCATGGCATATATCATATGTCATAATCACGAAACATATAACTTATAGCATTATGAACTTGCCTATCATATAGAAGTCAATCATGTCATATGCAATAAAAGAAATCATTCGATACCCAAGTGAGGTGGTCGCGTCAGAGCCGCCCCACTCCTAGCATGGATTCGCACTGTCTTGGCTAACTGAAATGCCCAAAATGCCCTTTTCCTTATTTTTTGGTATTTTTTAGCCCTATCCTTTTCATCTTTTCACATTTTCACTTCCCAAATCACCTACACCTCATTTTCCTATAAATAGCCCTTCCATTTCCTCATTTCAAAGACACCTTGAGTTAAAGTTGATAGCTATCCTCTAATTCTCTCTTCTTCTCCCTCCAATCACTCTCTAATTAATTAATTAATCTTTTTAATTAATTAATTAATCACTTGTTTAAAATCAAATTAATTATTTTTCTTAATCCACCTTTCATCCAAATTAATTAATTCATCTTTTTAATTAATTAATCTATCTACCATTTTCATCATATTAATTAGTTAATTAATCTTTTTAATTAATTAATTAATCTCCTAATCAATCTAATCACCTGGTCTCAATAAAATGAAATGTCAATATGGTAAAACTCTCCACTAGACAAAAGCAAAGGTATCAGCCTTTTTCCTTCCCCTCAAAACACCCAAACCAAAATCAATCTGATTAACTCCTAAACCCCTTCACTTAATCATGGAACAAACTATGTGGGTTTTGATCCCTATTCGATGGGGTATGTAGGCATGTTTAGAATCTAAATCTAAATCTCAAATCCAAATCCCAATCAATCTCCTTTCCCTTTTTTTTTAATTAATGTAATTTATGAATGTTTCATTTTAATTTTCTCATTGCACTCATACCATGCTCATGCATTAATCATGATATTATAATTATCATATAATATTTATCATTCACGAAATCAAATTTTCAAAGTCAAATTAAACTCAAGATCCAAATCGTGATTATTTAACCAAAAACCTAGTCCTCAAGCTCAACTTAGTTCGAGACTAGTGATTTTATCCTTGGGTAAATTAATTAACTAAAATTAATGAATTGGAGTCACAATTGGATTTTTTGCTTAACTTTCCCATTTAAAAATAAATTAGGATGGTGACTCCCAAAATCATTTTCAAAATTAACCAACCAAACCTGAGAGTTCCATCGTGAGTCTAAATCCAAACGAGTATGTTGATTCCCTTTAGTGGACCAGGCCGGTGCTTAGGTTAGGCCTCATAGCATGACATTTATTCATTCAACAATATAGTGGTTAAGGGAATAAGAAAGTAAAAGGAAAATATTAAATTTACAATGAAAATCTAATAGAGGATACTTCCCTAGTCCTTATGGGTTTTAGGAAACATTCTCCAAACTATGTCCTAAAGTAATGCAAACAAGATAAAGAAAATCCTAACTATGTAAAGAAGATGATAGGGAGAAGTTGCTTTATTTTAATTGGATTCATTATTTGAACCAAGCATGCCTGTGTATCTCTTCGAATGGGAATCAAAATCCACGTAGTTCTCCCTTCTTGCGAAGGGGTTTATTTAGCCAAACCACTTTATCTTGTTTTGATTAATGATTGAGTCGATTGATTAATTACCGAGTTAAATTAGTTCATATTTTAATCAACTATCCTGAGTGAATTAATTAAAAAAATGCAAGGAGCCTTAGAGGAAGAATAGAGAATCCCAAGGAGGGAAACAATAAATAAATCCCAATGAGGGAGATGATAAATGAATTCTAAGGAGGGAGACAATAAAATGAAATAAATAAATAAATAAAGAAAAGGAAAAGAAAAAAGGAAAGGAGACTTATGGCAAACTTAATAAATAAATAAATAAATAAAAGGAAAAGAAAAAAGGAAAGGAGACTTATGGCAAACTTTTGACTTGATGGGTCAATTGAGAAAGTCGCATCCCAGATTACTTTGCAAAGCAAGAATCAATAGCAAAGTAAAAATAAAAGTAAAAGAAAACTTTAAACTAAAAAGTTTGTTCCTTGGTGGATTAAGCTTGTGAAGATGGTTCACTTTATACAAAGGTTAATCAAGCAGCCATAAGGTGAGGAGGTGTGGAAAATTAAGTTAGAAGGCCTATATTTATAGTAGAATGGTTATGGGAATAGTTTGTAATCTTCCAATGTGGGATTGTTGCAAAAAGGTGAAGAAAAATTCATTTTCACCTGTTTTCACCCATTCTCGCTTGTTTCTCATCTATTTTTCATAATTCTAGTTACATTGCGTTCATTATTCAATCCCAAATGATTTAATGGTGATTTAGAGGTCATAGGGATAGGTTTTAGTTCCCAAGGCTCCAGTTCCTGATTTTCCCATTTTGGCATTTTTTGGTAATTTTAGCTTTTGGAGGTTGGTTTATCAAGCCTAAGTGCCTCTAAGGTTCAAATGCAAACTAGGGGGTGTAAAATTAAGGGTTCATAGTTGCCCCCTCATCATAATTGGCATGACCAAAGGTGATTCTAATGATAATGAATCCAGGGATGAGGGATGGAAAAAAAATTAAATAAAGGGATGTCTAAGCCAGAGCTTGGACATGTTTAAGTGAAAGGCATGGTTGAATTTTAAGAAAAAGGATAAGTGAAAAAAGGAACCACAGGGATGCTTGAAAAATTGTTCCTAAACATTTATGGATGAAAAATGTGATGGCTAATAGATGGAAAAATGGACCACAAGGATGTCTAAGTGATAGTTGTTAGACATGTGTAGGTGAAAATGGTGGATTTGAATAAAAAAGGCAGAAGAAGGAACCAAAGGAATGCTTAAGTGATCATTAATAAACATTTATAGGTGACTTTTCAAAAGAATTTTGATAAGGAGCAAAAATAGGAATCACAAGGATGCCTAGGTAATTGTTACTAAACATTTTGTGGGTGAAATGATCCTAAGGCTATCCTATGATAGTCTAAAAAGTTTGAAAAAGAAACCTAACCCTGTGCTAGATTGATGATCCTAAGGTTGTCTTAAGATGGTTTGATTTTAAAAGAGATACCTGATTCAACTTTAAGGCATGTATCCTAAGGCTATCTTAGAATAGGTCTGATGTTGATGGTTCTAGTCTTAATTTTGAAACTTTGATTGGTGATTTATCAGTTTAATGATCAATTTTGGTTTGGAAATTTAGATTGATAATCCTTCTTGATTTAGATTGGTGATCCATCTTGCTTTGGGAAATTGTATTGATGATCCTTCTTAATTCGAATTAATGATCCTTCTTAATTCAAATTGATGATCCATCTTGATTCAAGAGTCTAATTAACAACTTGTTCTAGTGTAAAATGCATCTGACTATGCAATGATTAGATACCTTAAACCTGTGAAGGGTCAGCTCAATGTAAAATTGATGACCTTTTAGGAGAAAGATGCCTCATTTTGGAAAGGTGAATATTTAGAAATGAGGTGCCCCCACCTCAGATTAAAAAAGAAAAGTGGTTTGGTCATTTTATTCAAATATACTAGCTTTAGGATAATAAGGTTACACCTAATTTGGACTTAGTATAAGGGTAGTTAAAAGGTTTGTCAAGGCTATCAATCAACCTTAGAGGAGATTAATTATTAAAGCTAGGTCAAATTGGTTAGCTTAGAAGGCTTAAATAGGTCTGGCCTTAGAGAATGTTTGGTTTGTGATCGGATTTGACAGCCAAATCAGGTTTCACCTTAAAGAAGATCATAAGTGGGGTCATCTTAGAAGATTAGGTCAATTTTAGCCTTAGCTAAGGTCATTTTAGAAGGTTCAATCATATCTCGATCTTAAAGTCAATTTAAAAGCTCAGTCTACATAAGAAGTCAAATTAGAAGGCTCGGTAAAGTTACACTATGGAGGGGATGAAATTGGCTTGGTTAGGTCTTGACTTTTTGAGAGTTCATTTAAAAGGTTAGGTTTAAGGCTGAGTCAGATTTTTTCTTAGGACTTAACTGGGATGTTAGACTTTGTAGGAGGTTAAATTGGGTGGCTAAGTTTAGCTAAAAGGAAAGGTCAGGTTAGGAAACCAGTTTGGGTAGGCTTATTCAGATTTTGGCCTTAGAGGAGATCATGGGCTTCATGGTGAGGGCTTTTGGGAGTGGGCTTCATGCTAAAGGCTTCTTAGTTTAGGCTTCATAGTGAAAACTTCTTGGTTCGACCTTCATGATGAAGGCTTGAAGGTTGTTGGTTAAAAAACTTTCGACTTTGAGAATAATTTGTCAGCTTAGGCTATTCTACAAGGTGTGAGGCCTTGCTCAAGCACTGGTCTTAATTTGCTAAAGGGAATCAAAAATGCTCTTTTGGGAGAAACATCACAATTAGAACCCGTTATGAGTTCAAAAAATTATATTTTGTAGGTTATAATTTACAAAAGGAGTCGCCACTTTAATTTTGCTTATTTTAGTTGGGGAAATTAAAGGAAAAACCTAATTTGATTGACTCCAAAATTATACCATTTATCCTAAGGAAAAGCACTAGTCCTCGAATGGCCAAAGAGGGGTCAGGGACTAGGTTTTACAAAGCTACATTAATTTTTTACAAAGATCTAATCTTCTTTTTTTACAAAGCTATTTTGTATTTAAGCCAAACTAATTTTTTGTAAAAATTGTTGCTTTGAGTTAACCAAAAATAGATCTTTTCAGATTTAGATCTTGAAATTAGAATTGAAAAGGGAAAGGAAAGAACTTTTACCTTTGGCTTTAAGTGACAAGGAACGTAGGAAGCGAGCTTGGTGCTGGATCTAAGTTCCATCTTGGCTTAGGGATAGCACGAGCACTCCTTTTGGAAGAAGGACTCTTAAATAGTGTGAACTCTTTTCGAAGGAAGGATTTTGGATCACCCTTGCTTGAATACCATGAATTCCCTTTAAGATAAAGAACCTAAATCACACCTTTTCTATATTAGGAGGCTTAGAGATAGGGTTTGAGATGATTAGGATGCTTATTAATAAGGTTTCATATGATATAAAAGGTTCTGGAATGGGGTTTTAGAGATTAGGTGGAACAACCCACACCCACCCTAGGAATTTTCATAATAAATTGCTTGATTTAGAACTATTAAGGTTAAGTGTGTACTTGTGTGAAAATTTGTGATCTAAGTGATTGATGAGTAGGTGGCATATTAAATTAATTTTAATATATATAATATGAGTTGCTATTGTGAAATAAATGATTTATATGAGGTGCGTTTGCATAAAAGAATTTATTTTAAATAAAACGAATTTTCATGCATAAGACAATTTTTAAGCATAAAATAATTTTATGAGTATTTCTAAAATATTTTAGAATAAATATTATTGTGGGAAATGTTACAAAATTCATAAGAAAAATATTCTTTTTATTTTAATATTTATTCAGCCTGAAAATTTAAATAAAAGGCCAAATACCCAAAAGCCCACTACACTAAAATCCTCCTAACCTAGTTTATTAAGGGTACTAGTGGAAATTCCACCCAAACCCTAATATATAATCTAAATTTCGGCCAAACCAAGGTTCTAGCAGCCATTCTCTTATTCCTTCTGTATCTTGGTAGAAAAATCCTCTCAAAATATTTCTCTCTACCGAAATTAAGAAAAACACCTTTTCTTTTCGCAATTTCTTGACCATAATCATAAGTTTTTATTCTCTTTTGATTTCTAAACTGATTTCTATGAAATAAATTATGGGAAAATTATTTTGAACTGGTTGATTACTGATTTTTATAGATTTAATTCTATTTAGGCGAGTTTTTGGGAGAGAAAATCTATTTTCTACCGAAAACACGATTCTTTCCGCGAGATTTCTCCAAAGGTGAATTTTATAACTTAAAATCACAATTTTTATCCATAGACATCATTGGGGGGGGTGTGATTTGTGCATGGTTGTGTTCTAAACTAATTTTTGATTTGTTTTGATGGAAAATATTGGATTAAATAATATTTTGGCATATTTCTGTGATGACCGGAGAGTTTCGAAAAACAAAGGAGTTCAAGGTTTTTGTGTTAGAACTTGGAAGTTAGAAAATTTTATTCTTGAATGGACATATGGCTGCCAATTTGTATGAATAAGTGCTCTAATATAATATTTTTTTTGTTTAGATGAGAAATAATGATTTGAATCATGTGTCTGTTTATCGCTAAAATGAACAAAATGCGCAGAAAGCGCGAAAACTCATGATTTTACACCTAAGCCTTTAAACTTAGAATTTTTTTTGTATAAATCCCATCTATGGCTGCCAAATCATGTATGGATGTGGTCTAAACAGATATTTTCTATGATTGAATGAAAAACAATAGTTTAAACAACCTGTTTACATATTTCTGAAATGACTGGAAAATACTGAAAACAAGAAAACTCATGGTTTTGTGCTCTATAATTCAAAAGTTGAAGTTTTATGTATAAACAACACTATGTGTGGCCGATTCTTATGGATTTAAATTCTAAAATGATTTTTGTTGTGTTTAAATGAAAAATCTTGGTTCAAACCATGTTTTTACATATTTCTGAAATAGACGGAAAGTGCAAAAAGAAGAAGAATTTTTTGCTACCTTGGTGATGCATTCGGCCTATATGAATCTTTTTGTCCCAATGGTTATAAATTTTATGTGATGTGTTTTGATGATTGTTAACATGTATGTATGTATAATAAATGTTAAAATTGCATGTTAATTGAAGGTATGATCTGAGATAAGCTTAAATGCATTATGGTATACTTAAGGTATAGTTAAGGTATCTTAACATTACATTGTGTTTAGAATGCAAATATGGTTGAGAAATATGGAACTAGATGTTATTATGACTTGATGATGAACATATGGTTATGAGTTGATGAAGTGAAAGGGATCATAAGAGTTAAGCATGACGCTTGAAAGGTTAATTGTTAAGTTGACATGTATGGAAGTGTAAAGTGAATTAAGATAATTGTTAAAGCGAATTGATATTGAGGTAATAATATTGTGATGACCTTAGAAAGGTATTGATGTGATTGTTATGTGATATCAAGAGAGCCTATGAGGCCTAAGTATGCAAGACTTTCAAAGTCAATGTGTTATGTGCAAGTGACGAGTACACCTATATGTGGACTTTAAGTGTATATGTATGCTATATGTGCATGGGATAGTTATGGGATAGGAGCATCATGAGTAATAAATACTAAGTATTAAATCCAATATTATGTTAGAGTTTGAGGAGCTTTAGAAGTGCAAAAGGACTATGTATACTAGGAGCAAAGGAACCCCAAGGTGAGTAAACATCGTATTCATTCTACAAGTGTGAGTAAATACTATGTTCATGCTACAAGTGTGAGTAAATATTGTATTCATTCTACAAGTGCAAGTAACATTTTGTTATGTTACAAATATGTGATATATTGTTATGTAAGCCTTTGTGATCTTTGACACCTAAGTTCTTTTTATTCTAAATATTATTATATGATTTCTGTGACAAGCTTGGGTTGCAAAGGGACATTTGGTCCAAAACTATTTTGTTTATCCAATGAGAATTTCCTGTGATTAACACCCTAACTTATATTCTTTCTGGAACTACACTATCATTGTATCTTTTGCTGGAAAGCAAAACCACTATTATTATTAGAATACATGTTATTGTTGCCTTATATGATATTGTTAATTATGATTACCATTAGCTCTAGCTATGGTACGTTTTACCCTTTATGCAGAATCCTCGTGCCGATGCGGGTAATCATTAGAACCTATGCACATGGTCTTAACTCGATGGATAGGGGTAGTGTATCCACCTCAGCTAGAAAGGGGCAGTTCTAGCCGTGGGGCCTAATCAACTTCATACCTTATAAGTGATAGGAGTTGGAATTTGGTATAAGGCCACCTCTTCTTAAGTGTTCGAGTGATAGAGCAATAGCCTTCACTCATCATAAGTGATAAGTGTGATTTTTACAAAGTTGCCAAATTGAACCCTTGCTAATTTGCAACCAGATTCATGAATTATAAGTCATGAACTAAGTGTATAAGCTATGTGTTTCCTTTTCAAAGGAATATGTGATAATGTATGTGCCTTTTCGTTTACTCATTGAGATCATATCTCTCACCCCTTTTTCCTTATGTTGTTCCAGGTGGGCAAATGTGAGGAGGCAAGGTGATGGCTCAAGCATTCTACTTTGCTTGGGGAATTCCTTGTCCAAGTTATCAATAATACTATTTTTATGACGTCTTATCATTAGATGCTTTGGGAATGTTGATTGATACTCATTGATATATATTATTTTCCTTATGGATTTCATATGTAATGATTTATCTTAGTCTTCGGCAATTTATGGTGTTCATCTAAATGTTTTAAATGAGTTAATGTAGGAGGTTTGGTAAGATCCTAGGCATGATTTATTTATATGTAAGTGGGTTCTATGGGCGTGGGTGACCTTATGTCTCCCCATGTTCTAGGACCATCATATCTCTAAGGTTGGGATGTGACAAAGGTGGTATCAGAGTCGTAGTTTTAAAAGTCTAGCTTAGGCTTGTTTTATATGAGTTACTTAAGTAAAATCTTGGAGCATAG
Source organism: Reutealis trisperma (assembly GCA_947687605.1). Taxonomy (NCBI): domain Eukaryota; kingdom Viridiplantae; phylum Streptophyta; class Magnoliopsida; order Malpighiales; family Euphorbiaceae; genus Reutealis; species Reutealis trisperma. Next base: position 66,032 of record CANTUT010000161.1, on the reverse strand, counting down.
GAATTTTCTTGTCATGTCACTAGCATAGTTCCGCGAAATCCTAGTAGATTTTTGTAATCCTTATTATTGTTTGCTTGCCTTACGATTCTTCTGACAGATGACCAAAAAGATTACGCCTACCCGAGGACCGCGACCCAGAGCACCCCGTGTGACCTATAAGAGGACTTGGCGAGATATGCTTGAGAAAGTTGTAATCATGATTCGCCCCACAAAAGAGAAGACCCCTGACAAAGAGGAGGACCCTGAGGAGCGCTTAGATCCTGATTAGGTTTATAGTAAGATCCAAAAATTGGAGGATAGCTATTCATACTTGAAGAAAGAAAACTGACATCTTAAGGTCATGATTCATGCACTAAGAGAGGATATGGAGCAACTCAGGTCAGGGATTGTTGAGTATAGAGGAGATTACTCACCAGTGAGGTCTGCATCTTCAGCTAGTTGCCATCAAGATAGAGATCTTCTTTGCTACTGATGTGGCAGCAGTGGCCATATTGCTCTTGATTCCTCTAGAGGAGGACACGAGAACTAGGTCGAGTAGATAGGATGATCAACGTAACAGCTTAGCACTTTATATGATATGAATGATTTTCCTTGATTGCTTAGTTACCTAGTATGAGATGATTTCTTCCATTATTATGATATGGTGTGATATTATGAGGTATATGCTACTTGATTTTGATATGTGATTTGTGCAAAACTATGTGATATGTGATTCATACATGACATATGCTTAGTGATGTGATATGGTAAATGCATGATAATGTGTGCTAGGATAAGGGGGAGATTAAATAGGTTAGGATAGGGGATTAGTACTAAATTCCCTTATTATGATAGACAAAATGCCTCCTAAGAAGAAGGTTTGCACAGTTGCCCAATCCGTCAGGGCTAATGATGATGTTATATCGGACACCACAACAAATGCTGCCTCTGCACCTATACAATCAAGAGAAAGATCTAACTCGAGGGCACCAACTATGGGCTCTAGTGAGCAAGCATCCTCGCAAGAAGTGCATGCCATACACAAAGAAATGAAGACTTACTAAAGGATATAGATGAGCAACGAGCTCAAAGGTGAGAAGCACCGCCAACTCAAGAAAGGAATGGAGTTACACCACCTGTAGTAGTGACACCTGCTCGGAAAGAGAGGAAATAGCTACCTGACAAGGGGATGACCGTAGCAAAGTTTAAGAAACTGCAACCACCTACCTTTTGTGGTGAGGAAAGAGACGACCCTTATGAATTTTTAGATGAGATGGATAAGTTAGTCTGTCATTTATCTTGCTCAGATGCTCAAGTGATCGAGTTGGTAGGACTCCAACTTAAGAAAAAAGCTTGGTATTGGTATGAGAGGAATATTGAAGAACGACTTTACGAGGCAAACCCACCTACGTGGGCAGAGTTTAAGCAAGAAGTAATGGATCAATTCTTGCCAAAAGGAGAAAGGCAAGATAGAGCATTGCAGTTCGAGCAATTAAAGCAAAGGCCAGGAATGTCTGTGTCAAATTATGCTAAAGAGTTTAACCGACTTAGTCAATACACTGTCAACATCGTTCCTACTGAAGCAAGTCACGTCAATCATTTCCTCAGAGGACTTATCACACCTCTATTCAATTCATTGGCAGCAATAGAGTTTCCAACCTTAGCCAAGCTCGTAGACAAGGCCAAGGTCATGGAGAAAAGATACAAGGCAGAGAGATCCAAACGAGCTGAACAAGACCAGAAGGGAAGGCATAAGAACAAAGGTCATAACGGACAGTATGGAAATGGAGGAGAACCAAAGAAGGAGTTTTCATCATCAGGGCCACAAAATAATTAGACTAAGTAAGAAATTCCCATATGCGACAGATGTGGAAAGAAACATCCTGGAATCTGTCAGAAAGATACTAGTACTTGCCTTAGGTGTGGTCAAATGGGGCACTTTATAAAGGATTGCCCTCAAACGAGGAGTCAAGGGAATGGGACCACAGTTCGATCACAATCTAAGCCATTCCAAACACAAGGACAAGGAGTCAAGGATAAGGGACCAATGGTTGGGAATGCACTGACAACAAAAAATAAGGGCAAGGGTCGAGTCTTTGCATTAAATCCACAAGAGGCTCGTGATTCGCACACCGCCATCATAGGTATCATCACCATCCAAAGTTCTAGCACAAAATGTTTAACTGATTATGGTGCTACCCATTCTTTTGTGTCACCTTGTTTTGCTAAGTACTTGGGTATAGATAAGGAATTGATGAGTGAACCATTAGTAATATCAACTCTTTTAGGGGAAGTGATGGAAATAAAGTATGAGTATAAGGGTTATGATGTAGATATTAATGGACAAACACTTCCGATAGTTTTGCTAGAATTAGATGTACTAGAATTTGATGTGATATTAGGGATGGACTGGTTGTATGAGCATGAAGCTCATATCAACTATAGAAAGAAACTTGTCGAGTTGAACTAGAGATGGGAAGGAGTTTGTATACCAAGGAGATAGGAATGAGAATCCTCTAAACTTGATATCGACCTTAGGAGCAAGACGAATGCTAAGGAAAGGATGCCAAGTGTATCTAGCCCACGTAATCGACACTGGCAAAGAAGTTGCCATTCGAGATGAGAATATTCCAGTAATGGACGAGTTCATGGATGTCTTTCCAGAAGATTTACCTGGATTACCCCCTGATCATGAGATCGAGTTCAACATCGAACTGCTACCCGGTACGTAACCAATATTGATACCACCATATCGTATGGCACCAATGAAGCTAAAGGAGTTAAAGATGCAATTGCATGATCTACTTAATAAGGGCTTCATTCGACCAAGTAGTTCACCATGGGGTGCTCCAGTGTTATTTGTGAAGAAGAAAGATGGCTTGTTCCGAATGTGCATTGACTATCACCAACTTAATAAAGTCACTGTGAAGAATGGATACCCATTGCCAAGGATCGATGATCTTTTTGATCAATTGCAAGGAGCTGGTCACTTCTCCAAAATTGACTTAAGGTCGGGCTATCATCAACTAAAGATCCGAGGAGAAGATATATGCAAGACTACCTTTCATACTAGATATGGACACTACGAGTTCACGGTTTTGCCATTTGGCTTAACGAATGCTCCTGCTGCTTTTATGGACTTAATGAATTGAGTATTCAAGCCATTCCTTGACAAATTCGTGATCGTGTTCATTGACGATATCCTGATTTACTCAAAGAATAAAGAATAACATGAAGAATATCTGAGGATCGTGCTTTCAACATTACGTGATCACTAACTCTACGCTAAGTTATCTAAGTGTGAGTTTTGGATGGAGTCGGTCAACTTTCTTAGACATGTAGTAAGTAAGGAATGGATTCAAGTTGATCCTAAGAAAGTTGAAATGGTAGCAAATTGGCTAAGGCCCACAACAGTTTTAGAAGTATGAAGTTTCTTAGGCATGGCGGGATATTATCGTAGATTCGTACAGGACTTTTCTAAGATAGCAGCCCCATTGACCAAGTTGACAAGAAAGCAAGTTAAGTTCAATTAGGAAGAGTCCTATCAGAAGAGTTTTCAGAAGCTTAAGGAGTGTTTGGTATCGGCTCCAGTTTTGACATTACCAGAAGGAGATGAAGGATTCACTGTCTATTGCGATGCTTCGAGAGTAGGACTTGGGTGTGTTTTGATGCAAAATGGTAAAGTCATCACCTATGCATCATGACAACTAAAGAGGCATGAAATGAATTACCCTACTCACGATTTGGAATTAGCTGTAGTAGTGTTTGCTCTAAAGATCTGGAGACATTACATGTATGGGACGATGTGTGAGATCTACACAGATCATAAGAGTCTTCAGTACATCTGGAGCCAAAGAGACCTCAACTTGAGACAAAGAAGATGGATTGAATTATTGAAGGATTATGACCATCAAATCCTCTATCATCCCGAAAAGGTGAATGTAGTGGCAGATGCTTTGAGACAAAAGTCGATGGGAAGCCTAGCTCATGTGGATATAAGAAGGAGGCTGATCGTAAAGGAACTAAAGGAATTATTTAATCAAGGATTGAAACTAGAGATTGAATGATCAAGAGTTTTATTGGCTCATTTTCAAGTAAGGTCTAAGTTAATGGAAGAAATAAGGGATTCACAAGATAGGGACCCATACCTGATGAAGTTGAAGGACGAGATGAGAGAAGGAAAGAACTCTGAGTTTGAGGTAGTTAATGGAATTTTAAAATGCAAGAATAGAGTATGCGTGCCTGATGTGGATGGATTAAAGGAAAGGATATTGAAGGAGGCACATCAGACACCTTACTGTGTTTATCTTGGAACTACCAAGACATACCATGATGTGAAAGCTAATTATTAGTGGCCTGGATTAAAGAAGGATGTGGCTAAGTTTGTAGCATCCTGCCTGACTTGCCAATAAGTCAAGTATGAACATCAGTGACCCTCAGGATTACTACAAGAGATTCGACTACCTGAATGGAAGTGGGAACGCATCACTATGTACTTCAGTGTTGGTTTGCCTAGAATGTCTAAAGGACATGATTCTATATGGGTCATAGTAGATAGATTGACAAAGTTTGCCCATTTTCTAGGAGTTAAGACCGCATATTTTGCAGCTCAGTATGCACAGTTGTATGTAGATGAGATCGTGAAACTACATGGAGTGCCAATTTCTATCATCTCGGATCGAGGAACTCAATTCACCTCAAGGTTCTGGCAAAAGTTACAAGAAGTGTTAGAAACACAACTAGATCTTAGTACAATGTTTCACCCTCAAACAGTGGCCAGTCTGAAAGAACAATTTAGACACTTGAAGATATACTAAGGATGTGTGTCTTGGACTTTAGCGGTAGCTAGGATAAGTATTTACCCTTGATTGAATTCGCCTACAACAATAGTTATCATTCGCCCATTGGCATGGCGCCATACGAAGCACTGTATGGGAGAAGATGTCGTTCTCTGATCTGTTAGATTGAACATAAAGACAAGCATGTAGAAATGCCCGAATTGCTTAAGGAGACTACCAAGAAAGTACTAATAATTCAAGATCAACTGAAGATAGCTTTCAGTCGATAAAAGAGTTATGCGGACCCTAAGCGAAAAAAAGTCTAATTTGTGGTGGGAGATCACGTATGCTTAAAGGTCCCTCCAATGAAAGGAGTTATGAGATTTGGCAAGAAAGGAAAATTATCACCTTGTTTCATTGGTCCTTTCAAAATCCTAGATAAGGTTGGAGAAGTGTCTTATAGACTTGCCCTGCCTCCAACTTTGGCGCATGTGCACCCAGTGTTCCACATCTCAATGCTAAGGAAGTATGTGTCAGACCTATCTCACATTCTTTTACCTCCAGACATTACGTTAGATGAGTAACTATCCTATAAGGAGTCACCGATAGCTATAATGGATCAACAAGTAAAGAAGTTAAGAAATAAGGAGATACCCATGATTAAGGTTCAGTGGCGAAATCATGGGATAGATGAGTGCACTTGGGAAGTAGAGAAAGAGATGCGACAGAAGCATCCTCAGCCTTTCAAGAGAAACTAGGTAAGGGTTTAAATTCGAGGATGAATTTTTTTAAGGGAGGGAGAATGTAACAACCCATACCCACCCTAGGAATTTTCATAATAAATTGCTTGATTTAGAACTATTAAGGTTAAGTGTGTGCTTGTGTGAAAATTTATGATCTAAGTGATTAATGAGTATGTGACATATTAAATTAATTTTAATATGCATAATATGAGTTGCTATTGTGAAATAAATGATTTACATGAGGTACATTTGCATAAAAGAATTTATTTTAAATAAAACGAATTTTCAAGCATAAGACAATTTTTAAGCATAAAATAATTTTATAAGTATTTCTAAAATATTTTAAAATAAATATTTTTGAGGGAAATGTTATAGAATTAATAAGAAAAATATTCTTTTTATTTTAATATTTATTCAGCCCAAAAATTTAAATAAAAGCCCAAATACTCAAAAGTCCACTACACCAAAATCCTCCTAACCTAGTTCATTAAGGGTATTAGTGGAAATTTCACCCAATCCTAATATATAATCTAAATTTCAGCCAAACCAAGGTTCCAACAGCCATTCTCTTATTCTTTCTGTATCTTGGCAGAAAAATCCTCTCAAAATATTTCTCTCTACCGAAATTAAGAAAAACACATTTCTATTTCGCGATTTCTTGACTATAATCGTATGTTTTTATTCTCCTTCAATTTCTAAACTGATTTCTATGAAATAAATTATGGGAAAATTATTTTGAACTGGTTGATTACTGATTTTTACAGATTTAATTGTGTTTGGGTGAGTTTTTGGGAGAGAAAATCTATTTTCTACCGAAAACACAATTCTTTCAGCGAGATTTCTCCAAAGGTGAATTCTATAACTTAAAATCACAATTTTTATGCATAAACATCATAAGGGGAGAGTGATTTGTGCATGGTTGTGTTCTAAACTGATTTTTTATTTGTTTTGATAGAAAATATTGGATTAAATAATATTTCTACATATTTCTGTGATGACCGAAAAGTTTCAAAAAATAAAAGAGTTCAAGGTTTTTGTGTTAGAACTTGGAAGTTGGAAAATTTTATTCTTGAATGGACATATGGCTGCCAATTTGTATGAATAAGTGCTCTAATATGATATTTTTTTTGTTTACATGAAAAATAATGATTTGAATCATGTGTCTGTTTATCACTAAAATGAACAAAATGCGTGGAAAGCGCGAAAACTCATGATTTTTCACCTAAGCCTTTAAACTTGGAATTTTTTTTGTATAAATCCCATATATGGCTGCCAAATCATGTATGGATGTGGTCTAAACTGATATTTTCTATTATTGAATGAAAAATAATAGTTTGAACAACCTGTTTACATATTTCTGAAAGAAAATACCGAAAACAAGAAAACTCATTATTTTGTGCTCTATAATTCAAAAGTTGAATTTTTATGTATAAACAACACTATGTGTGGCCGATTCTTATGGATTTAAATTCTAAAATGATTTTTGTTATGTTTACATGAAAAATCTTGGTTCAAACCATGTTTTTACATATTTCTGAAGTAGATGAAAAGTGCGAAAAGAAGAAGAATTTAGTTGTTACCTTGGTGATGCATTCGGCCAACATGAATCTTTTTGTCCCAATGGTTATAAATTTTATGTGATGTGTTTTGATGATTGTTGACATGTATGTATGTATAATAAATGATAAAATTGCATGTTAGTTGAAGGTATGATCTTAGATAAGCTTAAATGCATTATGGTATACTTAAGGTATAGTTAAGGTATCTTAACATTATATTGTGTTTAGAATGCAAATGTGGTTGAGAAATATGGAACTAGATGTTATGATGACTTGATGATGAACATATGGTTATGAGTTGATGAAGTGAAAGGGATCATAAGAATTAAGCATGACGCTTAAAAGGTTAATTGTTAAGTTGACATGTATGGAAGTGTAAAGTGAATTAAGATAATTGTTAAAGCAAATTGATATTGAGGTAATAATATTGTGATGACCTTAAAAAGTTATTGATGTGATTGTAATGTGATATCAAGAGAGCCTATAAGGCCTAAGTATGCAAGACTTTCAAAGTCAACGTGTTATATGCAAGTGACGAGTACACCTATGTGTGGACTCTAAGTGTATGTGTATGCTATATGTGCATGGGGTAGTTATGGGATAGGAGCATAATGAGTAATAAATACTAAGTATTAAATGCAATATTATGTTAGTGTTTGAGGAACTTTAAAAGTTCAAAGGGACTACGTATACTAGGAGCAAAGGAACCCCAAGGTGAGTAAACATCGTATTCATTCTACAAGTATGAGTAAACACTATGTTCATGCTACAAGCGTGAGTAAATATTGTATTCATTCTACAAGTGCATGTAACATTTTGTTATGTTACAAATATGTGATATATTGTTATGTGAGCCTTTGTGATCTTTGAAACCCAAGTTCTTTTTATTCTAAATATTATTATATGATTTCTGTGACAAGCTTGGGTTGCCAAGGGACATTTGGTCCAAAACTATTTTGTTTATCCAATGAGAATTTCCTATGATTAGTACCCTAACTTATATTCTTTCTGGAACTACACTATCATTGTATCTTTTACTAGAAAGCAAAACCACTATTGTTATTGGAATACATGTTATTGTTGCCTTATGTGATTTTGTTAATTGTGATTACCATTAGCTCTAACTATGGTACCTTTTACCCTTTATGCAGAATCCTCATGCCGATGTGGGTAATCATTGAAACCTGTGCACATGGTCTTAACCCGATGGATAGAGGTGGTGTATCCACCTCAGCTAGAAAAGGGTGGTTCTGGCCGTGGAACCTAATCAACTTCAGGCCTTGTAAGTGATAGGAGATGGAATTTGGTATAAGGCTACCTCTCTTTAATTGTTTGAGTGATAGAGCAATAGCTTTCACTCATCATAAGTGATAAGTGTGATTTCTGCAAAGTTGCAAAATTGAACCCTTGCTAAATTGCAACCAGATTCATGAATTATAAGTCATGAACTAAGTGTATAAGCTATGTGTTTCCTTTTCAAAGGAATATGTGATAATGTATGTGCTTTTTCGTTTACTCATTGAGATCATCTATCTCACCCCTTTTTCCTTGTATGGTTCCAGGTGAGCAAATGTGTGGAGGCAAGGTGATGACTCAAGCATTCTACTTTGCTTGGGGAATTCCTTGTCTAAGTTATCAATAATATTATTTTTATGAAGTCTTATCATTAGATGCTTCGGGAATGTTGATTGATACTCATTGATATATATTATTTTCCTTATGGATTTCATATGTAATGATTTATCTTAGTCCTCCACAATTTTTGGTATTCATCTAAATGTTTTAAATGAGTTAATGTAAGAGGTTTGGTAAGATCCTAGGCATGATTTGTTTATATGTAAGTGGGTTCTACAGGCATAGGTGACCTTAGGTCTCCCCATGTTCTAGGACTGTCGTATCTCTAAGGTTGGGATGTGACATTAAGAGGTTTAAAAAAAGGATTTTGATGGTTAGGAGACTTAAAAATAAGGTTTAAAAAGCTTTAGGAGAAGTATAGGAGTATGTAATTGTGTGTGGAAGTTGTTAGGAGGTGTGAGGTATTTATAGGGGGAGTCTGGAAGCTCAAAATAGTGAATTTTTGGTGTGGGATCAAGAAAAAATGCGCTGCGGTAATTTATTGTGTACTGGGGTAATTGCAAAATGAGTTGCGACATCCATAGAGCCCATTACGGTAGCCAATTGGCTATTATAAATGCCTATGGCAACTGCAGCAAGGCTATGGTTACTGTATCCGACTTTAAGTTGCTGCAACTGTCCCACGGGTTATCGCACCTCATTTTTCAGACCGTTCTCATCTGCTTTTGATCCAATTTGGGCCTAGTTTGATTCTATGTGTTCATAGTCAAGTGTTGGCCATCTGAAGCTACAAGTTTCTAGAAATTTATTTTTCAATGGGATGCTACCTCCTTGACCCCTACCTGCTAACCGGCTGGCGGGACCGCAGAACTGGCTCTGTGTAGTGAACTAATCTTAACAAGTGTTAAGCTGTAGTCGGATCTTAAGGGTGTAAATTTGAGGGTTCATACAAGGGTGCTTTGGACCTCTTTGGAAGATAGTTGGTCTAAATGCATGTATCATGCTAAAGGTTTTTAGTGATAAGGATACTACAGGCTTATAGATAGGGGTTTACCCTTTGACATGGTTGCATCAACTTAATAGAATTAAGCTGAGAATGGTTTATAGGTCTTAAGAGACTTTAATGTTGAGGATCATGTGTTTTGCCAAGGAGGCTTGACATTTCAAGAATAATGAAATGTTTGCCAAAAAGGCATAGGATAGGCTTTGATTGGTTCGAGCCCTTTTTAATCAACTTGAGGATGATAGGCTTTGGGGGATATGCCTTGACTTTTGGTTTTGTTAAGGAATTTGACTTTAATGATGTTGAGTCCTAAGAGATATGGGGATCTTTAGTTCTACCCATGTTGAGATTTTTCCAAGGAAAGGGTGGTATGGGGCTTGAGCATGAAAGTATGGTATGATTTGCAAATGAGGCTTGGGATGGAATAATATGATTTCATGAATCTTAGAAATGACTTAAATGTAAGTTAGAACTTCTAAAAATGAATTAAGGAGCTTGTATGGTTTTGCTATTTGTAGCATGATTCATGGAAAAAAGCAAGCCAAGCTAATCTTTCCATTTGAGATTAAAAAGACACTTCAGGTGACACTTTATTAGTTTGAATGTAGATGGACATACTAGTTAAAGGGAAGTGCCTAAAGAAGTGGCTAAAGGATTAGTGAGAAGAGACAACTTGGGGATCATGCTCTTAATGAGAAATAAGGATGTGATGGACTGATGGCATACAATGTGAAGGATTATGCCTTAGCTTCTTGAGCTGAGCGATGAGAAGAATTTGACAAAAGATGATGACGACCTAAGAAGACATGCCCCTATTATTAGATAACTACATAGAAGATAGTATATCTTTAGATAATGAGCTTTTAGTGAGGAAGGATGACCTTGAAGACATAAAACAAGAAAGATTGATTGAAAATGATTTGGCAACTTTCAATGATGTGCCTTTGTGCACAAAGAGAGATGACATTGATGAAATAGGATGAGCTTTCTCTTTCTCTTTTCTCTTTTTTTTTTTTCTCTCTTTTTCCCCCTCTTAGCTCTAACTTTTGTCTAAGTCACCCTTTTGGGTTTTCAACTTAGAAATCTTGAATTAATGAAATTTGGAAGAAAAATTCGATCATGATTTGCTACTATTCTTCACTTTGAGGGGCTTTGACCTTTGAATTCTAGATTTGATGAACTTGTTGCTCTTTGTTGAGGTACATCATTTGATTACCTAAAGTGCAATAGGTAATTACATTAAATTGTTTTTATGCTTCAACTATTTGATAAGAGGTCTTTTTCTTGACCTTCTTTGATTTTAGAGCCGATAAGCGATTGTTGATTTGTGAGAATGGGGTACCTCAAATTCTGCTAATTATGGCAAATTTAATTAACTATTCATTTCTCTTTCTTTTGTTCTTCTCTCTTTTTTTTCTTTTCTTTTTTTTTTTTTTTTTTTTTTTTTGCTTTTTCTATCTTTCTATTTTTTAAGCTTATCCATGGAAGATAAGAAAATTAATGCATAAATAATGAAAAGAAAATGTAGATGTATTACTATAAAGAAAACTTTATTACAAGATAATGAAAAAGGGACTAATATGGTTGATAAAAATACAAGAAAAAGAAAATAAGACAACAAACTCTGACTCAGATTTAGACTCAAACTTTAAGATTTGGACTCAGACTTAGATTTAGATTTAGAATTCAATCTCAGGCAGGTCAGATTAGCTAAACTAAAACTCCTCCATAATATACTACTTGGGACTAAGATAAGGTGGGGTCGAATTAGGTTCAGGTTCCTCATCACTGTTAGGTTAGTGGTAGGAATTTAGCTTTAAATGATTTATTTTGGATGCAATCTTCTACCATTGACACAGTTGCAACTAAAGCTTTAAAGGTAGATATGTATTAGGTTAGCAAGTGAGCTCTATAGGTCGAGAGTTGATTCTTGACAATGACATCCACTTGTTCTTACTCGGCCAGCATGTTTACCATTTAAGCAGCTTTAGCCCTCCATAAGGAATATAGAGAAAGACTCATTTGGAAGCTACTTGGTGATTTCCAAATGACGCCTAATTACATCAACTTTGGTGTTGTAATGTTATTATCTAACAAAGACATGACAAATATCATCCCATATTCTTTTCTAACTCTTGTTTAATGAAAGGAACCATCTCCTTGAAACTTCAGTTAGTAATTATTGGAATAGTTAAGCAAGGAGCTATCACCAAGTCCCAAAGGCTCATTACCCCCACATATATTTTTAGATAGGTCTTAGGGTAAGTGGCTAAAGCATTGGTGAATTGGTTCTTTACTCTTCGCAGATAGTGAAAGGAGAGTTCATAAAAAATTTTAGCTAGATCATTTAGGTGTTGATGGTAAGGAAACAAATGCTTTTCTTTAATCTTCCACTTGTCAAAAGCTCAAGAAAAGATTAGGTTAGAATCGATGTATACTTCTAAGTAATCTATTCTCTTATTGATTACCATATTTAGGCCAGCTATACATGCTTTATACTCTACCTTATTATTAGTTACATTAAATGCTAGCTTGATAGCTATAGGCATATGATCTCCATGAGGAAGCCAAGCCAGCTCTATAGCCTTTACTATTGAAAGCACCATGAAAGGATAATTTCCATAGTTCAGGGTCTACAATTAGAATATCCTCATCATAAAACTCAAGTTCAAAAAATTATGATCTACAGGGGCTGCAGCTAATTGGTCAACAATTATATTTCCTATTACTACTTTCCTTAGAATATACTTTAGGTTGAAGGCTATAAGTACTACCATCCATCATGCCCTTTTGCTATCAAGAATTGACCTCTCCATAAGGAATTTCAAGGGGCTCCTATGAGCTAGCACTTTTGTTGTATATGAGTAAAGTAGTGCTGGAGCTTGTAGGATACCCATTCTAAGGCTAGGTATAGCTAACATATGCTTACTTAGATAATAGATGAAATTCTCTCTATGTGAATCTAGCACATTTTAAGCAAGTATTGCAACTATAGCTTTCGAAGTTACTAACAAAAAGAGTAGAAATGGCTGATATGGTCTCGAAGGTTGCAGTACCAGTGGTTTTGGGAGATATTGCTTGATATTATCCTCTTAAAATTCTTCATTCCATTGCTTAGAGGCTCTTTTTGTTAATAGCTTGAAGATTTGCTTGCAAGTATCTATCAGTTATGTAATAAAGTGACTAGTATACTATAGTTACCCTAGGAAACCTCTAATCTCCTTTTTAGTTTTAGGAGGGGCCATTTCTATAATTGCCTTTGACTGTCTCTAAGAAACATACTAAAGAAGGCACCAAAGATACACTTGGTTGAATTTAACTTGAGGTTGTACTGCCTAAGTCTTGAGAAGAACCTATCCAAGCTTCCAAATGTTCTCTAAGGTTTCAAACTTTATCACCATGTCATCGACATATAGCTCAACATCCTTATGTATCATGTCATGAAATGTAGTAGTTTCCATTCTTTGATATGTTGCCATGACATTCTTTAAACCAAAAGGCATCACTTAATAATAATAGGTGCCCCATTTTATTATGAAAGATGTCTTTCCTTTGTCATGAGGGTGCACTTGGATTTGATTATAGCCTACATAAAGGTTGGTCAAAGAGACCACTAATGCCCTGACCATGCAGTCCATAAGTAAGTTAATATGGGGCAAAGAGAAGTCATCCTTCAGGTAAGCCTTATTGAGCTCTTTGTAATTGACACACATGCGAACCTTTCCATATTTCTTAAGGTTGGCAGTATGTTGGCTAACCATGGGGTAAGTGATTGGCTTAATGAACTTATTCTCTAGCAACTTAGCTACTTCCTCTTTAATCTTCATAGACTATTTTGCCTTCATCCTTGTCAACTTTTCCTTGACAAGTTTATGTTCATAGGTTAGGATCATGTAGACCACGATGCTTTGATCACCTTTTACCATATCATTGGGTTCCCATTTTAATCAATCTAAGAATTCACAAAGCTTTTCAATGAGTGCCTATGTGTCATGATATGCAAATGCAATGTATGTGATTTTAGGCTTTTACTCCATGCCATAATTAATTGGTGTCACATCCTAATTTTAGAGATATGACGGTCTTAGAACATAGGGTCCCCCACGCCAGTAGAACCCACTTATGTACATATAAACACTGTCTGGGATCGTACCAAACCTCATGCATTAACTTAATTAAACCCTTTATAAAGGAAAACCTTAAGTTGCATAAGAATAGTTAAAATACACTTAAAATACAATCCATAAGAAAATAATATTTAGACTCCAAATAAAGTCACCAAAATGTAAAGTTCCAAAATAAAACTCCCATAACAATAACTCCCAAAGCATCTAGAGACTCATCACATCATAGCACAATAATAACTTTGACAAGGAAATTTCCCAAGCAAAGTAGATTGCTTAAGCGATCACCTTGCCTCCTCATAATGCTCACTTGGAACCACACAAGGAAAAGGGGTGAGATAGATGATCTCAGTAAGTAAATAATAGGGCTTATAAAATAACACATATCCCTTAGAAAGGGCTCATAGCGCATAACTCATAGTTCATGATTCAAAATTCATAGTTTATGGTTCATAGTTTGCAATTTAGAAAGGTTCACAAAAATCACACTTACAACACATAACATATAGAGTGAAGGTCATTGCCATAATCACTCGAACACATAGAGGAGGGGTGGCATCAAACCAACTGCCAACTCTTATCACATAGAGAAGTGTAAAACTAATCAAGCTCTATGGCTAGAATTGCCCCTTCTAGTTGAGGTGGATACACAACCCCTATCTATTGGGTTAAGACCATGTGTACAGGTACCGATGATTACTCGTATCGACATGAGGATTTCTACATAAAAAAGGTTATGGGTACCATAGCTAGAGCTAATGGTAATCACTTATAAAAATAGCATTGAAGAAATGCAATCACATGTGTCACAATAACAATAGATGTTTAGCTTATCAAACAAAAGATAAATAACAGTGTAGTTCCAGAAAAAATATAGGTTAGGACAATAATCACAAAGGTTCTTTATTATCATTGGATATTCAAAATGGTTTTGAACCAATTGTCCTCTGGCAACCCAAACTTAACAAAGAAATTAAAGGAATATTGGGCACAAAATAAGCGGAAGCAACATGGTGGGTGAAATTTCAAACAATTTAAAATTTCACTTACACCGAAATGGGTCCAATAAACATTCATCCAATCATCTAATTAACGTGTAAAACACATAAGAAAGAAAGCAGATGAAGTGGTAATCATATTACCTCTTAAAGCGTATGAAATAAAATTCTTCTTTCTCCTCTAAAAGCTCCCCAAATGTAGAGCCTCTAGATTGTCCACACCAAGCTCCACCTCCATGGCTCACTTAGATTTGTTTAGATGTTCTTGATTCCCTCTCTTGGTAGCCTAAATGAATACAAGATCTTCTAAAACAAATCCTTGGTGGTTTGATTTTGCTATAGATGTTTCTTTTCAACAAAAGAAACCTTTGTTCTTTCACAAAGAGCAAAGAACAAGAAATGAAGAACAAGAAAATTGAAGATCAATTCTTCTCTTTCTTTTCTCTCAATACTTAGTTCCGAAGGTTTCTCTCTTGATTAAGATGTGCATAAAAGCTAGCAAATTAAACAACATCATTTTCTTTTTATATCCAACAACTATGTTGAATAATAGGGGACAAATGAGATATTTAAATGGAAAAGACCAATTTACCCTTTATGGTTTATGATAACTTCCATTAAGCCTTAAGTAGTTAAAAGACTATTTTGATCTTGGTTACCTTTCTCTAACCCCTAAATCCATCACATGGGCTTTAGGGTTGGAGAAAATCTCTAACCCCTAAACTCATCATATGGGCTTTAGGGTTATGGATAATCTTTAACCCCTAAATTGCCTCTCTCCATTTCCCGAATAGGCTTAGGCAATTTTGGGTTTAGTCCTAAGCTCAAAATCAATTCTTTTAACTCATCCATAGCTTTAATTAATTTAGTCCTTGTCATTTATATCATATATAAATTAGGATTTAATTAACAAGAAATCATTTTGGATTTAAACTTCAAGACATGCTAGGGTCTTTGTAAATTCAATTACAAGTTCAATCCTTTTACCATTAGTCAATTAATTAAACACTTTAATTAATTATTATGTGTAACAACCCACACCCACCCTAGGAATTTTTGTGATAAATTGCTTGATTTAAAACTAATAAGGCTAAGTGTGTGCTTGTGTGAAAATCTGTGATCTAGGTGATTGATAGTATGTGGCATATTAAATTAATTTTAAAATGCATAATATGTGTTGCTATTGTAAAATAAATGATTTACATGAAGTGCATTTGCATAAAAGAATTTATTTTAAATAAAATGAATTTTCATGCATAAAATAATTTTTAAGCATAAAATAATTTTATGGGTATTTTTAAAATATTTTTAAATAAATATTTTTGAGGGAAATATTCCAGAATTAAAAAGAAAAATATTATTTTCATTTTTAAATCCTTTCAGCCGAAATTTTTAAAGAAAAAACTCAATCACCCAAAAGCCCACTACACAGAAATGCTCCTAACCTAATTCATTAAGGGTAAAAGTGGAAATTCCACTCCAACCCTAATATATATTCTAATTTTTGGCCAAACAAGGATTTCCAGCAGCCATTCCCTTATTCTTTCTGTATTCTGGTAGAGAAACCTCTCAAAATAATTCTCTCTACTGAAATATCGAAAACACTTTACCATTTCGCGATTTCGTGACCGTAATCATAAGTTTTTATTCTCTTTCGATTTCTAAACTGTTTTCTATGAAATAAATTATGGAAAAATTATTTTGAATTATTTGATTACTAATTTCTACATATTCAATTCTGTTTGAGTGAATTTTTGGGAGAGAAAATTTATTTTCTACCGAAAACACGATTCTTTCCACAAGATTTCTCCAAAGGTGAATTCTATAACTTAAAATCACAATTTTATTGCATAAACATCATAAGGGGGGCGATTTGTACTTGTTTGTATTCTAAACTGATTTTTGATTTCTTTTGATAAAAAATATTGCATGAAATAATATTTCTGCATATTTCTGTGATGACCGAAAGTTTTAAAAAACAAAGGAATTCAAGGTTTTCGTGTTAGGACTCGAAAATTGGAAAATTTTATTCTTTCACAAATACATGGCTGCTAATTTGTGTGAATTGGTGTTCTAATATGATATTTTTTTTGTTTAGATGAAAAATAATGACTTGAATCATGTGTCTGTTTATCGCTGAAATAAACGAAATGTGCGGAAAGCGCAAAAACTCATGATTTTTCACCTAAGCCTTTGAACTTGGAATTTTTTTGCATAAACCCTATCTATGGCTACCGATTTGTGAAGGAATGTATTCTAAACTGATATTTTCAATGATTGAATAAAAATAATGGTTTAAACAACTTGTTTGCATATTTCTGAAATTACCAGAAAATACCGAAAACAAGAAAACTTATGATTTTGTGCACTATAATGCAAAAGATTGAATTTTGATATATTAATGACACCAATAGTGGCCGATTCCTATGAATTTATATTCTAGAATGATTTTTGTTATGTTTACATGAAAAATCTTGGTCCAAACTATGTTTTTACATATTTCTGAAATAGACAGAAAGCACGAAAAGAAGAAGAATTTGGTTTTCACCTTAAGGTATCCTACATGAACAATTGTGTCCAAATGTTTATAAATTTTATGTGATGTGTCTTGGTGATTGTTGACATGTATGTATGTATAATAGATGATGAAATTGCATGTTGGTTGAAGGTATGATCCTAGATAAGCTTAAATGTATTATAGTATACTTAAGGTATCCTAACCTTGTATTGTGATTAGAATGCAAATGTGATTGGGAAATATGGAACTAGATGTATGATGAATTGATGATGAACATATGATTATGAGTTAATGAAGTAAAAGGGATCATAAGAGTTAAGTATGATGTTTGAAGGATTAATTGTTAAGTTGACATGTATGGAAGTGTAAAGTAAATTAAGATAATTGATAAGTGAATTGATATTGAGGTAATGATATTGTGATGACCTTAAAAAGGTATTGATATGATTGCAATATGTTTTCATGTGAGCCTATAAGGCCTAAGTATGCAAGACTTTTAAGTCAACGTGATATGTGCAAGTGATGAGTACACCTATGAGTGAACTCTAATGTGTATGCTATATGTGTATGGGTAGTTATGGGATAGGAACATCATGAGTAAATAAATAGTAAGTATTAAATCAAATATTATGTTAGAGTTTGAGGAGCCTTAGAAGTGCAAAAATGACTATGTGTACTAGGAGCAAAGGAACCCCAAGGTGAGTAAACATAACGTTCTTATTTCAAATGTGAACAACATCATGTTGTGCTTTAAGAATGTGAAATATTGATATGTGAACCTTTGTGATCTTTGAAACCCAAGTTCTTTCTCTTTTAAATATTGTTATACGATTTCTTGTTAAGCTTGGGTTGCCAAAGGACATTTGGTCCAAAACTATTTTGCTTATCCAATGAGAACTTTTTTTGTGATAAACACCCTAACTTGTATTCTTTCTGGAACTACACTTTCATTATATTATTGTTGAAAGCCAAACTATTATCATTATTGAAATACATGTTATTGTTGCCATATGTCATATTGTTAATTGTGTTTACCAATAGCTCTAGCTATTGTACCTTTACCCTTTATGCAGAATCCTCGTGCCGATGCGGGTAATCATCGGAACCTGTGCACATGGTCTTAACCCGATGGATAGGGGTAGTGTATCCACCTTAGCTAGAAAGGGTGGTTCTAGCCATAGAGCCTAATCAGCTTCACGCTTTCCATGTGATAGGAGTTGGAATTTGGTAAAGGCCACCTCTCCTCAATGTGTTTTGAGTGAATTGAGTATAGTCTTCACTCTATAAGTGTATAAGTGTGATTTCTGCAAACTTGCTAAATTGCAACCTGATTCATGAGTTATAAACCATTAACTATGTGTATAAGCTATGTGCTTCCTTTCAAAGGAATATGTGATAATGTATGTACCTTTTTGTTTACTCATTGAGATCATCTATCTCACCCCTTTTCCTTGTGTGGTTCCAGGTGAGCAAATGTGAGGAGGCAAGGTGATGGCTCAAGCATTCTACTTCGCTTTGGGAATTCCTTGTCCGAGTTATCAATATTACTATGTTTATGAAGTCTTGTCTTTAGATGCTCTGGGAATGTTAATTGATACTTATAGAGATTTATATTATTTTCCTTATGGATTTTATATGTAACGATTTACTTTAAGTCTTCTGCAAATTATGGTATTTATCTAAATGTTTTAAATGAGTTGATGAAGAAGGTTCGGTAAGATCCTAGGCATGATTTTTATATGTTAATGGGTTCTACGGGCGTGGGTGACCTTATGTCTCCCCATGTTCTAGGACCATCGTATCTCATAGGGTTGGGATGTGACATTATGGTAAACCTTTTATCCTTAAAAGGTGAATACTTTTGGGTGTGTGACTTTCTAGGTTTATGTCTAATTAGCAATGGGATCAAGAAAACACTTTTCTTTATTAATGTGAAATCACTATTTCACCCTTAGTCCCATAAGTCATGTGTCACATCCCAACCTTAGAGATATGACAGTCCTAGAATATGGGGAGACATAAGGTCACCCACACCCGTAACTCATAAACAAATCATGCCTAGGATCTTACCAAACCTCTTACAATAATTCTTTTGCAACATTTAGATGAATACCTTAAATTACGAGAGTCTAAAATAAATCATTAC
The DNA here is from genome assembly GCA_947687605.1 of Reutealis trisperma. Lineage (NCBI taxonomy): Eukaryota > Viridiplantae > Streptophyta > Magnoliopsida > Malpighiales > Euphorbiaceae > Reutealis > Reutealis trisperma. Next base: position 46,609 of record CANTUT010000161.1, on the reverse strand, counting down.
ATATAAAATCCATGAGGAAAATAATATATATCAATATGTATCGATCAACATTCCCGGAGCATCTAATGACAAGATTTCATAAATTAGTATTATTGATAACTTGGACAAGGAATTCTCCAAGCGAACTAGAATGCTTGAGCCATCACCTTGCCTCCTCACATTTGCTCACCTGGAACTATACAAGGAAAAAGGGGGTGAGATAGATTATCTCAATGAGTAAACGATAAGGCACATATATATCACATATTCCTTTGAAAAAGAAAACACATAACTTATACACATAATTCATGACTTATAATTCATGAATCAAGTTGCAATTTAGCAAGGGTTCAATTTGGCAAGTTTGCAGAAATCACACTTATAACTAATAAAGAGTGAAGGCTATTGCTCTATCACTCAAACTTATAAAGGAGAGTTGGCCTTATACCAAATTCCAACTCCTATCACTTATAAAAAGCATGAAGCTGATCAGGCCCCACGGCTAGAACCACCCCTTTAGCTGAGGTGGATACACAACCCCTATCCGTTAGGTTAAGATTGTGTGCACAGGTTTTGATGATTAACCACATCGGCACGAGGATTCTGCATAAAATGTAAAAGGTACCATAGCTAGAGCTAATGGTAATCACAATTAACAATATCACATAAGGCAGTAATAACAGGTATTCCAATAACAATAATGGTTTAGCTTTTGAACAAAAAATATAATGATAGTGTAGTTTCAAAAAGAATATAAGTTGGGGTGTTAATCACAAGAAGTTCTCATTGGATAAACAAACTAGTTTTGGACCAAATGTCCTTTGGCAACCCAAGCTTGACAAAGAAATCATATAATAATATTTAGAATGGAAAGAACTTGGGTTTCAAAAATGTCAAAGGCTCACATACCATGATATCACATATTTGTAACATAACAAAATGCTACTTGCACTTATAGAATGAATACGATGTTTACTCACCTTGGGGTTCCTTTACTCCTAGTATACGTAGTCCCTTTGCACTTCTAAAGCTCCTCAAACTCTAACATAATATTTGATTTAATACATAGTATTTATTAACTCATGATGCTCCTATCCAATAACTACCCATGCACATATAGCATACACATACACTTAGAGTTCACATATAGGTGTACTCATCACTTACACATAACACGTTGACTTTAAAAGTCTTGCATACTTAGGCCTTATAGGCTCTCATGACAACACATTACAATCACATCAATACCTTTTTAAGGTCATCATAATATTATTACCTCAATATCAATTCACTTTAACAATTATCTTAATTCACTTTACACTTCCATACCTGTCAACTTAACAATTAACCTTTCAAGTGTCATGCTTAACTCTTATGATCCTTTTTATTCAATTGTTACTTCATCAACTCATAACATGTGTTCATCACCAAGTCATCATAACATCTAGTTCCATATTTCTCAACCACATTTGCATTCTAAACACAATATAAGGTTAAGATACCTTAAGTATACCAAAATGCATCTAAGCTTATCTAGGATCATACCTTCAATTAACATGCAATTTTATCATTTCTTATGCATACATACATGTCAATAATCATCAAATCATATCACATAAAAATTATAAACATTGGAACAAAAATATTTATATAGGCCGAATGCATCACCATAGTAAAAACTAAATTCTTCTTCTTTTCGCACTTTCTGTCTATTTAACAAATATGTAAAAACATGGTTTGAACCAAGATTTTTCATGTATATACAACAAAAATCATTTTAGAATTTTAATCCATATGAATTGGCCACACTTGGTGTTGTTTATACATAAAAATTCAACTTTTGAATTATAGAGCACAAAACCATGAGTTTTCTTGTTTTTGGTATTTTCCGGTCATTTCAGAAATATGTAAACAGGTTGTTTAAACTATTATTTGTCATTCAATCATAGCAAATATTAGTTTAGAACACATCTATAGATGATTTGGCAGCCATAGATAGTATTTATATAAAAACTTTCTAAGTTTAAAGGCTTAGGTGAAAAATCATGAGTTTTCGCTCTTTCTGCGCTTTTCGTTCATTATAACAATAAGCTGACACATGATTATTTTTCATCTAAACAAAAAAAATATCATATTAGAGTACTTCATCACACAAATCAACAGCCACATATCAATTTAGTAAGAGAATTTTCCTACTTCTAAGTTCTAACACAAAAACCTTGAACTCCTTTGTTTTTTGAAACTTTCGGTCATCACAAAAATATGCAAAAATATTATTTAATCCAATATTTTCCATCAAAACAAATCAAAAATCAGTTTGGAAAAGAACAATGCACAAATCTCCCCCCCCCCCCCCCCCCCCCCAGTGATGTTTATGCATGAAAATTGTGATTTTAAGTTATAGAATTCACCTTTGGAGAAATCTCGCGGAAAGAATTGTGTTTTCGGCAAAAAATAGATTTTCTCTCCCAAAAACTTGCCCAAACATAATTAAATCTATAAAAATCAATAATCAACCAATTGAAAAAATTTTCCCATAGTTTATTTTATAGAAATCACTTAACCTTAGTAGTTCTAAATCAAGCAATTTATCACAAAAATTCTTAGGGCGGGTGTGGGTTGTTACATCATGAGTGAAACCTAGCATTGCATATCATGACTACCTAATTAAAATGAATATTAGTGTTTTATTACTTATTCATATCATGGACCATTGATCATAATTAACATACACTAAAATCCCTTCATTACGAAATCCCAATCTTAGCTATGGTCATGGATTTGTCAAACCCTAATATGCTTTGGTCATATGTCTATTTCTCAATTCTAATTCTTGATAAAATCGATTGCTTCTAGAAACCCTTTCTAGTGAATCTTTATTACCTTGGCCAAGGATTTGATTATCAAGAATAATCAGATAGCATAGGATTCCTTCCTTGTTTATTCAAGTTAATGAATTCTCTCTTGGGGATCACTTACCTCCATTCATAACTAGTTAGAACTATCACATACCATGTACCAATACTTGAATAGCATTAGTATGTAAGTAGTAATGAATTCCAACTACCAATGAATGAGATACAGTGTCCCTCAAGTCAAAGGACTATATGTACAATTATGACCTAGATGATGATTTATTGACTAGCAATAAAACTCCATGTCATCATCATCTAATGTCATAGTTCAATCATTCATCCTATGAATATCCATATGTTTATATCAACAACATTTGTCAAATAGTATGATGCTCACTGTCTCTATAATCATAAGTATCACATACTTATTATAGATTATAAATAGAGGAGATGGTCTTCCAGAATTAATGATGCCCAGTCATTAATCCTATGACCATGAACATTTTAAAGCATTTGTTTAAGAGCTATCTGCCATCCATATTCTCGACACTTGAGAATAGATCCTCTTTTGAAAAATACTTATGGACTATAAATATATATGTAATACAATGGAATAATTTCATTTATAAACATATATTTTATTGCCATTATGGATAATGTTTTACATTTACATAACATATACATTGCTCTAGGACATACCCTCTAACAGAAATCATATAGTTATAATAGAGAATAGAAAAGAACTTGGGTTTCAAGAATCTCAAAGGTTTACATAATATGATAGCTTATACTTGTAACATGAACATAATGTTTACTCACCTTATGGTTCCTTTGCTCCTAGTACTTATAGCCCTTGAACTTATAATAATCCTTAAGCTCTATTATACATTACAATTCAATACTTAGCATTCATTTAACATCATGCTATCCTATCCCATAACTACCCCATGCACATATAATATTTACATATACTTTGAGTTGCACTTAGAAGTGCAGTCATCACTTACATATAACATTTTAACTTTTAAAGTCTTGCACACTTAGCCTTCATAGGCTCACATGAAATCACATTTAAAACTCATATTATTGAACTTTTCTAAAGTCAAACACAATACATCATGATCTTAATATCAATTCAATTTAACTTTCAACTTAGTACACTTAATACTTTCCATATATATCAACTTAACAATTAACCTTTCAAGTGTCATGCTTATCTCTTATGACGAATTCATGTAATCAATCTCATTATCCATTTAAGATCATAAACCTATTTTCCATATCACTTAATCATATACACATATCAATCACAACATAGTAATAGGGTTAGGAAACCCTAGGTATGCCTAATTGTCTTTAGATTTGTCTATAGTTATTCCTTCAACCAATATGCAATCAAATCATTTATCATTCATATATACATGTCAATAATCATTAAAATATATTAAATAAAACTTATAGACATTGGGATTAAATTCCTAATGTAGGTCAAATTACACAATCAAGTAAAAATATGAATTTTCTTCCTTTTTGCACTTTCCATTCATTATAGTAATATGCAAAAACATGGTTTAAACCAAGATTTTTCATGTAAACATAACAAAAATTATTTTAGAACATACTAATGCACCATTCAACACTGATATGTATATATATGCATGAAAATTTTCTAAATTTAGGTTTTAGGATGAAAACTATGAATCTTTCTTGTTTTCAGTACTTTCTTATTGTTATAGTAATATTTAAACACATTATTTAAACATATATTTTTCATGTAAACATGACAAAAATCATTTTAGAACATAACATATGGGAATTGGTGGCCATAGGTAATCCATTTGCATGAAAATTCTAATTTTAGGGTTTAAAGTGAAAATCATGAATTCTCTTATTTTTCAGTGTTTTTCGATCATTACAGTAATATACAGAAATATTTTTAAATCAATATTTTTTTATCATAATAAAAATCAATTTAGAACACAATGATATATAAATCAGCAGCCCCCCATTAAGTTTAAGCATGAAAATTTCAATTTTGAGTTTTAGGGTTCACCTTTGGAGGATTCGCGTAGAGAGGGTTGTGTTTTTAGTGGAAAAATCAAATTTTCTTTCAAAAATTCACCTAGGCCAAATTTTATAAAAAAAAATACATTAAATACATAACCCAAAATAATTTTCTCATGATTAATTCATAAAAATCAAATAGTAAATTGAAATAAGAGAAAAAAATTATGAAAACGGTTGTGAAATCGTAGGGTTTGAAAGCACCTTATGAATTTCAATCGGGAGAATAATTTTGAGAGAATTTTTCTATAAAAATTATGAAGAATAACAAAATGGTGGTTGTGCCAGGCCAAAATTTAGCTCAAATATTTGGGGTTTTGGCAAATTTTCAAGTTTACTCTTAATGAGCTAAGTTAGGAGTGTTTTGGTGTAGTGGGCTTTTGGGAAATTGGGCCTTTTGATTTAATTTATAGGCTAATTATAGGTAATTAAAATAAAATATTTTTTTTATTATTTTCATTAAAATTCCCCCCAAAATATTTATTTAAAAATATGTTTAAAAATGCTCATAAAAATTATTTTATGCTTAAAAATCGTTTTGTACCCGAAAATTCACTTTATGTTCAATAAATCACTTTATGCTTAAGCACTTCATATAAAAATCACTTATTTCACCATAATAATTCATATTATGTACTCATCTAACATGCCACATACTCATCAATCACATAACATGTGAATTTTCATAAAAGCACACATTTTGTCGTAATAAATCTAAATTCAACTAATTGGTCATGAAAACTGTTAGGGTGGATATGGGTTGTTACAATTGGTTCTTTTCCCTTATCATTTTTATTTCTTTATTTATTCTCTTTTTCAAATGCCTTATTTAATGATGAGTTGAAAGAACTAGAACATAAAGTGTCAGGAAAGTAAGCAGAAAACTAGCATTTTTATTCATAATGAAAGTTCCATATTCATGGGTTACATCAGTTTCAAAGGATACACACAAAAGATGGGTTACAAAATCAAATCATGTGTTTATATATTACTGTAATGAATAGAAAGCGCGAAAAGCTAGAAAACTCATGATTTTCACTCTAAATCCTAAACTTGGAATTTTCATGCTTAAGAATTATCCATGGCTAACCAAATGGTGTGGATTAATATTCTAAAAGAATTTTTGTTATATTTACATGAAAAATCTTGGTTCAAACTATGTTTTTACATATTATTGTAATGAACGAAAAGTAAAAAAAGTAAGAAAAATGCATGTTTTCCATTGAATAAAGCATTCAGCCTTTGTTGGAATTTTTATCCCAATATCTATAATTTTTATGTGATGTATTTTAATGTTTATTGACATGTATGTATGAATAATAAATGGTTAAATTGCATGTTGGTTTGTCACATCCCAACGTTATGAGAAACGATGGTCCTAGAACATGGGGAGACATAAGGTCACCCACGCCCGTAGAACTCATTAACATATAACAATCATGCCTAGGATCTTACCAAACCTTCTTCATTACTCATTAAAACATTTAGATAAATACCATAATTTGCGAAAGACTTAAAGTAAATTGTTACATATAAATCCATAAGGAAAATAATATAAATCTCTATAAGTATCAATTAACATTCCGGGAGCATCTAAAGACAAGACTTCATAAACATAGTATTATTGATAACTCGGACAAGGAATTCCCCAAGCGAAGTAGAATGCTTGAGCCATCATCTTGTCTCCTCACATTTGCTCACCTGGAACCACACAAGCAAAAGGGGTGAGATAGATGATCTCAATGAGTAAACAAAAAGGCACATACATTATCACATATTCCTTTGAAAGGAAGCACATAGCTTATACACATAGTTCATGGTTTATAACTCATGAATCAGGTTGCAATTTAGCAAGGGTTCAATTTAGCAAGTTTGCAGAAATCACACTTATACACTTATAGAGTGAAGACTATACTCAATTCACTCAAAACACATCAAGGAGAGGTGGCCTTTGCCAAATTCCAACTCCCATCACATGGAAAGCGTGAAGCTAATCAAGCTCTATGGCTAGAACCACCCCTTCTAACTGAGGTGGATACATTACCCCTATCCATCGGGTTAAGACCATGTGCACAGGTTCCGATGATTACCCGCATCGGCACAAGGATTCTGCATAAAGGGTAAAGGTAACATAACTAGAGCTATTGGTAAACACAATTAACAATATGACATATGGCAACAATAACATGTATTTCAATAACAATAGTAGTTTGGCTTTCAACAATAATACAATGAAAGTGTAGTTCCAGAAAGAATACAAATTAGGGTGTTTATCACAAAAAAAAAGTTCTCATTGGATAAGCAAAAGAATTTTGGACCAAATGTCCTTTGGCAACCCAAGCTTGACAAAGAAATCATATAATAATATTTAAAATGGAAAGAACTTGGGTTTCAAGGATCACAAAGGTTCACATATCTAAATATCACATTCTTGTAACACAACAAAATGTTGTTTACAATTATAACATGAATACGATGTTTACTGATGCTTGTAGCATGAACATAGTGTTTACTCACCTTGGGGTTCCTTTGCTCCTATTATACATAGTCCCCTTTGCACTTCTAAAGCTCCTCAAACTCTAACATAATATTTGATTTAACACTTAGTATTTATTTACTCATGATGTTCCTATCCCATAACTACCCATGTACATATAGCATACACATACACTTAGAGTCCACACATAGATGTACTCATCACTTGCACATAGCTCGTTGACCTACTGGTCTTGCATACTTAGGCCTTATAGGCTCACATGAAAACACATTTCAATCATATCAATACCCTTTTTAAGGTCATCACAATATCATTACCTCAATATCAATTCACTTATCAATTATCTTAATTCACTTTACACTTCCATACATGTCAACTTAATAATTAATCCTAACATCATGCTTAACTCTTATGATCCCTTTCACTTCATTAACTTATAATCATATGTTCATCATCAATTCATCATAACATCTAGTTCCATATTTCCTAATCACATTTGCATTCTAATCACAATACAAGGTTAAGATATCTTAAGTATACCTTAAGTATACTATAATACGTTTAAGCTTATCTAGGATCATACCTTTAACCAACATGCAATTTCATCATCTATTATACATACATACATGTCAACAATCACCAAGACACATCACATAAAATTTATAAACATTTGGACAAAATTTTTCATGTAGGCCGAATCCATTCATTAAGTTAAAAACCAAATTCTTCTTCTTTTCATGCTTTCCGTCTATTTTAGAAATATGTAAAAACATGGTTTGAACCAAGATTTTTCATGTAAACATAAAAAAAATCATTCTAGAATATAAATTCATAGGAATCGGCCACTATTGGTGTCATTAATATATAAAAATTCAATCTTTTGCATTATAGTGCACAAAACCATAAGTTTTCTTGTTTTTGGTATTTTCCGGTCATTTCAGAAATACGCAAACAGGTTATTTAAACCATTATTTTTCATTCAATCATTGAAAATATCAATTTAGAACAAATTCCTTCATGAATCAGCAGCCATAGGTAAGGTTTATACAAAAAAATTCTAAGTTCAAAGACTTAAGTGAAAAATTATGAGTTTTCGCGCTTTCCGCGCATTTCGTTTATTTCAGCGATAAACAGACACATGATTGAAGTCATTATTTTTCATCTAAACAAAAAAAAATATCATATTAGAATACCAATTCACACAAATCAACAGCCATGTATTCATGAAAGAATAAAATTTTCCAATTTCTAAGTCCTAACACGAAAACCTTGAATTCCTTTGTTTTTTCAAAACTTTTCGGTCATCACAGAAATATGCAGAAATATTATTTCATGCAATATTTTTCATTAAAACAAATCAAAAATCTATTTATAATACAAACAACTACAAATTCCCCCCCCCCCCCCCCCCCCCCCTTATGGTGATTATGCAATAAAATTGTGATTTTAAGTTATACAATTCACCTTTGGAGAAATCTTGTAGAAAGAATCATGTTTTCAGTAGAAAATAAATTTTCTCTCCCAAAAATTCACTCAAACAGAATTGAATCTATAAAAATTAGTAATCAAATAGTTCAAAATAATTTTCCCATAATTTATTTCATAGAAAACAGTTTAGAAATCAAAAGAGAATAAAAACTTATGATTACGGTCACGAAATCACGAAACGATAAAGTGTTTTCGATATTTCGGTAGAGAGAATTATTTGAGAGGTTTTTCTACTAGAATATAGAAAGAATAAGGGAATGGCTACTAGAAACCCTTGTTTGGCTGAAAATTAGAATATATATTGGGGTTGGAGTGGAATTTTCACTTTTACCTTTAATGAATTAGGTTATGAGCATTTTTGTGTAGTGGGCTTTTGGATAATTAGGCTTTTTCTTTAAAAATTTTAGCTGAAAGGATTTAAAAATGAAAATAAGATTTTTCTTTTTAATTCTGGAATATTTCTTTCAAAAATATTTATTTAAAAAATATTTTAAAAATACCCATAAAATTATTTTATGCTTAAAAATTGTTTTATGCATGAAAATTCATTTTATTTAAAATAAATTCTTTTATGCAAATGCACTTTATGTAAATCATTTATTTCACAATGGCAACACATATTATGCATATTAAAATTAATTTAATATGCCACATACTTATCAATCACCTAGATCATAGATTTTCACACAAGCACACACTTAGCCTTATTAGTTCTAAATCAAGCAATTTATCACAAAAATTCATAGGGTGGGTGTGGGTTATTGCATTCTCCCCCTCTTAAGGAAATTCATCCTCGAATTTAAACCCTTACCTAGTTACTCTTGAAAAGCTGAGGATGCTTCTGTCACATTTCCTCCTCCGCTTCCCAAGTGCATTCATCTATCCCATGATTTTGCCACTGAACCTTAATCATGGGTATCTCCTTATTTCTTAACTTCTTTACTTGTCGATCCACTATAGCTATTAGTGACTCCTTATAAGATAGTTGTTCATCTAACATAATGTCTGGAGGTAAAAGAACATGCGATGGATCAGACATATATTTCTTTAACGTGGAAATGTGGAACATGGGTGTACATGTACCAAAGTTGGAGGCAGGGCAAGTCTATAAGACACTTCTTCAACCTTATCTAAGATTTTGAAAGGACCAATGAAACTAAGTGATAATTTCCCTTTCTTGCCAAATCTCATAACTCCTTTCATTGGTGAGACCTTTAAGAACATGTGATCTCCCATGGCGAATTGGACTTCCTTTCACTTAGGGTCCGCGTAACTCTTTTGTCGACTGAATGTCGTCTTCAGTCGATCTTGAATTATTGGTACTTTCTTAGTGGTCTCCTTAAGCAATTTAGGCATTTCTATATGTTTGTCTCTAGGTTCAATCCAACAAATCAGAGAATGACACTTCCTCCCATACAATGCTTCGTATGGCGCCATGCCAATGGACAAATGATAGCTATTATTGTAGGCAAATTCAATCAGAGGTAAATACTTATCCTAGCTACCACCAAAATCTAAGACACACATCCTTAGCATGTCCTCGAGTGTCTGAATCGTTCTTTCATATTGGTCATCCATTTGAGGGTGAAATGCCATACTAAAATCTAATTGTGTTCCTAATGCTTCTTGCAACTTTTGCTAGAACCTTGAGGTGAATTGAGTTCCTCGATCGGAGATGATAGAAATTGGCACTCTATGTAGTTTCACGATCTCATCTATATATAACTACACATACTAAGTTGTAGAATAAGTGGTCTTAACTCCTAGGAAATGGGCAGACTTTGTCAATCTATCTACTATGACCTATATAGAATCATATCCTTTGGAGGTTCTAGGTAAGCCAACAACGAAGTCCATAGTGATGCACTCCTACTTCCATTCGGGTAATCAAATCTCTTGTAGCAATCCTGAGGGTCGTTGATGTTCGTACTTGACTTGTTGGCAAGTCAAGCAGGATGCTACAAACTTAGCTCCATCTTTCTTCAATCCAGGCCACCAATAATTAGCTTTCACGTCGTGGTACATCTTGGTAGTTCCAAGATGAGCGCAGTAAGGTGTCTGATGTGCTTCCTTCAATATCCTTTCCTTTAGTCCATCCACATTAGGCACACGTACTCTATTCCTACACTTTAAAACTCCATTGACTATCTCAAACTCATGATTCTTTCCTTCTCTCATCTCATCCTTTAACTTCATCAAGTATGGGTCTCTATCTTGCACATTCTTTATTTCCTCCATTAACTTAGATCTCACATGAAAATGAGCCAATAGAACTCTTGATCCTCCAATCTCCAGTCTCAATCCTTGATTAAACAATTCCTTTAGTTCCTTCACAATCGACCTTTTTCTCACATCCACATGAGCTAGGCTTCCCATCGACTTTCGACTCAAGGCATCTGCCACTACATTTGCCTTCCTAGGATGATAAGAATCTGACAGTCATAATCCTTCAATAGTTCAATCCATCTCCTTTGTCTTAGATTGAGGTCCCTTTGGCTCAAGATATATTGAAGACTCTTATGATCCGTATAAATCTCACACTTCGTCCCATACATGTAATGTCTCTAGATCTTTAGAGCGAACACTACCACAGCTAATTCTAAATCATGAGTAGGGTAATTCACTTCATGTCTCTTTAGTTGTCATGATGCAGAGGTGATGACTTTACCATTTTGCATCAAGACGCACCTAAGTCCTACTCTCAAAATGTCGCAATAGACCATGAATCCTTCTTCTCCTTCAGGTAATGTCAAGACTGGTGCTGATACCAAACACTCCTTGAGTTTTTGAAAACTCTTCTCACAGGACTCTTCCCAATTGAACTTAACTTGTTTTCTTGTCAACTTGGTCAATGGGGCTACTATCTTAGAAAAGTCCTGCATTAATCTATGATAATATCCTGCCATGCCTAAGAAACTTCATACTTTAGAAATTGTTGTGGGCCTTGGCCAATTCACTACTGCTTCAACTTTCTTAGGATCAACTTGAATTCCTTTCTTACGTACTACATGTCCAAGAAAGTTGACCAACTCCATCCAAAACTCACACTTAGATAACTTAGTGTAGAGTTGGTGATCATGTAACGTTTGAAGTATGATCCTCAGATGTTCTTCATGTTCCTCTTTATTCTTCGAATAGATCGGATGTCATTGATGAATATGATCACAAACTTGTCAAGGAATGGCTTGAATACTCGATTCATCAAGTCTATGAAAGCAGCAGGAGCATTCGTCAAACTGAATGGCAAAACTATGAACCTGTAGTGCCCATATCTAGTACGAAAGGCAGTCTTGTAGATATCTTCTCCTCAGATCTTTAGTTGATGATAGCTAGACCTTAAGTCAATCTTGGAGAAGTGACCAGCTCCTTGCAGTTGATCAAAAAGATCATCAATCCTCGGTAACGGGTATCTATTCTTTACAGTGACTTTGTTAAGTTGATGATAGTTGATGCACATTCAAAATGATCCATCTTTCTTTTTCACGAACAACACTGGAGCACCCCATGGCGAACTGCTTGGTCGAATGAAGCCCTTATCGAGCAAGTCATGCAATTGCGTCTTTAACTCCTTCAGCTCCATTGGTGCCATATGATATGGCAGTATCGATATCGGTTGCATATCGGGTAGCAATTCAATGTTGAACTCGATCTCATAATCAGGGGGTAATCTGAGTAAATCTTCTGGAAAGACATCCACGAACTCGTCCACTACTAGAATGCTCTTGTCTCGAATGGCAGCTTCTTTGCCAGTGTCTACTACATGAGCTAGATACACTTGGCATCCTTTCCTTAACATCCACCTCGCTCTTAAGGCCGATATCAAGTTCAAAGGATTCTCATTCCTATCTCCTTGGTATATAAACTCCTTCCCATCTCTAGTTCGAAACTCGATAAGTTTCTTTCTACAGTCGATACGAGCTCCATGCTTGTACAACCAGTCCATCCCTAATATCACATTGAATTCTAGTACATCCAATTCTAGCAATACTACCAGAAGTGTTTGTCCATTAATGTCTACATCATAGCCCTTATACTCATACTTCACTTCTATCACTTCCCCTAAAGGAGTTGCTATTACTAATGGCTCACTCATCAATTCCTTATCTATACCCAAATACTTAGCAAAATAAGGCAACACAAATGAATGGGTAGCACCAAAATCAATTAAACATTTTGCGCTAGAACTTTGGATGGGGATGATACCTATAATGGCGGTGTGCAAATCGCGATCCTCTTGTGGGTTTAATGCGAAGACTCGACCCTTGCCCTTATTCTCTGTCGTCAGTGCATTCCCAACCGTTGGTCCTTTGTCCTTGACTCCTTGTCCCTGCATTTGGAACGGCTTGGGTTGTGGTCTTACCATGGTCCCACTCCTTTGGCTCCTCATCTGAGGGTAGTCCTTTATGAAGTGCCCCATTTTCCCACACTTAAGGCAAGCAGCAGTATCTTTCCAGCAGATTCCAAGATGTTTCCTTCCACATTTGCCGCATGTGGGGATCTCTTGCTTAGTTTAACCATTTCATGGTCCAGATGATGGAAACTCCTTCTTTTGCTCCCCTCCATTTCCATGCTGTCCTTTATGACCTTTGTTCTTATGCCTTCCCTTCTGGTCTCGTTCAGCTCGTTCAGCTCTCTCCACCTTGTATCTCTTTTCCATGACCTCGGCCTTGTCTATGAGCTTGGCTAAGGTCGAAAACTCGGTTGCTCCCAACGAATTGAATAGAGGTGTAATAAGTCCTCTAAGGAAATAATTGACACAACTTGCTTTAGTAGGGATGATGTTGACAACGAAACGACTAAGTTGGTTAAACTCCTTAGCATAATCCGACACGGACATTCCTGGCCTTTGCTTCAGTTGCTCGAACTGCAATGCCCTATCTTGCCTTTCTCTTTCTAGCAAGAACTGATCCATTACTTCTTGCTTAAATTCTGCCCACGTAGGTGGGTTAGCTCTATAAAGTCCTTTTTCGATATTCCTCTCATACCAGTACCAAGCTTCTTTCTTGAGTTGGAGTCCTACCAACTCAATCACTCGAGCATCCAAGCAAGATAAACGATGGACTAACTTATCCATCTCATCCAAAAATTCGTGAGGGTCATCTCCTTCCTCACCATAAAAAGTAGGCAGTTGTAGCTTCTTAAATTCCGCGACGGTCATTCCCTCATCAGGTAGTAGTTTCCTCTCTATCTGAGCAGGTGTCACCACCGCAGGTGGCATAACTCCATTCCTTTCTTGAGTCAGTGGTGCTTCCCGCCTTTGAGCTTGTAGCTCGTCCAGTTCCTTGCACAAATCTCTCATTTCTTCTCGCATGGTGTGCACTTCTTGCGAAGTCGCTTGCTCACTAGAGCCCATGGTCGATGCCCTCGAGTTGGATCTTTCTCTTGACCGTATAGGTACAGAGGCAGCATTCGATGCGGTGTCTGATATAACATCGTCATTAGCCCTAACGGATTGGGTGACTGTGTGAACCTTCTTCTTGGGAGGTATTCTGTCTATCATAATAAAGGAATTTAGTACTAATCCCCTATCCTAACCTATTTAACCTCCCCCTTATCCTAGCACACATTATCATGCATTTACCATGTCACATCACTAAGCACATGTCATATATATCACATATCACATAGTTTTGCACATATCACCTATCATAATCTTATAACATATATTTCATAATATCACGCTATAGCATGATAATAAAGGAAATCATCTCATCCTAGGTAACTAGGCAATCAAGGAAAATCATTCATATCATATAAAGTGCTATGCCGCTACGTCAATCATCATATCTACTCGACCTAATTATCGTGTCCACCTCCAGAGCAATCAAGAGCTACATGGCCACTACTGCCACATTAATAGCAAAGAAGATCTCTATCTTAATGGTGATTAGCTGAAGATGCAGACCTCGCTGGTGAGTAGTCCCCTCTATGCTCAACAATCCCTGACCTGAGCTACTCCATATCCTCTCTTAGTGCTTGAATCATTACCTTAAGGTGTCGGTTTTCCTCTTTCAAATATGAACAGTTATCCTCTAATTTTTGAACCTTACTATATATCCAATCAGGATCTAAGCGCTCCTCGGGGTCCTCTTCTTCATCAGGGGTCTTCTCTTTCATGGGGCGAATCACAGTTACAACTTTCTCCAGCATCTCTGGCCAAGTCCTCCTACAAGTCACACGGGGTGCTCTAGGTCGCGGTCCTCGAGCAGGCATAATCTTCTTGGTCATCTGCTAGAAGAATCGTAAGGCAAGCAAACAATAACAAGGATTACTAATCTACTAGGATTTCGTAGAACTATGCTAGCGATAGGCTACAAGTGACATGATAGGAAATTCCTATGCTTCAGGATTTTACTTAAACAACTCATATAAAATAAGCCTAGACTAGACTTTTAAAAACTACGGCTCTAATACCACCTTTGTCACATCCCAACCTTATGAGATACGATGGTCCTAGAACATGGGGAGACATAAGGTCACCTATGCCCATAGAACCCATTAACATATAACAATCATGCCTAGGATCTTACCGAACCTTATTCATTACTCACTAAAACATTTAGATAAATACCATAATTTGCGGAAGACTTAAAGTAAATCATTACATATAAAATCCATAAGGAAAATAATATAAATCTCAATAAGTATCAATTACAATTCCCGGAGCATCTAAAGACAATACTTCATAAACATAGTATTATTGATAACTCGGACAAGGAATTCCCCAAGCAAAGTAGAATGCTTGAGCCATCACCTTGCCTCCTCACATTTGCTCACTTGGAACCACACAAGGAAAAAGGGGTGAGATAGATGATCTCAATGAGTAAACGTAAAGGCACATATATTATCACATATTCCTTTGAAAGGAAACACAGCTTATACACATAGTTCATGGTTTATAACTCATGAATCAGGTTGCAATTTAATAAGGGTTCAATTTATCAAGTTTGCAGAAATCACACTTATAACACTTATAGAGTGAAGACTATACTCAATTCACTCAAAACACATTAAAGAGAGGTGGCCTTTGCCAAATTCCAACTCCTATCATATGGAAAGCATGAAGTTGATCAGGCTCCATAGCTAGAACTGCCCCTTCTAGCTGAGGTGGATACACTACCCCTATCTATCGGGTTAAGATCATGTGCACAGGTTCCGATGATTACCCGCATCGGCACGAGGATTCTGCATAAAGGGTAAAAGTACCATAGCTAGAGCTATTGGTAAACACAATTAACAATATGACATATGGCAATAATAACATGTATTTCAATAACAATAGTAGTTTGGCTTTCAATAATAACACAATGAAAGTGTAGTTCCAGAAAGAATACAAGTTAAGGTGTTTATCACAAAAATAATTCTCATTGGATAAGCAAAATAGTTTTGGACCAAATGTCCTTTGGCAACCCAAGCTTGACAAAGAAATCATATAATAATATTTAAAATGGAAAGAACTTGGGTTTCAAGGATCACAAAGGTTCACATATCAAAATATCACATTCTTGTAACACAACAAAATGTTGTTTACAATTATAACATGAATACAATGTTTACTCACACTTGTAGCATGAACATAGTGTTTACTCACCCTGGGGTTCTTTTGCTCCTATTACACGTAGTCCCCTTTGCACTTCTAAAGCTCCTCAAACTCTAACATAATATTTGATTTAACACTTAGTATTTATTTACTCATGATGTTCCTATCTCATAACTGCCCTTGTACATATAACATACACATACACTTAGAGTCCACACATAGGTGTACTCATCACTTGCACATAGCTCGTTGACCTACTAGTCTTACATACTTAGGCCTTAGAGGCTCACATGAAAACACATTTCAATCATATCAATACCCTTTTTAAGGTCATCACAATATCATTATCTCAATATCAATTCACTTATCAATTATCTTAATTCACTTTACACTTCCATACATGTCAACTTAATAATTAATCCTTCAAACATCATGCTTAACTCTTATGATCCCTTTCACTTCATTAACTTATATTCATATGTTCATCATCAATTCATCATAACATCTAGTTCCATATTTCCCAATCACATTTGCATTCTAATCACAATACAAGGTTAAGATACCTTAAGTATACCTTAAGTATACTATAATACATTTAAGCTTATCTAGGATCATACCTTCAACCAACATGCAATTTCATCATCTATTATACATACATACATGTCAACAATCACCAAGACACATCACATAAAATTTATAAACATTTGGACAAAATTGTTCATGTAGGTCGAATGCATTCATTAAGGTAAAAACCAAATTCTTCTTTTCGTGCTTTCCGTCTATTTCAGAAATATGTAAAAACATGGTTTGAACCAAGATTTTTCATGTAAACATAACAAAAATCATTCTAGAATATAAATTCATAGGAATCGGCCACTATTGGTGTCATTAATATATAAAAATTCAATCTTTTGCATTATAGTGCACAAAACCATAAGTTTTCTTGTTTTTGATATTTTCCGATCATTTCATAAATATGCAAACAGGTTGTTTAAACCATTATTTTTTATTCAGTCATTGAAAATATTAGTTTATAACACATTCCTTCATGAATCAACAGCCATAGGTAAGGTTTATACAAAAAAATTCTAAGTTCAAAGACTTAGGTGAAAAATTATGAGTTTTCGCGCTTTCCACGCATTTCGTTTATTTCAGCGATAAACAGACAAATGATTGAAGTCATTATTTTTCTTCTAAACAAAATAAATATCATATTAGAATACCAATTCACACAAATCAGCAGCCATGTATTCATGAAAGAATAAAATTTTCCAATTTCCAAGTCCTAACACGAAAACCTTGAATTCCTTCGTTTTTTTGAAACTTTTCGGTCATCACAAAAATATGCAGAAATATTATTTCATGCAATATTTTTTATCAAAACAAATCAAAAATCCATTTAGAATACAAACAAGTACAAATTGCCACCCCCCCCCCCCCCCCCCCATGATGTTTATACAATAAAATTGTGTTTTTAAGTTATAGAATTCACCTTTGGAGAAATCTTGCGGAAAGAATCGTGTTTTCAGAAGAAAATAAATTTTCTCTCCCAAAAATTCACTCAAACTAAATTAAACCTGTAGAAACCAGTAATCAAACAATTCAAAATAATTTTCCCATAATTTATTTCATAGAAAACAGTTTAGAAATCGAAAGAGAATAAAAACTTACGATTACAGTCACGAAATCACGAAACGGTAAAGTGTTTTTGATATTTCGGTAAAGAAAATTATTTGAGAGGTTTTTCTGCCAAAATACAAAAAGAATGAGGGAATGGCTACTGGAAACGCTTGTTTGGCCGAAAATTAGAATATATATTAGGGTTGGAGTGGAATTTCCACTTTTACCCTTAATGAATTAGGTTAGGAGCATTTTTGTGTAGTGGGCTTTTGGGTAATTGGGCTTTTTCTTTAAAAATTTCAGCTGAAAGAATTTAAAAATGAAAATAATATTTTTCTTTTTAATTCTGGAATATTTCCCTCAAAAATATTTATTTAAAAAATATTTTAAAAATACCCATAAAATTATTTTATGCTTAAAAATTGTTTTATGCATGAAAATTTATTTTATTTAAAATAAATTATTTTATGCAAATGCACTATATGTAAATTATTTATTTCACAATGGCAACACATATTATGCATATTAAAATTAATTTAATATGCCACATACTCATCAATCACCTAGATCACAGATTTTCACACAAGCACACACTTAGCCTTATTAGTTATAAATCAAGCAATTTATCATGAAAATTCCTAGGGTGGGTGTGGGTTGTTACATGGTTAAAGGAATGACTCTAGACAAGGCTATAGGCAATCTGGTATACTTAAGGTATCTTAACCTTTTGTTGTGATTAATATGTGAATATGATTGAATAACATGGAAGTAGGTTATATGATGACTTGGCAATGAATTAATGATCTTGAATTGATGAAGAGATTGATTGAATGAAATAGTTATAAGAAATAAGCATGACACTTGAAAGATTATTTGTTAAGTTGACATATATAGAAGTGTTAAGTGTACTAAGATGATTGTTAAAATGAATTGAGATTAAGAAAATGATATTGTGTTGACCTTAGAAAGGTATTGACATGAATTATAATGTGTTTTCATATGGGCCTATAAAGGCTACGTGTATAAGACTTTTAAAGTCAACATGTTATATGCAAGTGATGAAGTGCACTTATATGTGCAACTCTAAGTGTATGTGAATGTTATATGTGCATAGGATAGTTATAGGATAGGATAGCATCATGATCAAATAAATAATAAGTATTGAATTAAATATTATGTTAGAGCGTGAGGAGTTTTTAGAGGTTCAAAAGGGCTACATGTACTAGGAGTGAAAGAACCACAATGTGAGTAAATATTATGCTATTGTTACAAGTACAAGCTGTCATGATTGTGTTATTGGAACCTTTGAGACTTCTTAAAACCTAAGTTCACTTAAATTTTAAATTTGATTATATGATTTCTTTGTTAAACTTGGGTTGCCAAAGGAAAATTGGTCCAAAGCCATTATTATTTGTTCAAAGATATGAAAGATCCTTCATAATTATTACCTTACTTTATTTTCTTTCTGGAATCGCACTATTCTTTTATCTCTTGTTTAATAAGTTGAATTGCTATTGCCAATATGCTATTAAGTGCTATTTTTATAAGTGATCGCCATTAGCTCTAGTTATGGTACCCATAACCTTTTTTATACAGAAATCCTCGTACTGATGTGAGTAATCATTTGCTATGTGTTCGAGTGATTATGGCAATTGCCTTCACTCTATGTGTTCGAGTGATTATGGCAATAACCTTCACTCTATGTGTTCGAGTGATTATAGCAGCAACCTTCACTCTATGTGTTATGTGTTATAAGTGTGATTTCTATGAACCTTTCTAAATTACAAATAATGAATCATGAACTATAAGTTATGAGCTATGAGCCCTTTCTAGGGGATATGTGTTATTGTATAAGCCTTATTGTTTACTCATTAAGATCATCTATCTCACCCTTTTTTCTTGTGTGGTTCCAGGTGAGTATTATGAGGAGGCAAGGTGATTGCTCAAGCTACCTACTCTGCTTGGGAAATTTCGTTGTCAAAGTTATAATAATACCATGCTATGATGAGTCTTTAGATGCTCCAGGAGTTATTATGGGAACTTTATTTTAGAATATCATGTTGGTGATTTTATTTGAAGTCTTATTATTATTTTCTTATGGATTGTATTAAAGTATAATTTTAGCTTCCGCAACTTACGGTTTTTCCCTTATAAAAGGTTTAATTAAGTTAATGTATGAGGTTCGGTACAATCCTAAGCAATATTTATATATGTATAAGTGGGCTCTGTGAGCATGGGTGACCTTATGTCTCCCCATGTTCTAGGACCATCATGTCTCTGAAATTGGGATGTGATAAAGTGGTAATCATATTACCTCTTGAAGACTAAGAACTTTGATTCTTCTTTCCACTCCAAAAGCTCCCCAAATATTAAGCCTTTAGATCGTCCACACCAAGCTTCACCTTCAAGGCACACTTTGATTTGTTTAGATTTTATTGATTCTCTCTCTTGGTAGCCCAATTGAATACATGATCTTCTAACATAAATCCTTGGTGATTTGATTTCTTCTAATTACTATGGATATATCTTTTCAACATAAGAAAACTTTGTTCTTTCACAGAGAACAAAGAACAAGAAATGAAGAACAAGAAAATTGAAGAACTCTTCTTCCTTTTCTTTTCTCTCAATACTTAGTTACTAAGGTTTCTATTTCGAAAAGATGTGCATAAACCCCCTTATTTTACAACATTATTAGACTTTTATATAGCCAACCACTATGTTGTTAATTAGGGGACAAATGAGATATCATATTTGCTTTATGACTTAAGGCTAAATACAAAAGACTATATTACCTTTTATTGTTCTATGATCGTTTCAATTAAAAGACTATTTTGACCTTGGTGCACTTTCTCTAACCCTTAAACTCATCATATGGGCTTTAGGGTTATAGAAAATCTCTAACCCCTAAACTCATTATATGGGCTTTAGGGTTATGGAAAATCCTTAACCCCTAAATTGGTTCTCTCTATTTCTCAAATGGGCTTAGGCTATTTAGGATTTTGTCCAGAGTCAAAATCAATTCTTTAACTCATCAATAGTTTTCATTAATTTAATCCTTCTCATTTATATCATATGTAAATTAGGATTTAATTAATAAGAAATTATTTTTGAATTTAAACTTTAAGACATGTTAGGGTCTTTGTAAATTTAATTACAAGTTCAATCCTTTTACCATTAATCAATTAATTAAACATTTTAATTAATTATTATGGTGAACCTTTTATTCTTAGGAGGTGAATACTTTTGGGTATGTGACTTTCTAGGTTCATGTCTAATTTGCAACGGGATTAAGAAAACACTTTTCTCTACTAATGTGAAATCCCTATTTCACCCTTATCCAATAAGTCATGAGTGACTCTGTCACATCCCAACCTTATGAGATACGACAGTCCTAGAACATGGGGAGACATAAGGTCACCCACGACCATAGAACCCATTAACATATAACAATCATGCCTAGGATCTTACTGAACCTTCTTTATTAACTCATTTAAAAACATTAGATAAATACCATAAATTGCGGAAGACTTAAAGTAAATCATTACATATAAAATCCATAAGGAAAATAATATAAATGTCGATAAGTATCAATCAACATTCCCAGAGCATCTAAAGACAAGACTTCATAAACATAGTATTATTGATAACTCAGACAAGGAATTCCCCAAGCGAAGTAGAATGCTTAAGCCATCACCTTGCCTCCTCACATTTGCTCACCTGGAACCACACAAGGAAAAGGGGTGAGATAGATGATCTCAATGAGTAAACGAAAAGGCACATACATTATCACATATTCCTTTGAAAGGAAACACATAGCTTATACACATAGTTTATGGTTTATAACTCATGAATCAGGTTGCAATTTAGCAAAGGTTTAATTTAGCAAGTTTGCAGAAATCACACTTATAACACGTAGAGAGTGAAGACTATTGCTCAATTCACTCGAAACACATTGAGGAGAGGTGGCCTTTGCCAAATTCCAACTCCTATCACATGGAAAGCGTGAAGCTGATCAAGCTCTATGGCTAGAACCGCCCCTTCTAGCTGAGGTGGATACACTACCCCTATCCATTGGGTTAAGACCATATGCACAGGCTTTGATGATTACCCACATCGGCACGAGGATTCTGCATAAAGGGTAAAGGTACCATAGCTAGAGCTATTGGTAAACACAATTAACAATATCACATATGGCAACAATAACATGTATTTCAATAACAATAGTAGTTTGGCTTTCAACAATCATACAATGAAAGTGTAGTTCCAGAAAGAATACAAGTTAGGGTGTCATTCATAAAAAAAATTCTCATTTGGATAAACAAAATAGTTTTGGACCAAATGTCCTTTAGCAACCCAAGCTTGACAAAGAAATCATGTAATAATATTTAGAATAGAAAGAACTTGGGTTTCAATGTTCACAAAGGCTCACATAGCATGTCATCATATATTTGTAACATAACAACATGTTACTTGCACTTGTAGAATGAATACGATGTTTACTCACCTTAGGGTTCCTTTGCTCCTATTACACGTAGTCCCCTTTACACTTCTAAGGCTCCTCAAACTCTAACATAATATTTGATTTAATACTTAGTATTTATTTACTTATGATGCTTCTATCCCATAACTACCCATGTACATATAGCATACACATACACTTAGAGTTCACATATAGGTGTACTCATCACTTGCACATAGCTCGTTGACTTAAAAGTCTTGCATACTTAGGCCTTATAGGCTCACATTGCAATCATATCAATATCTTTTTAAGGTCATCACAATATCATTACCTCAATATCAATCCACTTATCAATTATCTTAGTTCACTTTACACTTTCATACATGTCAACTTAACAATTAATCCTTCAAACATCATGCTTAACTCTTATGATCCTTTTCACTTCATTAACTCATAATCATATGTTCATCATCCATTCATCAAAACATCTAGTCTCATATTTCCCAATCACATTTGCATTCTAATCACAATATAATGTTAAGATACCTTAAGTATACCAAAACGCATTTAAGCTTATCTAGGATCATACCTTCAACTAACATGCAATTTTATCATTTATTATACATACATACATGTCAAAAATCACCAAGACACATCCCATAAAATTTATAGACATTTGGAGAAAATTGTTCATGTAGGCCGAATGCATCATTAAGGTGAAAACCAAATTCTTCTTCTTTTCATGCTTTTCGTCTATTTCAGAAATATGTAAAAACATGGTTTGAACTAAGATTTTTCATGTAAGCATAAAAAAAATCATTCTAGAATATAAATTCATAGGAATTGGCCACTATTGGTGTTAGTAATATAGAAAAATTCAATCTTTTGCATTATAGTGCACAAAACATAAGTTTTCTTGTTTTCGGTATTTTTCAGTCATTTCAGAAATATGCAAACAGGTTGTTTAAATCATTATTTTTCATTCAATCATTGAAAATATCAGTTTAGAACACATTCCTTCATGAATCGGCAGCCATAGATAGGGTTTATACAAAAAAAATTCCAAGTTCAAAGGCTTAGGTGAAAAATCATGAGTTTCCACGCTTTCCGCGCATTTCGTTTATTTCAGCGATAAACAGACACATGATTCAAGTCATTATTTTTCATCTAAAAAAAAAAATATCATATTAGAACACCAATTCATGCAAATTGGCAGCCATGTATTCATGAAAGAATAAAATTTTCTAATTTCGAAGTCCTAACACGAAAACCTTGAATTACTTTGTTTTTTGAAACTTTTCAGTCATCACAGAAATATGCAGAAATATTATTTCATGCAATATTTTTCATCAAAACAAATCAAAAATCAGTTTAGAATACAAACAAGTACAAATCACCCCCCCCCCCCCTATGCTGTTTATGCAATAAAATTGTGATTTTAAGTTATAGAATTCACCTTTGGAGAAATCTTGCGGAAAGAATTGTGTTTTCGATAGAAAATAAATTTTTTCTCCCAAAAATTCACTCAAACAGAATTGAATCTATAGAAATCAGTAATGAAACATTTCAAAATAATTTTCCCATAATTTATTTCATAGAAAACAGTTTAGAAATCGAAAGAGAATAAGAACTTACGATTACGGTCACGAAATCACGAAACGGTAAAGTGTTTTCGATATTTCGGTAGAGAGAATTATTTTAAGAGATTTTTCTGCTAGAATACAGCAGGAATAAGGGAATGGCTGCTGGAAACCCTTATTTGGCCAAAAATTAGAATATATATTAGGGTTGGAGTGGAATTTCCACTATTACCCTTAATGAAATAGGTTATGAGCATTTTTGTGTAGTGAGCTTTTGGGTATTTGGGTTTTTTCTTTAAAAATTTCAGCTGAATGGATTTAAAATAAAACTAATATTTTTCTTATTAATTCTGGAACATTTCCCTCAAAAATATTTATTTAAAAATATTTTTAAATACCCATAAAATTATTTTATGCTTAAAAATTGTCTTATGCATGAAAATTCATTTTATTTAAAATAAATTCTTTGATGCAAATGCACTTCATGTAAATCATTTATTCCACAATAGTAATACATATTATGCATATTAAAATTAATTTAATATGCCATATACTCATCAATCACTTAGATCACAAATTTCCACACAAGTACACACTTAACCTTATAGGTTCTAATTCAAGCAATTTATCACGAAAATTCCTAGGGTGGGTGTGGGTTGTTACAGACTCCTAGCATTGCATATCATGACTAGCTAATTAGAATGAATATAAGTGTTTAATCACTTATTCATTTCATAGACCAATGATCATAATTAACGTACACTAAAATCCCTTCATTACGAAATCCCAATCTTAGCTAGGATTATGGATTTATCAAACCCTAATATGCTTTGATCATATGTCTATATCTCACTTCTAATTCTTGATAAAAATGATTCCTATTAGAAACCCTTTCTAGTGAATCTTTACTACCTTGGCCAAGGATTTGATTATCAAGAATAATTAGATAGCATAGGAATTCTTCCTTGTTTATTCAAGTTAATGAATTCTTTCTTGGCGATTACTTACCTTCATACATAACTAGTTAGAACTATCACATACCATATCTTGAATAGCATTAGTATGTAAGTAGTAATAAATTCCAACTACTAATAAATGAGATACAGTGTTCCTTACGTCAAAGGACTATATGTACAATTATGACCTAGATGATGATTTATTGACTAGCAATAAAACTCCATGTTATCATCATCTAGTGTCATAGTTCAATCATTCATCATATGAATATCCACATGTTTATATCGATAACTTTTGTCAAACAGTATGATGCTTATTGTCTCTATAATCATAAGTATCACATACTGATTGTAGAGTATAAACAGAGGTGATGGCCTTCTGGAATTAATGATGCCTAGTCATTAATCCTATGCCCACGAACATTTTAAAGTATTTGTTTAAGAGTGATCTACCATCCATATTCTTAACACTTGAGAATAGATCTTCTTTTGAAAAATACTTATGGACTTCAAATATATATATAATACAATGGAATAATTTTATTTATAAACATATATTTCATTACCATTTAGGGATAATGTTTTACATTTACATAACTTATACATTGCTCTAGGGCATACCCTCTAACATTAGGTCCATGTAGTTCTTTTTACGTATGCATTAAAGAGGAAAACATAAACTAATTGCAAATATTATCTTAAGACGAAGTATCTCTTCAATTGATTTAGGTTGCAAGGATTGAAGAAATCATTCTTGTCCACATTATGAGGATGGCACCTTCACCTGATAGAATCTTCTGAAGCACATATAGTCTGGCCTTAATTTAGTATGAACTTTCCTCTCAGATCATGAGTAAGAGCTCAAATCTCTTTCAGGACCAAGTTTCCTTCTTTCAAACCTCTATCTTTTAGTTTCTTGTTAAAGTGTTTGGCTAGCTTCTATTGATAACTCTAAATCTTGTACAAAGCATCCATTCTATTTTCATCAATGGTATTCAACTGGTCATGATTCACTTTGATCCACCCTACTTCATTTAGCTGGCTTTCTCTCATTACCCTAACAGAATGGATATACATTTTAATATGGAGGATGACCTTTAATCTATATACCAAGGTATATGTGGTTACAACCCTATTAATATGCGAACAATGGTTTTGTCTTTCATAAAGCAACTGGTAGATGCTCATGCTAGTCTCTGTGTTTCACAATAGTCTTTTGCAGAATGGTCTTGATAATCTTATTAGTAGCCTAAACTGCTTTATTAGTCTGTAGTTGGTAGAGAGAGGAACAGTGATATTAAATTTCTTGTTTATAGAGTAATTAGACTATTTCCTTTTAAAAGTAGGAGTCATTATTAGTGATTATTTTGAAGGGAGTTCCAAACCGATAAAGGATATTGGTTTGGATGAAGTTGCCACCTTTTTTGCATTCAATACTTGATATGGACTCCATTTTTGTCCATTTTGTGATGTAGTCTATAGCTATTAAAATGTACTCATAGCCGCTAGAGGATTTTAGAGAGACCTTTTCAATAACATCTATGCCTCAAATGGCAAAAGGCCAAGGTGTCGCTATTAGGTTTGGCATAATAGGAGGTCATTGTTGTAGCTTGGCGAAGATCTGCCACCTGTGATATCTCTGTATATATTTGGCACAATTCTCATCCATGGTTAGCCCAAAATAACCCCAATTCATGATCTTCTGAGCTAAAGCAATTATGTTCATGTTTGAGCCCTCTTCTCTGCCATAAAGTCAATTTATAATTTGCTAGGCTTCTTCCTTAGTTACATATTGAAAATGGATATTATCTTAGGCTCTCTTATATAGCACATCCCCATTTGGTATGAAATTGGCAACCAACTGCCTCAATATCCTCCCATCTATTGTGGAGGTTCCTTCTAGGTACTTGCAATTCTAAATGTAGTTGAGGATATCCCAAAACCAATGTTTAGTATCGGCTAACTAAAGATTCATACACACTGTGTGGTACCCAGGCTACCTCTTTACTTCAATGACAACAAGTCTATGTATTTCATTGTCACTCATGTCTATCGTTGAGGCTAGATGGCTAAAGCATTGGTGAATTGGTTCTTTGCCCTCAATAAGTAGTGAAAGAAGAGTTAATGAAAACTTTCTGCTAGATCATTTAGGCATTAATTGTAAGGAATCAAATGCTATTCTCTTATCTTCCACTTGCCAAGGGCTTGGGAAATAATCAGGTTTGAATTACCGTAGACTTCTAAGTAGTCTATTCTTATGCTGATGGCTAACTCTAAGCTAGCTATGCATGCTTCATATACTGCTTCATTATGTAAAACTTTAATTTTGCACCCTCTAGTTTGCATTTTAAACCTTAAAGGTACTTAGGTGTAGTAAACAAACCTCTAGAAGCCAAAATTTAAAAATCGAGAAACGGAGTCCTAAGAAAAAAACCCTATTCCTTTGACCTTTAAACCATCCTCTGAATTGAATAATGAGCTATTAGAATCATAAAAAATAGACAAAAATGGGTGAAAAAGGGTAAATATCGTGAAACTAGGCCTGCTACCGTGGAACATTAAGTGGCTAACACGAAATTTCTTGCAACTGCAGCAGGTTGTCGCATAGCAGCAAAGGCATTTTTCCATTTTTTTTTAATTTTTCTTCACTTTATGCACCTATCCCATATTAGAAATGCATGAAACTTTTCCTCAACCTTTTCCCTATATATAGGGGTCCTCCCACTCTATTTTTGACACCCTTTACCTTTTGATTTGCTTGATTAGCCTTTACACCAAGCGAACCATCTCCACAAGCTTGATCTGCCAAGCAACAAGCTTTTGAGTTTAAAGTTTTATTTTTGCTTTACTATTGCCCCTTGCTTTACAAAGCAAGTTGGGTTACAACTTTTTGAACAAGGCAAGTCATTGCTCATTGTCCAAGGTAAGCATTTCATCCGCCGTCCAAGGCAAGTCGTCGCCTGCCGTTCGAGGTAACTTTCCTTTCTCTTTTCTTTTCTTTTTCTTTATTTATTTGTTTACTTATTTATTCATTTATTTTATTTATTTCTTTGTTCTAAGGCTCCTTGCCTAATGTTTAGTTTGCTAAGGTAGTTAATTAGAATATGACTTAATTAACTATACTTGGTAATCAATTAAAATCAATCAATCAACTCAACCCTCCTTTTAATCAATGAATTGAAACATGATAAAAGGTTAAGACTAAAGAAACCCTTTCGCAAGAAAGGGGAACTACGATGGTTTTGATTCTCATTTGAAGGGATATGTAGGCATGCTTGTTCCAAGCATCAAATCTAATTAAAATAAACAACCTTCCTTTCCTTTTACCTTCTTCATATAGATTAGGTTTTGTACTCTTTTATTTATTTTATTGTGATGTTTGAGGATTAGCTTAGGGAATGTGTGACTTTCCTAAAACCCATAAGGACTAAAGGAAGTATCCTCTATTTTAGGTTTTCATTGAAAATTTAATATTTTCCTTTTACTTTCTTGTTCCTTTAATTGCTATATATTGCATTGTTGAATAATCATGCATACATTAACTGTTCATGCATTATCTAAATAGTTCATTTTTAAGTCATTTTGTATTAAATTTGCCAAATTAATTTCGTTAAAATAAACTAAAAATCAGTCCCCAAATCTTCTTTGGTTTTGAGGCTAGTGATATATTCTTTTGGGATATTAATCAAAGTCAATTTGGGTTTTTTCCTTAATCTTTTTCCTAAATAAATAAAATTAAGGTGGTGACTCTTCAAAATTAATTTATCTAAACCTAAGGGTTTCATTGTGAGTTCAAACCCAAATTAGCATTTTGATTCCCTCTTAGCATATCATATTGGTATTCAAGCGATGTCTCACACATTATTAGTTACCTCAAAGGTCAGCTTGACTACTATGGACAAATGATCTCCTTTTAAAGTGACAAGAATTAATCCAGCTCCACACTCATTGTTGTTATATGCACCATTAAAGATAGTTTCTGTCACATCCCAATTTTGGAGATATGACGGTCCCAGACTATAGGGAGACAGAAGGTCACCCACGCCCGTAGAACCCACTCATACACATATAAACACTATCTAGGATAATACCAAAACCTTATGCATTAACTTAAATATCCAATAATAAAGAAAACTTTAACTAGCGAAAGAATAGTTTTAAAATACTTTAAATACAATCCATAAGAAAAGAACATTTAAGACTCCAAATAAATTATCAAATGAATAACATTCCAAAAATAAAACTCCTGGAGCATCTAAGAGGGACTCTTCATAGCATAGTAAGACAATAGACTTGGACAAGGAAATCCCCCAAGCAGAGTAGATTTGCTTGAGCTACTACCTTGCCTCCTCATAATGCTCACCTGAAACCACACAAGGAAAAGGGGTGAGATAGATAATCTTAATAAGTAAACAATACAACTTAAACAATAACACATATCACTTTATAAGGGTTCATAATTCATAAATTCATAGTTTGCGATTTAGCAAGGTTCACATAAATCAACTTGTAACTTGTAAACTTGTAGAGTGATGGTTATTGCCTTATTCACTCAAGAGAGAGGTGGCATCATACCAAATTCCAACCCCCAACTTGTAACCTGTAAAGAAGTATGAAACTAATCAGACTCTATAGCTAGAACCGCCCTTCTAGATGAGGTGGATACACTAACCCTATCCATCGAGTTAAGGCCACGTGTACAGGCTTCGATGATTTCTCATATCGACACAAGGATTCTACATAAAGGGTTCATAGGTACCATAGCTAGAGCTAATGGCAATCACTTGAAACATTATCATTGAAGAATGCAATCACATGTAACATAATAGCAACAGAAGTTTAGCTTATTAAGCAAAAGGTAAATAACAATGTGGTTCCTGAAATAATATAACGTAAGGCAATAATCACAAAAGTACTTTCTTATTATTGAATAAACAATAGTAGTTTCAGACCAATTATCCTTTGGCAACCCAAGCTTAACAAGAAATAATATAGTTATATTTGAAAATAGAAAGGAACTTGGGTTTCAAAAATCTCAAAGGTTCACATATCATGATGACTTGTACTTGTAACATGAACATAATGTTTACTTACCTTATGGTTCCTTAGCTCCTAGTGCTTGTAGCCCTTGAACTTCTAATAATCCTCAAGCTCTAACATACATTACAATTCAATATGCTTAACATCATGCTATCCTATCCCATAACTACTCTATGCACATATAACATTCACATAGACTTGGAGCTGCACTTAGAAGTGCACTCATCACTTGCATATAACATGTTGACTTTTTAGTCTTGCACACTTAGCCTTCTTAAGCTCATATGAAAACACATAATAACTCATGCCAAGACTTTTCTATAGCCAAACACAGTAAATCATGATCTTAATATCAATTCAATTTTACTTCCAACTTGTCACACTTAATACTTTTCATATACATCAGCTTAACAAGTAATCTTAAAAGTATCATGCCTATCTCTTTTGACCAAATTAGACAACTAATCTCATAATTAATTTAAGGTTATTAATCCATAATTAACACATCATAAGGCCTAATTCACATATCACTTAATCATATACACATATCAATCAAACATGGTAGTTTGGGTTTGGAAACCCTAGTGTAGGCCGAACCTCTATAGGCTTTGTCTAGAGTTACTCCTTCAACCAACATGTTAATTAATCATGTATCATCCATATACACATGTCAAAAATATGCAATTTAATCATGTATCATCCATATATACATGTCAATAATCATTAAAATATGTCTTACAAAAATTATAGACATTGGGATTAAAATCCCAAGGTAGGCCGAATGCACACCATCATGGAAAACAGATTTTCTTATTTTTTGCACTTTTTTTCATTACAATAATATGCAAGAATATGATTTAAACCAATATTTTTCATCTAAACATAACAAAAATCATTTTAGAACTCCTTAATATACAAATCAGCACCCCCTTGCTCATATTCATGAAAATTCCAACTTTTAAGTTTTAGGATGAAAACTATGGATTGTCTTGCTTTTCGTACTTTTCGATCATTACAATAATATATAAAAATATGATTTAAACCAATATTTTTCATCTAAATACAACAAAAATTAGTTTAAAATACACCAACATACAAATCGCCCCCCTTATAGAATATATGGATGAAAATTCTAACTTTAGGTTTTAGGGTTCACCTTTGGTGGTTGTATGAAGAAAGAATTGTGTTTACAGTTGAAAATTGGTTTCTCCTTCAATTAATACACCTAGGCCAAATCATACATCAATAAAAATAATAAATATATAGTCCCATATGGATTTCTCATGGTTAGTTTCATAGAAATCAAATAGTAGATTGAAAGAAAGGAAAAACTTATAAAAATGATCACAAAA
The DNA here is from genome assembly GCA_947687605.1 of Reutealis trisperma. NCBI lineage: Eukaryota > Viridiplantae > Streptophyta > Magnoliopsida > Malpighiales > Euphorbiaceae > Reutealis > Reutealis trisperma. The sequence continues at coordinate 15,179 of CANTUT010000161.1, read as the reverse complement.
TCGCAAGGTTTGAAGGCACATTGTGAATTTCGGTTGAGAGAGTGTTTTTGAGAGAATTTTTTTGTAAAAATCTGATGGAAAATAGAATGGAGGCTGCCACAATGATAGGGGGCCGAATATTAGGTTTAGTTTAGGGTTGTGGTGCAACATTACAAGTTTAGCACTATGAGCTAGGTTATGAGTGTTTTGGTGTGTTGGGCTTTTGGTGAGTTGGGCTTTTGGTGAGTTGGGCTTTTAATCTAAATTATGGGCTGATTATAAATAATTAAAAATAAAGTACTTTTCTTATTATTTTCATTGAATTCCCCCCAAAAATATTTATTTAAAAAAATATTTTAAAATACTTATAAAAATTATTTTATGCTTAAAAATCGCTTTGTGCATGAAAATTTACTTTATGTGCAATAAATTAATTTATGCATATGCACTTTATAAAAATCACTTATTTCACATTAATACTTCATATTATGCATATTAGAACTAATCTAACATGCCAAATACTCATTAATCACATAACACATGAATTTTCATAAAAATACACATTTTGTCATAATAGCTTTAAATTCAAGTAAGTTGTCACGAAACTCCTAGGGTGAGTGTGGATTATTATAGCTTCCATACTTTAAGGTCTATAGTCAAGATATCCTCATCTGGGAATTAAGGCTCAAATGGTGCACTGTCTATAGGGGCTGTAGCCAATTGGTCAACAATTAAGCTTCCCTTCACTACTTTTCTCAAAGAATACATCAGGTCAAATGTTGTGTGTACTACCGTTCATCATGCCATTTTTCTATCAAAAATCAATCTCTCTATATGGAATTTTAAGGGGCTCCTATCAACTAACACATGGGTTTCGTATGAGCATAGGTAATGTTGGAGCTTGTAACATACACATACCAAAGCTAGGCATAGTTACTCGATCTGATTAAACTTAAGCTCGTGAGCTAACATACATTTGCTCAAATAATAGATGACATTCTCTTTGTATAAATCTATAACATTCTGAGTAAGCATTGCATATGTAGCTTCTAAAGTTACTGATAAATAAACCAGTAACAGCTGACCTGGCATCAGAGGTTACAACACAAGTGGATTTAGCAAGTATTGCTTGATTTTGTCACAAGCTTCTTGACATTCCTCATTCTACTACTCAAAGGCTCCTTTCCTTAATAGCTTGAAGATTGGCCCACAAGTGTCTACTAGTTGTTTAATGAAACGACTGATATATTATAGATGGCCTAGGAAACCTTTAATCTCCTTTTCAGTTTTAAGAGGGGGTATTTTTATGATTACTTTTGACTTTGTTAGATCCACTTCCATACCCCATTTGGTTAACCAAATATCTCAGGAACACACTGTAACAACCTACATCTACCCTAGGAGTTTTCGTGACAAATTGCTTGAATTTAGAGTTATTGTGACAAAATATTTGATTTTTTGAAAATTCATGTGTGACGTGATTTATGAGTTTGGGACATGTTAAATTAATTTTAATATGCCTAATATGAATTATTATTGTGAAATAAATGATTTGAATAAAATTCATTAGCATGAAATAATTTATTTTTCATAAAATGAATTTTCATGTAAAAAGGCGATTTTTAAGCATAAAATAATTTTATGAGTATTTTTAAAATATTTTTAAGTAAATTTTTTTGGGGAAATTTTAATGAAAATAATAATAAAAATATTTCATTTTTAATTACCTATAATCAGCACTAAATTAATTAAAAAATCCAAATACCCAAAAGCCCACTACACTAAAATACTCCTAACCTATCTTATTAAGGGCAAACTTGGAAATTGCACCCCAAACCCTAATATATAATGAAATTTTCGGTTAGCACTCTCATTCCAGCAGCCATCACTCCATTTTTCTATATCTTGGAAGAAAAATCCTCTCAAAATATTTCTCTCAACCGAAATTAAGAAAACACCTTTCCATTTTGCGATTTCTTGATCGTAATCGTAAGTTTTCTTCTCTTTCAAATTCTAAACTTATTTCTATGAAATAAATTATGGGAAAATTATTTTGAGCTGGTTGATTACTAATTTTTACAGATTTAATTCTGTTTGGGTGAGTTTTTGGGAGAGAAAATCTATTTTCTACTGAAAACACAAATCTTTCTGTGAGATTTCTCCAAAGGTGAATCCTGTAACTCAAAATTGAAATTTTTATACTTAGACCATATCAAGGGGGTGATTCCTGCATGAATAATTTCTAAACTGATTTTTGATGTGTTTTGATAAAAAATATTGGATTAAATTATATTTCTGCATATTTCTGTGATGACTGAAAAGTTTCAAAAAATAAAAGAATTCAAGGTTTTTGTGCTAGAACTTAAAAGTTGGAAAATTCTATGATTTCTTAAACATGTGGCTACTGATTTGTGTATGGATGGATTCTAAACTTATATTTGTTTTGTTTAGATGAAAAATGATTATTTAAATCATGTCTTTATATATTATTGTAATGAACGAAAAGCGCAGAAAGTGCGAAAACTCATGATTTTCACCTAAGTCTTAAAACTTTTTATTTTTTTATATAAACATTATCTATAGCTACCGAATCATGTATGGACATGTTCTAAACTGATATTTTCTGTGATTGAATGAAAAATAATGGTTTAAACAACCTTTTTACATATTTCTGAAATGACTAAAAAATACCAAAAATAAGAAAACTCATGGTTTTGTACCCTATAACCCAAAAGTTGAATTTTTATGTATGAACAATACTAAATGTGGTTGATTCACATGAATTAATACTTTAAAATGATTTTTTTTGTGTTTACATGAAAAATCTTGGTTCAAACCATATTTTTACATATTACTGAAATAGACAGAAAGTGCGAAAAGAAAGAGAATTTAGTTTTTCCTTTTGGTAATGCATTTGGCCTATATTAATATTTTTATCCCAATGCTTATAATTTTTATGTGATGTGTTTTGATGCTTATGGACATGTATGTATGTATAATAAATGATAAAATTGCAAGTTAGTTAAAGGTATGACCCTAGATAAGCTTAAAGGCATTTTGGTATACTTAAGGTATCTTAACCTTATATTGTGATTAGAATGTAAATGTGATTGGAAAATTTGGAACTAGTTGTTATGATGACTTGATGATGAACACATGGTTTTGAGTTGATGAAGTGACAATTGAATAAAAAGGATCATAAGAGTTAAGCATGACACTTGAAAGGTTACTTATTAAGTTGACGTGTATGGAAGTGTAAAGTGTTTTAAGATGATTGTTAAAGTAAATTGATATTGAGGTAATAATATTGTGATGACCTTAGAAAGGTATTAACATGATTGTAATGTGTTTTCATGTGAGCCTACAAGGCCTAAGTATGCAAGACTTTTAAAGTCAACGGGTTATGTGCAAGTGATGAGTACACCTATATGTAGACTCTAAGTCTATGTGTATGCTATATGTGCATAGGTAGTTATGGGATAGGAGCATCATGAGTTAATAAATACTAAGTATTAAACTAAATATTATGTTAGAGTTTGAGGAGCTTTAGAAGTGCAAAGGGACTACGTATATTAAGAGCAAAGGAACCCCAAGGTGAGTAAACATTATGTTTCAAATTACAAGTGCAAGCTATTATGATTTGTATACCTTTCACCTTCTTGAAACCCAAGTTCACTTCCATTTTTAAATTAACTATGTGATTTCTTGTTAAGTTTGGGTTGCCAAAGGACATTTGGTCTAAAATAATTTTTGACTATCCAGTGATAATACCTTTATGATTATTACCCCAACGTATATTCTTTCTGGGACTACACTATTCTTATATCTTTTGTTCAAAATAATAAACCGCTATTACTATTGGGATACATGTTATTGATGGTTTAAATGTTATTATTATATATATGATTACCATAAGCTCTTGCTATGGTACCTGTAACCCTTTTTTTATGCAGAAATCCTTGTACCGATGCGAGTAATCATCGACTATATGCTCCTTGTACCGATGCGAGTAATCATTAGCTATGTGATCCTTGTACCAATGTGAGTAATTATCGGCTATGTGTTCAAGTGATTATGGCAATAGCCTTCACTCTATGTGTTCAAGTGTTTATGGCAGTAGCCTTTACTCCATGTGTTATAAGTGTGATTTCTGGGAACCTTTCTAAAGTGCAAACTATGAATCATGAACTATAAGTTATGAGCTATGAGCCCTTTCTAAGGGATATGTGTTATTGTGCAATCCCTATTGTTTACTCATTGAGATCATCTATCTCACCGTTTTTCCTTGTGTGGTTCCAGGTGAGCATTATGAGGAGGCAAGGTGATAGCTCAAGCATCCTACTTCGCTTGGGGAATTTCTTGTCCAAGAAAATTAGTTTAATATGTCATGAAGAGTTATCCTTAGACCCTCCGAGAATATTCATTTTTGGATGGTTATTTTGAAATGTTATCCTTCGAGGTTTTAATTGAATTCTAAATATTATTTCCTTATGGATTAAGTTTAAAGTATATTTTAATTATGCTTCCACAACTTAAGGTTTTCCAAAAAAAAAAGGGGGGGGGGGTTTATTTAAGTTAATGTAAGAGGTTTTTTTGGTACGATCCTAGGCAGTATTTGTATAAGTATAAATAGGTTATACGGACGTGGGTGACCTTATGTCTCCACATGTTCTAGGACCGTCATGTCTCCAAAGTTGGGATGTGACACACACCAGAGAAGGCATCAAAAATGCATTTGGTTGGATTCATTTTGAGGTTATATTGTTGAGTCAAGAGAAAAATCTATCCAAGGCTTCCAAATATCCCTCAGGGGTTTTAGATTTTACTACCATGTCATCAACATACACTTTGACAGTCTCATGCATCATTTCATGAAAGATAGTAGTTGCCATTCTCTAATATGTTGTCCTAGCATTTTATAGACTAAAAGGCATTACTTGGCAATAGTAGGTCTCTGTTACAAATGATGCTTCTCCTTGTCATGTGGGTGCACTTGAACTTGGTTATAGCCTACATAGAGTTCGGTCAACAAGACCACTAATGCACTAACCATGCATTCTACTAATAAGTTGATATGAGGCAGAATGAAGTCATCCTTTGGACAAGCTTTTTAAGGTCTCTATGGTCAATGCACATATAAACTTTTTCATCTCTCTTAAGGATAAGCGCTATATTGGCTAACCATGAGGGATAGGTGATTGGCTAGATGAATTCATTATGTAGCAACTTTGTCATCTCTTCCTTAATCTTTAAGGACCATTCTACCTTCATTCTTTATAGTTTCTACTTGACAAACTTCATGTGTTCGTAGGTTGGGATCTTGTGAAGAACAATACTTTGATCTACCCTTAGCATATCCTTAGGCTCCCACATGAAATAGTCCAAGAATTTATGAACCTTTTCAATTAGTGCCTGTGTGTCATGATATGTAGATGCAATATATCTGATTTTAGACTTTTCCTTTATGTCATAATTGATTGGTTCTTTGCCTTTTTTCATTTTTTTTATTTATTTCTTTTTATTATTATATATTTTCTGGATGTCTCACTTAAAGATGAATAAGAAGAAGTAAATCATAGAGAATTAGGAAAGTAAGCAGAAAAGTTGAATTTTTATTTAATGGGTTACCTTAGTAAGGTAAGCCTAGAAGATGGATTACAGACTCAAAAAGATAGGACTCAACAAACTTGGATTCCAAAAGAGACTTAACAAAAATAGACTTAACAATCTCGAGTGACTAAATTTGTACTCATATGACTCAAACTCAAAGATCTCAAACATAGATATAGAGAAATTAGATAGGGGTGATGATTGGATGATTGGATGGAATTCTTCTCGAAATACTAGTTATTGGGTAGAGCTTGAGATGATTGGATGGAATTCTAGCTTGGTGGAGGTAACAAAGTTAACATCTGCTTGGTGATTTTGAAAAGAATTGGAGGTGATGTTGGGCCTTAGCTTGGGAGCAATAATGTCTCCACTGTCAATGAGTAGGGATGGAAATATCAAACATGACATGAACCCAACACGAAATTAGCAAGTGTGGGTTAGGGGGTTATAGTGTTCATATCAATTTCATGTCAACTAGATTGTAACATGAAAATAATCATGTCGTGCCATGGGTTGACCTGTTAACTTGAAAATGACATGTTTAACCCATTAACACATTCAACGTAATATATTTTATGACTTTTAAAATATGTATATATAAAATATTATTTTTAATCTTCTTTATAAATTTATATAATTATATATTATGTAATAATATAAATTAATAGGGGCTAATTTAGTAAACTTAAAAAAATAATTTAAAATTTTAAACACATTATTCATGCTGTGTTACCCATTAATTAAGTGAATTATATTCATATTTAGATTTTTGACATGATAAACTAATCATGTCGTGTTCATGTATGCCCTTATTGTGTCATGGGTGTGAAGGAATGGTAGAACCAAACGCAGCGGAAGGAAGGTAGTAAGGTGAAATTTTGAACATTTTAAAATTTCACTTCACCCAATTTTGGTCCAAAATTCATTCAAGCAATCAATTAATTTATGTGTAAAACACATATGCATATAATGAAGAAGGAAGAGTAATCATATTACCTCTTGTAGGTTCCTTCTTTCTTTAATAAAGAGCTTCCCAAGTGTGAAGCCTCTAGATCATCCACACCTAGCTCACCTCCAAGTCTCCTCTTAGTTTCTTTAGTGTTCTTGAATCCTCTCTTGGTTGCCCAATTTGATTCAAGATTTCCCTCAAAAATCCTTTAGGAATTTAAGGTTTCTCTTTGATTTGTTTTGGACTAAAGGTTTCTCTTTGATTTGTTTTGGACTAAATACATTTTCAATTTGCAAGCAATTGTTCTTCCATAAAGAATAAAGATAAGAATTGAATATCAAAAGAAAAATTGAAGAAACACTTTCTTCATTTTTCTTTCACTCTCAACTTCTCTCTTTAAAAATGCTTCAAATTTTAAAATGATGTTCTCTTCTTATGTAGAAAATGAACATAAAACCCTTTTATACTTATTTTCTTCAAGACTTAACTCTTAAGTCTTCATAAAGACAAAAAAAATCCCTACATATTCTTTTAGCTCACCATTTGGTGAAAGGGCAAATTTGACTTTGCTTCTTCAAATGGTGAAATAACCATTTTATCCTTTAGGGGTAAAATGGACATTTCCACTAGCCAAAAGATGTAATTACAATTTTAACTTTAGCAGAAAATTCTCTAACCCCCTAAACCCATCACATGGGATTATGAATAGTGAATTTTCTCTAACCCCTAAATTGCCTCTTAACCATATCACATATGGGCTTAGGCCACATCTCATGTGTTTAAGGGTTTTTACTAAGCTTAAAATTATGTCTTTGATTTAGTCTAAATCAATTTTCAATTTAATCTTTCTCATTTGCATCATATACAAAATAAGATTTAATAGAATAAAAACCTTCATAGATTAAACATCAGGACATGTTAGGGTCCTTATAAACTTAATTACATGTTTAATCATTTTACCACTAATTAATTAATTAAACACTTTAATTAATTATTATGGTAAACCTTTTACACTTGGAAGGTGATGTGTGACTTTCTAGGTTCATGTCTAATTAGCAATGGGAATGAGAAAATATTTTTCTCTACTAATGTGAAATCCCCATTTTGCATTTAGTCCCATAAGTCATGAGGAACAGCTATCATTCCATGTAATGACTACCTATTAGAAATGAATGTTTAGAGTTGAAAACTTTAAACATCATATGGACCATCGATCATAAATCATCATGCACTAGAATCCCTTCATTAAAGATCCCAATCTTGGCTAGGGTAATGGTTTATGTCAAACCCTAATAAGCCTCGATTCCATGTCCTAATCCCAGTTCTAATTCTTGATGAGATTAAATTCCTATTAGAAACTCTTTCTAGTGAATCTATCTATCCTGGACAGGAGCTTCAATTATCAAGAATAACCAGATAGCATAGGCTCTTAACCTTGTTTACTTGAGGTAATGAATTCTATCTTGGCGATCACTTACCTCCATACATAACAAATTAGAACCATTTTATGCCATATATTTGTACATGAATAGTACGTCTATGCAAGCAATAATAAATCCTAACTTCTTATATATGAGATATAGTATCCCTCAAGTCAAAGGATTATATACACTATTATGACCTAGATGATAAATAATTGACAAGTAGTAAAATCCTATATTATTATTATCTAACGTCACAGTTTGATTATTCATCCTATGAATATCCACATGTTTGTATCAACATCACATGTCAAGCAGCATGAGAGTCACTACCTCTATAATCATCTATATCACATACTAATTATAGAAAACAAACAGAGGTGATAGTCTTCCGGAAATAATGATGCCCAGTCATTAATCTTATGATCATGAACATTTCTAAAATATTTGTACAAGAGCGATCTGTCTCCCATATTCTCAACACTTGAGAATAGATCCTCTTATAAATACTTAACAACTATATTCAATAATATGAAACCCTTTTCATATTATGAATATATTATCGTGCTAATAGGAATTAATATCTATATCACATAACTATTATATGGCTCCTAAGGCACATACTACTATCAGGGTGTAGGTCAACATGATCCAAGCAAGACCCAGTAACACAAATTGCCACCCTCATTAATGAGTTCTTGAATTTTGTGCCTTAGAATCTTACACGTATCAATTTTATGTCTTGCTTCTTAGTGATAGTCACAATACTTGTTAGCATTATATTTCTTAAGCAAGGGATTGGGAGGTGCTTTGGGCTCTAAGGGCTTATGAGCTTCTAAAGCTTTTTTGTAGATAATGCTTAGGGACATGCCCTATTCAAAAAAGGCTTTTCTTTCCAATCTCATGGGATGCTAGTTAGCGATGATAGCTCTTTTTTTTATTCTCATGTTCAGCGAAGGTAAAGGGAGTGTAGGTGTTATTCTTTTTGCACTTTTTTCATTATGGGAATTTGTTCTAGCATGTTATCCTTTAAGAATTTCTTAAAAATGGGTGGGTAGGATTTTCATTACTTTGAAAAGGATTCAAAAAGGATAGGTTGGCACCAAGCATGGTAAGGGCTAGAATGGTATTAGTGTTTGAGATTGTCGATGTGAGATTATAGGTTAAGTCAATGGTAGGGGCTAGGATGGCATTAGTGCTTGAAATTAGCAATATGAGGTTATGGTTTAGGTTAATGATAGGGGCTAGGATGGCATTAGTGATTGGGATTAGCGATATGAGGTTATAAGTTAGGTTAATGGTAGGGGCTGAGATGGCATTAGTGCTTAGGATGGTGATGTGAAGTTATGGGTTAGGTTAATGGTAGAGGCAGCATTAGGGGGCTTAGCTTGGCTTATTATTCCCTTCACCTTATCAATGATGAGTTGGCATTAGAGGTTCAAGGCATTAGTAAAACCAGTAATGAGATGGATCAATGTATTGTTGAAACTGGCCTATTAAAAGGTTAGAACGTGGTTGAAATTAGCTTATTAAGCATCAAGGGTGGAGGCGAGAGTGGCTTGGAAGGTCTCCTCTTGTTTTTTGAGGAGATTGATGAATAATGTGTTCATGGTGTTTTAGTCGAAGCAATTGGCCATTAGCACCTTCAAAGAAAAAATAAAAAGGAAAGGGCAAGAATTTGCTCTTGAAAAAGAAAAATAGGTGTATGGATGCAATGGTGTGTTAGGAAAAGGATTCCCTTTATTTGGTTGGTCACTGGATTGAGAAAGTTGGTTAGTGTTGTTTTGAGGTGACGGACCACCGATCTTGGTTTTCAAGGTGTTTGGGTTTTATTGCGAGTTGCTTATGTTATGTATGCATGATAATGTCATGATGCATGTTGGAAAAAAAAGGTTTCATGAATTTATGTATAAGGTCTTAATTTTTATGGTACATGGAACTTAAGATCAAAGGCTAGGGCAATTACATGCATAAGGATGAAGAGTGACTTAGTTAAGGGTCCCTATCCCTCTAGAGTATCAATATACCTAACCACATATGAGTCAAGAAATCTTGCATGGATTGAATAGTACAGTTGCTCGTTACACCATCAAGATGATTGTGGATTCCTTATAGGGTGGAATGCTTCACTATCTCCCAATGTACTCAAAGAGAGTTGTCGAGCCAATGCTACTCACCATCTAAAAGTTTTCCTAAAACTAAGGTTAGGCAAATAGTCTTTATTATGGAAATTGACATATGAAAATCAAATTAAACTCAAGTGAGTCAAACACATATTATTTTGGAAATAATTCCAACCAAATAATAATCCTCTTATTTTGCTTTTTTTTCTTTTTTTTTTTATTTAAAAGGTGGCAACTAGTCCTTACTAGAGTTGGAAAGTGCAAGATCCCACCTAAATGTTCCTCCCTTGCTTGGGAAATGCCTTAAGAAAAGGCAAAGTATTTTTAAGGATGTTAAGGTTTGAAATTCGATTCTCAAGATCAGAAAGACTATTGTGCAAAAAATTGATTTTTGATTTTTGAATTCAGGTGTCATCACCCTAATTTATTTTAAAATAAAAAATTAAGGAAAAACCCTTTTGTGACTAATTCATTAATTTTAATTAATACTTCAGGATAAAATCACTAGTTTTTGAACTATGTTGAGCTCAGGGACTAGATTTTTGGTTTAAATAATCTAAGTTTGCCTCTTAAATTTAATTTAACATGAAATTTGATTTCATGCATGATAATTATAAGATGATAATTAAAATGCATTAATAAAGCATATTTATGAATTCATGGAGAGATTAAGAAAGCAAGTAAAATTAATGTCCATAAGTTAAGGGGCACATTCTCTCTAGTCATTATGGAATCTAGGAGAACCACGAATCACTCCTTAATTGCAAGATAATTAAAATTAATTACATTGATTAAATAATGGGATGTCTTTTTTAACCCTTATAGGTTCTAAGAAGACTACAAATTTCCTTACAAGAATTAAACATTGACATTTGGAAATAAAGGGGAAGGGGATTAGTTGGAATTTGTATTTGAGACTTGGATTTAGACTCCAAATGTACCTATATACCCTATTGAATGGGAGATCAACCCACGTAATTCATTCCATGATTAAGTGGAGAGGTTTAAGGATTGATTGGATTAATTTGATTTTGTTTGAGAATTTTATTGTGTGAGAGAATATGTTATACCTTTTTTCTTGGTGAGTGCAATAGGTAGAGGATTTTATCAGATCAAAGTTCTGTCTTATTGATACCAAAAAGTAGGGATCCTACTTAAGGAGAATGGATGAGAACGAGATATTGGATTGAATGAGGATTAATTAATTAATTAAAAGAATTTATTACTAACTAATTTCATTAATTATATGCATAAATTAATTAATTAATTAAAAAGATTAATTGATTAATTCAATTGATTAAGTGGGTGGGTTAATTAATTAATTAAAATTATTAACTAATTAATTTAGTGATTTGGTGTGATTAATTGGTTAAAATCAAAGAGATTTTAATTAATTAAAGGGCTACTCATAGAGAGTATCAAGAAAGTAATTAGAGAGAAAGAGAGAGAGAGAGCAACTAGATAGCCAATCTACAAATGCTTAGGGGTAAAGAAAAATGGTAAAATGAGAACCTATTTATAGGTAAATGGAGATGAGGCAATTTAAAAAGGAAATAGGAAATTACTATAAGGACAATGCTGAAAATTGGGCTGGAAAGGGCACTTTCAAAAAGGCAAAAATGAAAGGGGACCAAGCACTAAAAGGGCCAATGATACCACCAAGCCTTTGGGTGGTACCATCGACCATATCACTTAGAAGGGTAGTGATGCCATTGGCTGCTCAAGCAGTAGGTCTGTATAGTCTTGCTAGTCTAGATTGTAAGGGGTCTTTTTAGGTCTTTTTTTGGGATTCTATAAATTTATTTGTTAGTATCCATGGGTTCGAAATTAATTATCGATAGATATGACAATCAGTTTTTGAAAAAGGCCAATCAGTTTTGGAAAATATTATTTGGTATGTCCAGTCAGAGTTAGAAAAAAGTTAATATATGTTGAAAATTAAGTATCCTTTTAATATTATGCCTGAAAGCCCGTTTTAGTCAGAGCGAGACCCTCATACTAAATCTACGTAGCACACTGATCTTAGTAGATTTCAAGTTGCGGCCGTATCACGAGAGTGGAAAATTGAAGGTTCATAGGGATAAAATGATATTAATTATTTTAGACTCATATATTAAGGTATGAATAATTATTGGAGCACATTAATATTAGCGTGTGATTGACTTTAAGAAGACTAGATATGGAATATGGAACTAAAGACTAGGAAATTAAGAGTCTAATTGTGGAGTTTTAAGTTGAATCTTAGGAAATGGAAGAAACATGGGCTGGTGGAGAATACAAAGCCAAAATTATGGAATCTAACTATTTATTAGATGCAATATATAAATTCAAAAAGTATATAGGCCAGGCTCCTCTTGCAATTTAGAAAGAAATTTAGACTTTTAATTTAGAAAGTAGTCTCCCCATTCGAGCTTATTAGGAACAAAATTAAAAAGGAAAAATACCAAAATAAGAAACTGGCCGAATCTGGACATATGGGCTTGTGCCTCATTCAAGGCTAATCTAAGAATTTTAAGACAAGGGAAACCATAAGGTGCATGTGTTGCCTCCTTCCCTACCTAAATTTCAAATCTTCGTGATTCTTGAGCCTTATGCTT